>CM042165.1:70877059-70902761 GCA_023376005.1 Doryteuthis pealeii
TTATTTTGCTAGTAAATTTAATAAAGTTGGTGGAGTGGCCTGTTGTCGGTATCAGCCAGACAGCGAGTGAGTCTATCCCCTTTTTGCTAGCACCAGACCAGGGAGATTATTTTTGCTGCGATGGAGTGCCACACCTACCGTCAGCTTTTCACTTTACCACAGATCAGAATTACTCTAACTGTGCTACTATACACTGAGTTGGCAAGGGCTGATATCGAACCCAGAACCTTGCGATTTCTATTTATATATGTATATATATATATATACAAAAAAAGTCCTTATTCCATTTGAATCATCTATCTATACATATATAAGAGACAGTTGGTTTGTATGTATGTCTGGAGGAAACTACGAAAATAAAACAATTACTGACAAAGTAAATATATATACACTTTCACTATCACAAGAGCTTGCTTTTTGTACAAAAATAATGAAGATTTTATTTATATCTAAGAAGATATTTAAAAATTAGGATTTTAATAGTAAGAGAATGGGAAAGTCATTGGTGGTGTTCGTGATTAAAACATTAAAAAATCAATTATGTAAGATGAAAACAATCAATGGATCTGCAAGATTAACTTTTTATTATCTCCTCCTCTACCCAGGTAACGCCAGGTAGCCATTTCTAGTTGATTAATAACTGAAGAATAATTAAAGTTCAATTACCGTCGAACTGGGAAGACAAGGCAGCAAACGGTTGTAACTCAATACAATCCCGAAATGCTACAAGGTCCACTGCAAAATGACAGAGTATATATATAAGACTCCACAATGTCATTCAAATCAAGCAGTCAATCAGCCAATCAGAACTCAAGGAATGGAATCACCCAAATCACCCAGATTCATGGATGGATCATCCTTGAGTCCTATTTATACCAGCTGTCTTGGACACTGCTGGAGTAGTTCTTAGCTGCTGTTATTCAAACCAACAGTAGGCTAACTGACTTCAATAATAACGTTTTGTTTATTTTGCAGATTACGGAAGAGATTTAGAGCAAGAAATTATGTCCGATACAAGTGGCCATTTTAAACGCCTGCTTGTTTCATGCCTTCAGGTAAGTAAAGTCATTTATTTTAATTCTTTATCTACCACTGCCATCCTCAATAGCATGGTGAAATGATTGACAAGCTAGTATCGTATCGCTCATCATTTATTACTGAATAGAAATGTATTAGATGACATGGTACATGAGTAGCCCCCCCTCCCTTCCCGCAACCAAACAAGTTTATGGGATATGACTTTTTTAAGTTTATTTTATAGAGGCTGAAAACATTTGTTAAAGAGTATTTAATTTTCTAATTGTCATGGGTTCAATCTCTGGATCAAACAGTTTACGATAGGTTATATCCTCTTGTTTTTCGGAGGAGACAAGTGACGTCTTAACCCTTTATCTATCATTGCTATCCTCAATAGCGTGGTGAAATGGTAGTCATGGGTTCAATCTTTGAATCAGGCAGTTTACGATAGGTCATATCTTCTTGTTTTACAGAGAAGACAAGTGACATCTTAACCCTTTATCTATCACTGCCATCCTCAATAGCTAAAAAAAAAAATTTGTATCACATTTTAAGACAAAATACTGTTTTATCTCGCTGTAAAAAATAATTCAATGGATAAAAACATATACAAGTTGCATATTTAGAAAGATTATTTCAATTTCTTTCCAACCATATAAATATTTTTAAAATTGGACCTGAAATACGCTAGTAATTACTTTTTTAAGCTGATAAGGCCAGAATTATGAGAGATTGTTTACATTTGAAAATCGAGTAAATTTGACAGTTTTCTTTTCAAAATTAAAACTTTGAGCAAAATCCCTGACGGTATACAATCGGTTTTATTTCACACATTATATATGGAAATAATTCTGAGTCTGTCTTCTGTTACTGGTATAGTGCTTATTTTTTATTTTTTTATTTTTTATTTTTTTTTGCCTCTCTTATATTTTTTGAAGAAATTGCCTTCAAATTTGCTCTATTGTATTTTAACTCACTGTAAAAAATAATTCAATGGATAAAAACACATAAAAAATTACATATTTATAAAGATTATTTTCTTTTCTTTCCAACCATATAAATATCTTTAAGATTGGATCAGAAATGTCCAAGAAATTGCGATTTGAACCAATTAAGGTGAAAAATAGTTTATGTCCAACGATTTTACGAAACAAGCTGTTATTCCTACTATATACTTCACAAAGATAAAAATAGTATTTCTCTGAATTTTTGAGATGAGGCTTGATAATTAGTACTATTTGGATTATTGTCCTCATCTTTATTGTTATCTGTACAACGTTTTGGCTGATGTGCCCCCAGCACTCAAGAAATACCTGAGGAGGGCTGGAGAGCACATCTGCCGAACCGTTGTATAATTAACAATAAAGATGAGGACAATAGTCCGAATAATCCAAATAAAGCTAAAATAGTAATTTTATGAATTTTCTTTTCAGGGTAACCGTAATGAGTTGACTTCAGAACAAATCCAATTGCTAATTAATCTGTCAACCTTATATCTTTGCTTTGTAAACCTTTTTCCCTATCCTTAATACTCTTGTTTCTCCCTATTATTTCTCTACTAACTCTAATATGCGTGTTATAACAACTATATACGTCACAAAAATAAAACAGTAATTTTATGAATTTTCTTTTCAGGATAACAGTAATGAGTTGACCTCAGAACAAATCCAATTGCTAATTAATCTGTCAACCTTATATCTTTGCTTTGTAAACCTTTTTCCTTATCCTTAATACTCTTGTTTCTCCCTATTATTTCTCTATTAACTCTAATGCTCGAGTAATAGAAATAAAACAGTAATTTTATGAATTTTCTTTTCAGGGTAACCGTAATGAGTTGACCCCAGAAGAAATCCAGCGTGTCATCAATGAGGGACCAGCCAGTATTGTTAACCATGATCAAGCTCATGAAGATGCCAGAAGACTATATGATGCTGGAGTAAAGAGGATCGGTACAGATGAGTCAACGATCCTTTCTGTTTTGGCCATTAGAAATTATTATCAAATGAAAGCTACATTTGATCAATATAATAAAGTAAGCAATTTCACATTGACTTTTTAGGGTCTTTTAACAGCAACTTTTTTTGGGGGGGATGGTTGATTCCCATGATTTATCAGATCATTGTAGCGTGGTGTTGGAATATTTTGGGTATAAGGTGTGCAAAAGACCACAACTTATATTTATACAAGGTGTGTCAAAAAAGTCTCGAGATTTTTTTGTACTTTTTGACACACCTTGTATTCTGAAAAAAATTAACATTCCATTCATTGTTCATTTATATCTTGGCAAATACAGCTTCAATCTCGATACTTTTATGACACACCTTGTATTCTGAAAAAAATTAACGTTCCATTCATTGTTCATTTCTACCTTGGTAAATACAACTTCAAACCCGGCACTTTTATGACACACCTTGTATTCTGAAAAAAATTAACATTCCATTCATTGTTCATTTCTATCTTGGTAAATACAACTTCAAACCTATCACTTCTTTGACACACCTTGTATTCTGAAAAAAATTAACATTCCATTCATTGTTCATTTCTATCTTGGTAAATACAACTTCAAACCTATCACTTTTATGACACACCTTGTATTCTGAAAAAAATGAACGTTCCATTCATTGTTCATTTCCATCTTGGTAAATACAACTTCAAACCTATCACTTCTTTGACACACCTTGTATTCTGAAAAAAATTAACATTCCATTCATTGTTCATTTCTACCTTGGTAAATACAACTTCAAACCCGGCACTTTTATGACACACCTTGTATTCTGAAAAAAATTACCGTTCCATTCATTGTTCATTTCCATCTTGGTAAATACAACTTCAAACCTATCACTTTTTTGACACACCTTGTATTCTGAAAAAAATTACCGTTCCATTCATTGTTCATTTCTACCTTGGTAAATACAACTTCAAACCCAGCACTTTTATGACACACCTTGTATTCTGAAAAAAATGAACGTTCCATTCATTGTTCATTTCTATCTTGATAAATACAGCTTAAATCTTGATACTTTTATGAAAAAATAACAAGTGCAGGCCACATTATTATTGTTTAATACTTGCTAGCCAGAACAAAGGCTCTGAGAAAAAGATGTAAAACAAAATTTTTCTTTCCATGTTATATTTATGGATGAGTGGTAAGATCCACAAAAACAAATTTAACCAATGTATTTATTTTCAAAACATTATCAAAGAATGCAACATTAGCAGAAAGGTTTAGTGAGATTTGTGAAACTGAAGTTTGCCTTTCAAGATATCGTCAATGTTTGGTTTGGAATTGCTACATCCAATCAAGAGAATTGCTTTCAAATGTTTATCAGTCAATTTCGTTCGATGGGTTGATTCCGTAGTCAAGTCCATATATATATATATATAATCAATTTAACTCAGGCTCATACTTTTAACATGATTTACTATATATATATATATATATATATAATTTAGAATATAAGAAAAATTCTAGCACCCAACTACATCTTTTTTTTAAAAATAGGGCTCAAATCTTTTGGTCCAATGTTAAATTTTCAAATTTCAGTCTTATGATATAATCTTATTATAATTGAGATTTGGTGTCTGTCTACCTGTAATCAAAACTATGTCACTTATGTCACAATAGCGACAGGAATTGCGTAAGTTTATCAGTGAGTATTTAATTTATAGTCAAAATCATTAATACATAGAATAGAATAAATCTTATTGATTAACTATGAAAATCTGAGTTAGATTTGCCTCAAAACAGCCCATGTTATTAGTACATTTCAAATCCTGCAATATGTCTTAAGAAACAACTACACAAAAATGTAAACGTAAACATATAATAAAAGTAATTCCCTAACCTTTGTGCATAAAATAATAGTAAGATTAACATATTAACATGATATTTAAATTTAAATGGTATCAGAACGTCTCGCGTTCCATACAAACAAATTCTGATAAAAATGCTTTTGTGGGCCGTAGTTTGGTTACCCCTGATTTATGAGATCATTGTAGCATAGTGTTGGAATATTTTGGGTATATATATTTACCAACCCCTCCACACGAGTAGGATGTGACACAAGGTCAATTTCTTAAGCGGAGTTCAACAGGTTTGAATTCAGAGTTTTCCTTCTCCTAGACCGGTTGCCTAACCAAGGTTAAAGAGCCCAGTCTACCCTACTATTTATCCATAGGTGGAGGGAGTGTAGGATTCATACCTTTCCCAAGGGTATTAGCGATAAGTGAAAATGCAGTTACCGTGTCCAGGATTTGAACTCATGGCGACAAGTCCATTTCCCATGACTTTAACCATTACACCACGCGCTTCCATTTTGGGTATAAGGTGTGCAAAAGACCACAACTTATATATATATATAAAAGGAAGTTTGGTATGTACATGTCGACGTATATGTCCGAAACGGGAGGTCACTCAGATTCGAAATTTTGCATACCCCTTAATATCCTTCTAAGAAACACCTCAAATTTGATTATTGATTTTTATTGATTAAGGGATATAATTAATTAATTCAACCAAAATCAACCAATTTGCGGAACTGTCCGTATACCAGCTGCTGCTGATAATAAAAATATTTTTCGCTGCCTACTTTCTATTATACCAGCAGTTTAGTTTAATTTTAGTGAAAAAAATCGGTGTCTAAGCCATTCAGCTCGGAATCTCTCGCCTATTTATGCTCCAATCTTTATATATAGTCCGGTCATGGATCAGGTACTTTTGCTAGTATATCTATATAATGATCCAAAACAGCAGGGACTGAATTAACCAATCAAAAACGCCCAAACATGTATTTAATTTACTATCTAAAGGCATTGATAAATTGTCCTAAAATTACTTGATGGAAGGACTGTTTAAAGGAATGATCAACAGGATCAACTCTGATACATCTTTCTACTTTGTGGACAGATCAACAGACAAGGATCAAACTTTATGCCACAAAGAATCTCCACTGTAAAACTGCATTCAACTAAACGCCTAAAATGGCCATGCGTATCATAAATCATCGTCACCAATGACTGCTATATCGGTGATGGCTCATCAGATGAGGGAGGAGAAACACAAAAACACAACTCACCTCGAGTTAGGACCTCTGTTGCTTTATTCACATTTAAAAATACAGGGTTTCATTATACATGAAAATAAGAACTATATTCCTGTTTTTTTGGGGGGGAGGGTACACATGAAAATAAGAACTATATTCCTGTTTTTTTTTTGGGGGGGGTACACTTAAAAATAAGAACTATATTCCTGTTTTTTTTTTGGGGGGGGTACACTTAAAAATACAGGGTTACATTATACATGAAAATAAGAACTATATTCCTGGGGGTTTTTTTTACGCTTAAAAATACAGGGTTACATTATACATGAAAATAAGAACTATATTCCTGTTTTTGACACTTAAAAATACAGGGTTACATTATACATGAAAATAAGAACTATATTCCTGGGTTTTTTTTACACTTAAAAATACAGGGTTACATTATACATGAAAATAAGAACTATATTCCTGTTTTTGACACTTAAAATACAGGGTTACATTATACATGAAAATAAGAACTATATTCCTGTTTTTGACACTTAAAAATACAGGGTTACATTATACATGAAAATAAGAACTATATTCCTGTTTTTGACACTTAAAAATACAGGGTTACATTATACATGAAAATAAGAACTATATTCCTGTTTTGACACTTAAAAATACAGGGTTACATTATACATGAAAATAAGAACTATATTCCTGTTTTTGACACTTAAAAATACAGGGTTACATTATACATGAAAATAAGAACTATATTCCTGTTTTTGACACTTAAAAATACAGGGTTTCCTTATACAGCTCAAAACGAACTTACAATATTGCCCACCTTTTACTTTAACTTGACTTTCCTGTAACTAAACAATCATCAGATAGCAAAAAAGATTTTGTTTTTCCCTGTCTAATGATTGTGTAGCCACATTAAGCACTGACATTTTGTTACTTCCAGCAGTCATATTTTTTTATATTTCTTTAATATATACTAGCAAATATATGCCCCCTCCGGGTGCAAGTATTTAACTTTTAATGTAATAAAATATTGTATTAAATTAGAAAGGCTAATGAAACTAAATAAGAATACAGATAAAAAGATTTGAAACAGAGGGAGTATAATAAAAGATTTGAAACAGAGGGAGTATAATAAAAAATGGAACAACTGAAACTTACTCTTCCATCACTCTCGTCTTTCATTGTTATGTTTTCTAATTTAAGTATTTAGTTAAAAGAGGAAGTAAAGAATAAAATGACAGTTATTTTATCTTGTTAATGGATTTCATTTAAGATTCATTGAAGAGATTTTTGCTTATATTCATTAAAATAAAACCAAACAGTTAGAAATCAATAATACTAAGCACATATTTATTAAATTCGATTTTTTAATATTAATATGCAAATTAGCCTTCCCATTCACACTGTAAACTGCTATTTTCTTGTATATATAAATATAATTGCATGTTGTCAGTATGTAGACATAGTTAACAGTATTAATAATGTGAGACAATTTTATTAATAATTGAGGTTTAGATAAAAATAAAATCATGGAGAATGTGATGTCAATAACTAAGAGAATTGTGACTTGAGTAGGAATATAGTTTCGGTTACAGACAGAAAAACACACAATCTCCATTATAATAAGATATAAATATATATATAATATATATATATATAATAGATCGAAATAGCGTATGCATTTCAAAATATTGAATTTCCTTTTTTTTAAAAAAAGGGAACCCTTATATTTTTTTTTTTTTTTTAAATATAAGGGTTCCCTTTTTTTTTTTTTAAGAAATTCAATATTTTAAAATGCATACACTATTTCGAACTATAATTAAATTTTTTACCCACAAAATACTTTTATGACTCGCCTTTTTATATATATATATATATATATATATATATATATATATATATATATAATAAGACTCAAAAGAGCCTGATCTAAAATTCATTTTATTTTTAAATAAAATTCACTTTATATTTAATACAGATAACGCATTTTTTGAAAAATTATCCACAAATTTACCAACACCACAAACTTTTTGGAACCTTACATCTTTTTCAGTTGTGCTGTGGACTTATTGGTTACTTATTTAATAGTTGGAGTGTATTATGAACAATTTTGATACTTAATATACACTTTTTATACAATTATACACTTTTTTAAACAATTTTACATCAGGCTCTTTTGAGTCTTATTATAAACTGTAATGCTTCTGATTTTTAAAAATTAAAAATAAAATTCATTTTATTTTTAATTACAGATAACGCATATATATATATATATATATATATATATATATATAAAGACTTGCAAGCTTTTGCTTGTCTACAGTTTTCCTTTTACATGATTAATGATTAATTGCCCCATTGATGGTTTAAATAAAACCAAAACGCTATAGCGTTGGCTTGAAAAAGTCAATTTTTTACTTAATTCATGTTTTTTCACATTTATACACGCATATTCCCGCTTTTTACATTTACTAAGAGATACTTATATATTTTGTAAATTTTTCAGCTTTCTGGCAAGGACATAATTGATTCTATTAAATCTGAAACATCTGGAGATTTGGAGTCTGGATTCAAAGCTTTAAGTAAGTACAGCTCTCACTTTCTTACCTACTCCCACATGATTCCCCCACCTCTAGACTAGTCAGTCCGTAATATTGATATTTATCAATTACCATATAATAAAGGGATGATGTCTAGACGTCTAGATAAATGTCTAGATGGTATATCCAAAGAGAATTAAACTGTATTGATTTATTCTGACTTTGTATTTGCAATTTTTAACCGGTGTTTCTCACATTTGTTTGTCTGTCCAAATGATTTAATACTAGCTTAGAAGCTGCCCTATTGGGTGGTGATTAAACTGTTGTATATTGTACAAACAGAAATAGGAATTTCCAGTTAAATTAAACAAAAAGACGAAAAAATTACAAAGGACTTTTTTTCCCGGTAAAAGCGAACAAAGAAGTTAAAAAACGGAAGCGAGGATTTCCGGTCAAAGAAGCAGGGAGAAGATAAAGAAATATATAACAAAGGTCCGTTATCAGATCAAAAGAAAATGCGTAGACGTTTGATATATATAAAAGGAAGTCAGGGATCCCAGGTCAGTTAGCAGTCAGAGAGTCAGACAGCGAACGGCGAACAGTGAGTGACCACAGTCCTTCGCAGCCAAGGGCAGTGAGACACCACCAGCCACCCCCAGCCACCCCTTTACCTCACCATCCCAGCAGTAGTAGTAGTAGTCATCGTCAACCCTTGGGTATTCCTATTGTCAAGCTCGCCACCCACCAGCTGAGAAGAAGAAATAAAGTCAAAATTCCTACTATACACATGTGTTGTGATTTTCTAAGCCCGACCACTACATACCGCTACATATACAGATACACGATTTAGAGCGTGAGTTTGAAGAAGCCACTATATAACATATAGATATTTAGTGCCGGTAAAGAAGGCGCTACGTAACAAAGCTAGTTATTCCCAAATTTATTTCCAAGTGGGTGGTAGGTTAGAGTAACCTCCCTTTATTGATAGTTAACTTAGAGTGACCGATCGTGATGTTATGCAAATATTAGTGGCAGGCAGTCGGTAAGTCTCTACTTAATGACTGGTGGGCGCCACCATTTGCATTCTGGACTTTGTATGTCACATGAGACGGTCGATTCATGTTACTCTTCTTACACCAAGTTATGAAAATTGTTATTGTACAGAAATATTTGTAAAAATCATGTAAAACATTGCTGAAAATAATCGTAGTAATTAAAAGTTAGAAATCCAAAATTTCAGGTATTGTTGGTATGACACTAAACTGCATCTAGAGGTGAAGTTCCAATTCTGGAGCTCTGTGGAGTACTCCTTCATTGCCATTACTCCCAGGTCCACTCTGACCTTGAGTGGTAATACATATTAGGGTTCCATCTGTATACTAAATAGATTTACAAAAATGAGTTTTAAAAAAATGTGTTTAAAAAAAATTTGAATACCCAGGAAGAATGAATAAAACAAAACATCTTCAGCATAAAATAACCCAACAAGGGCTGACATACCGTAAAATCCAACCAAACAAAATTTCAGGATTGTGACTTTGGATTTGGCTCAGAATGTTTTTAATTTGCTCACAGAGTTGGCCTGATTCCCAAATGGTATGATATGTTGGGCTACAGCCTCTAGGAATAAAGTTGAAAAAATATGACACACATTTATATTTATTATTAAAGAAGGATTCTGAGTCTCGATTCAGCCCAGAATGTTTTTTGGATTTGCTAATGAAGTTGTCCTGATTCCTGAAGAATGTCAAGGCTGCAAAATGACAGAGTGACGTCATTCAAATCAAGCAGTCATCAAGGAATGGAATGTCAACCAGATTCATGGATGGATCATTCTTGAGTCCTCTTGGACACTGCCTTAGCTGCTCTGGGTATGATAAGGAGTTGAAAAAATGTGACACACATGAGAAGGATACTGAGTTCGATTCAGAATGTTTTTTGGATTTGCTAATGAAGTCGGCCTGATTCCAAAATGGTATGATATGTTGGGCTACAGCCTCTAGGAATAAAGTGGAAAAAATGTGACACACTGACATTCACATTTATTATTTTAGAGATTATTAAAAACTTTGATGATATATATATATATATATTTTCTTTTTTTCTTTCCCTAGTTACCTGTTCACGTAACCGTCCTGAGTTTTTTGCCAGCTGCCTGCATAAAGCTCTAAGTGGAATGGGCACCAAAGACCACACCCTTATCAGAGTCATTGTATCCCGATGTGAGGTAAGTAATCCAATGTTCAGGGTGGGGGGGGGGACTGTTTGTTCAAGCTTTGATTGAAATGTTTCACAGTAATAGTTTCACTTATAAGATAACTAGAAGTGGCTACCCAGTATCATCTGGGTAGAAGGGTGGGGCAAAATAAACCCTGGTGTGCTTGTTTACTTTTGAGATTTACGAATGCTGTGTTAGAGGGTGGGGGCCGGTGTATTGATTTGTTTACTCTTGAGATTTACAAATGCTGGTCATTTTTAAGTAGAATTTCGATGCTATTTCTACGTATATTTCAATTTTTAAATATCTTCGAACATAAATCAAATCTTCATAATTTTTGCACAAAAAGCAAGAACCAGTGATATTTAATGTGTATACATATTTACTTTGTCGTGTTTTTGTAATTTCATCCGGACATACATACATACATACATACATACACACAACTGCCCTTTATATATGTATGTATAGATAGATAGATAGATAGATAGATCATTAACAAGTAATTAACTATTAACTATAAATTATGAAAGACTAATTTACTGTCACGGATTGTTTTTTCGTCAAGTTAGTTGAGGAATGTTGAAATAAAATATTTTCCTATTTCTCTGAATTTTTGAGATGAGGAAGGTTTGATAATTAGTATTATTTGGATTATTCGGACTATTGTCCTCATCTTCATTGTTATCTATACAATGTTCCGGTCCTGGTGAAGAGCAACAGTAACATAGAATAATAATTAACACAGCTTAACACCTGTACTCCATTTGAGACGGTTGATAATTTTTGTTCGGGACGGTCATGAAAAAAGTTAGTGTCGGGGCCTGATACATACATACACACCAACTACCTCTTATATATTTACTAGAAGTGGCTACCCAGCGACGCCTGAGTGTAGGGGTGTATTGATTTGTTTACTTTTGAGATTTATAAATGCTGGTCATTATTAAGTAGAATTTCAATGCTATTTCTATGTATATTGAGATTTACAAATGCTGGTCATTTTTAAGTAGAATTTCAATGCTATTTCTATCTATATTTCAATTTTTAAATATCTTCGAACATAAATCAAATCTTCATAATTTTTGCACAAAAAGCAAGAACCAGTGATATTTAATGCATATATATATTTACTTTGTCGTTAATTGTTTTGTTTTCGTAGTTTCATCCTGACATAGATAGCAATAACATAAACTTTACAGATCACTGCCGTCCCTCACAATCCTATAACCCCACCACCAGAACCTTTCCTCTCATGGGAAGCTGACTTACAGACTTTGTTACAGATTGCACAAGACACATTGTCTGTTCCTGGAGTTTGCATGAATTGTCCTGATGAGATTGCCTATGATTGACATATCCAGCCTTAGACCTACTTACATACATACATACATACATACATACACACCAACTGCCCTTTATATATGTATACATAGATGCAATAATAAAAAAGATTTTATTACACCATTTAGCTCAGTGTGCCAGTTATTGCCTAATTAAAAATGATTTGCTTTAAATATATGCTAATATATATATATATATATATATATATATATTATATATATATATATATATATATATATATATAGTTAAGAGAAAGGAAATGAATCCGATGGTATAAGTATAGATAAAAGGATATGAAAACACACAATATGCTGTTAAAATGAAAATGATTTATATCATATTCATAGCTAATATTGAACAATATTTCGATTTATAAAAATCATCTTCAGAGCTTGTTTTTACTCTGGACTCATCGAGAGAGGAGCTGAAAATAATTTGAATTCAAAACGAAAACATGTGGTAGTTCCAAAAAAGTTATGCAGTAGTTTCAAGCAGATGTGCTTATATTTGAAACTACCGCATAACTTTTTTGGAACTACCACATGTTTTCGTTTTGAATTCAAATTATTTTCAGCTCCTCTCTCGATGAGTCCAGAGTAAAAACAAGCTCTGAAGATGATTTTTATAAATCGAAATATTGTTCAATATTAGCTATGAATATGATATAAATTATTTTCATTTTAACAGCATTTGTGTGTTTTCATATCCTTTTATCTATACTTATATATGTATATATATATATATATATATATATATGCATGAATGTAGAATATCATATCATTAAGTCTTGCTGACAGCATTGTTATCAATGACTATCTCACCACTCGTCCTTATAAGTCATTTCCCCTGGATGATTTGACATGGAATTACCCAGCTACTTTATCATTCGATAATGTTGATTTGTTAATACTGACTCCTTTATCATTTCAATAATGTTGATGAATTGTTTTATCTTAATTCTGTTTAATTCTTTCTTTCAGATTGACCTGCAAAGCATCAAAATTGCCTACCAAAATAAATATGGTAAAAGTTTGGAACATGACGTGTCTTCAGATACTAGTGGAGATTACAAACATTTGCTCTTGGCACTTCTTAGTGATAAAGGGTATTAAAAGAAAAACAACAACAAAAAACAATTATTGGCAAACCCCCCAAAATTGTGTTTTTTTTTTAATATATATAGTTTTTTCTTTTCTTCACATTTTCTAATGTATACATATATAAACTAAATCTATGCATATATATATATATATATAATATATATATGTATACATATATGTATATATATACATATATGTATATATGTATACATATATATACATATATGTATATATATATATATATATATATATATATATATATATATATATATATGTATACATATATATATATATATATGTGTATACATATATATATATATATATGTATACATATATATATATATTATATATATATACATATATATATATGTATACATATATATATATGTATACATGTATACATATATGTATGTATACATGTATGTATGTATACATACATATATATATATATATATATATATGTATGTATACATATATATATATATGTATACATAAATATTTTGTAGAAGATTTATTTAGTCATAAGCTTTCAACCATTTTAAACTTTAAAAATAGTGTGGTTAAATGAAATAAAATTTTAAAAAATAAAAAAAACCTTCGACATATACAAGGTGTGCTTATAGACAATAAATACATTTTGAAATCTGGATTTAATCTTTCATTTAAACAGGCAAGGGGTTTATTTGAATCCCTGAGATGAGGAATTATTATCATTATCATTCATTGATGTACTCTGATGAGTATCCCTATCTGGTTTGTTGTTATACTGCGCAATGTTTCAGCAGTTGCATTCTATGGTCTTCTTCAGGTGTCTGTCGTCAACGGTAACCTTGGAATTTAGAATTAAACGCTTTATCAAGGTTATTATGCATAGCTTGTTCTTATTACTCTGTCTATAGTGGAGGTGCTATTAGCGTAACAGTTATCATTGTAGAAAGTGGATTTGGCTATTCAAGTTCAAATTTGCATTTCACATAGCACTAATACCCTTGGGAAAAGTATGCGTCCACCTACTCTCCCTCCAGCTATGGGTAAATAGTAGGCAGACTGGTCTCTTTAACCTTGCTTAGGCAACCAGTCTCAGAGAAGGAAAACTCTGAATTCAAACCTGTTAAACTCTGCTTAAGAAATTGACTTTGTGTCACATCCTGTTTGTGTGGAGGGGTTGGTAAATATGTATATGGGGAAATAGTAGGCAGACTGGGCTCTTTAACCTTGATATGGCAACCAGTCTAAGAGAAGGAAAACTCTGAATTCAAACCTTTCAAACTCTACTTAAAAATAGACCTTGTGTCACATCCTGACACATGTGCAGAGGTGTTGGTGAGTATATACAAAAGACACCTAAAGAAGACCGAAGGATATAGCAGCTAAAACGTTGTGACTATAATAACAACCAAGATGAGGACACCAGTCCAGGTATCACAGCTTGGCTTTGTGAATAACAATTAAGAAAGCAGTAGTCCATGTTGTCTGCACAGGCGCACTCGTGACTGACAAGGCCAATGTGGGACAGTCAGGCACAATCACAGTGGCTGCAGCTGAAGGTCTGGTCAGGGTCTGGGAAGGTGTAGTGAATAAATCCTGTGACCAGTTCAGGTACATCATTAAATAATAATACGTGTTTATATCAGATATTTCTCAATTCATTGACTCTGTCAGATAATTTACAGATTTAAATGCAAGGGTTGATATGTTTGCATTAACAAATAGGAATTATGGGTAATTTTGTTATTTCCTTATTTGGATAAAAGACCAAAATTACAAAAAAAGAAAAAGATTGTATGTGTGAGTGTGTGTGTGTATGTATATATATATATATAATAGGCAGGTTTAACTCAGTCATTAGAGTGTCATTCTAAGAACCACAAGGTTCCTGGTTTGATACCGGCCCTCACTAACTCAGCGTATGAGTAGCACAGGGATCTGTGCAGTAAAGTAAGGAGCTGATGGAAGGTATGTCGCTCCACCTCAGATGCAAGATCAATTTCCTTGGTCTAGTGCGAGTGGAATGGGAATAGACTCCTTCGCTGATACCAACTTTAGGCCACCCTGATGACTTTACTTCTTTTTACTTATATATGTTGTGGAGTCCGCGTATGCTTCTTTGTTGGTATATCTGATGAGTCTAATTTTCGGTGTATATATTACATCTATATATATAAGTGTTATATATATATGTGTGTGTGTGTGTGTCTATATATGTCTGTAGTATACATATTTTGGATTTAATGCGAAATATTGTAACAGAATAAAATGGAACTCATTACATAATATCCAACTAGTTTCTCATTTATTTCACACATCATTCATGTTTCACATTAAATCCCAAAAATCATATATATATATATATATATATATATATATATATATATAGATAAAATGTATACACTGAAAATTAGACGCATCATATATATATATATATATGTAGTTTTTTTTTCTAGTATTGGAGAATTGAAAATAAAGTGCTCGATTACGGGTGTAAGAGCTGTATTTATTTGTTATATGGTACAATACATTTAAGGTGCGATTGTTACCATTGGTTTCAAAGCAGCTTGTTAGCCACTTATCATCAAGACAACGCGTCTATGAAAGAAATGTAGCGAATATCCTTCACTGCATTTCTTTCACAGACACGTATATATGAGGGAATAACAGATTAGAAAAAAATCTGACAAAATGTGAGTAAAGATTTAGGAACACAGTGCCAGAAAACACAAACAATTATATTCAATTGCTGTGTAGCTACTTTTCAGAGCTGCTGAAATATTATTATGTGTCGATGTATATCGCTATATGATAAGTTATTGTGTAGATGTACATGTTTATTCTCATAAATACAGCATTTTAAACAAAGTATGCAATAGTTTATGATACCATCCATGACACAGTCTTTTATCATATTTGACAAATCTAAATTTTTATGAAATTTAGAAAAAGTAATTGATAAAAAAAAAACACTACGTGAGATATATATATATATATCACGTAGTCTGCTGACTAAATATCTTATGTGACCTTTTTTGGTAATATTTGATTATTCCATCTTGATTCATAACTTTCCTTCATTGCCTGGACAGCACATCTCAAATTCTAACAGTGATTTTATTATTATTATAGACTAAATATTTTATGACTCCCTTTGGCAACATTTAAATGTTTCATATTGATCATGACTTTTTTCACTGCCTTGACAGCACATTTCAAATTTTAACAGTAAATTTTATTTTTAGATTTTTTTTTTATTACTGTAGATTAAATATTTTATTGACTCCCTTTGGCCACATTTAATCGTTCCATTTCACTCACAACTTTTGTCTTTGCCTTTACAGCACATAGATTAGGCATAAAAAGATTCCCATCTTGGAGTAATGGTTAGCAAGCTAGTCTTGCAGATCCATTATTACTGAATACTCAGTTCATCCTCAGTGGATGCCCCATACTTGTGACCTTGTGTCACACCTTACCCATAGTGAATGGGTTGGGTATGTACCTACAGCACATCTCAAATTCTAACAGTAAATTTTATTTTTAGATTTTTTTTTTATTACTGTAGATTAAATATTTTATTGACTCCCGATTAAATGTGGCCAAACCACATTTAATCGTTCCAACTTAATCATGTCTTTTTTCATTGCATTTGACAGCACATGGGTTGGACATAAAAGGGTGTGTTAGTCTTGCTTATCCATTATTACTAAATACTAATTCGATTCTCAGCGGATGCCCCATACTTGTGACCTTGTGTCACATCCTACTCATGGCGAATGGGTTGGGTATATATCTACAGCACATTTCAAATTCTAAATGCTAAATTTTATTTTTTGATTTAAAAAATTTTTTTTTTATTACTGTAGACTAAATACTTTATGTGACTCTCTTTGGCCACATTTAAGTATTCATATTGATTATGATTTTTTTTCACTGCCTTGACAGCACATTTCAAATTTTAACAGTAAATTTTATTTTTATTTTTTTTTTTAGAAAATTACTGTAGATTAAATATATTATGGCTCCCTTTGGCAAAATTTTATTGTTCCATCTTAATCATGTCTTTTTTCATTGCTTTGCCAGCACATGGGTTGGGTATAAAAGGGTGTCCCATCATGGTGTAATGATTTGCAAGCTAGTCTGGCAGATCCATTATTACTGAATAGCTAGGTCAATCTTGGATGGATGCCCCATACTTGCGACCTTGTGTCACATCCTCCCCCAAGGTGAACGGTTGGGTAAATACCTACAACACATTTCAAATTCTAAATGCTAAATTTTATTTTTTGATTTAAAAAAAAAAAAAATTA
Source organism: Doryteuthis pealeii (assembly GCA_023376005.1). NCBI lineage: Eukaryota > Metazoa > Mollusca > Cephalopoda > Myopsida > Loliginidae > Doryteuthis > Doryteuthis pealeii. Next base: position 70,894,628 of record CM042165.1, read on the forward strand.
TTACTGTAGATTAAATATTTTATGACTCCCTTAGGCAAAATTTAATTGCTCCATCTTGATCACATGGGTGACCATTTAAGCCACCTCAGGTACTGTAAGTAAACTGATATCAAAATGATTTGAAATAGCATTAAATGACTTGAAGAGGGTTGATATACTGTAAACTGAAACAAATAACCAACCAACAATCCATCTTGATCATGACTTTTTTCATTGCCTTGACAGCACATCTCAAATTCTAACTGATTTTTTTTTTTTATTCTAGATTCTCAGTCGGTAGAGCGTCTGACTAGGAACCACACGGTTCCGTGTTTGATACCGGCCCTCACCAACTCAGTGTATGAGTAGCACAGGGATTTGTGCGGTAAAGTGAGGAGCTGATGGTAGGTGTGGCGCTCCACCCTCTGACACCAAAACAATCTCCTTGGTCTAGCACTAGTTAAAAGGGGATAGACTCCCTTGCTGTCTGGCTGATACCGGCTTTAAGCCACCCCGACTACTTTACTTTTATGCCCCCCTTTTGGCAACATTTAATAGTTTAATATTGATCAATTACTTTTTTAATTGCCTTTGACAGCACATCTACAAATTCTACCACTGAATTTGTTTATTTTTTAATTTTTTTTTCACATATTCAAGTGCCTTTGTTGCATAGCATTTGTTGACACGCATTTTTCAAGCTCAATATGTTCATATTTGCTGTTCTGGTTAATATTGTTTTTGTATTTTGTTTTGTTTTGTTTTGTTTATTTTTTTTGTTTTGTTTTTTACCGGTTCAATTTCTGGCCTTCTTTGAGATGAAGCGTTATGATTATTCTATTGATTATTCATACTTGTATCCTCAAAAATATAAAACTGTATTTAAAAATAAAAAATAAAATATTATTGACCAATATTTAAAGATCACTGGTCACTTGAGGAAGGCTGAAGAACACACCAACCAAAAATGTTTTGATAAAAATAACAAAGACGGGGAATATGTTTTTTTGAATAAAAATGTTTAATAACAGACTTTGAAGTTTGCTATGATTACTAAGCTCCCTATTTTTAAGAAAAAAGAAGAAATTAGCTCTCTGAATTATGAGGTAATATAGGAATATTTATATATTTCTCTCTCTCTCTCTCTCATTCTCTCTCTCATATATATTTATCTATTATTATACTAAAGCTGAGTGAATCAATGATTGTTTCCTACAGGCTTTTTTCCTATTTAGTTTAATGACACAAAATACATAACAAAATATTCCTTAGTTCTGGGATTGAGTTATGTTTGAAAAAAAAATCCATTTTAATTGGTTCTAATTAGTTGTCATTTGTAATTAAGTCAAAAACTAACATGTCTCTTACTTTACATTCTGCTTGTCACTTCCCCCCCCTCTCTATATATATCCTGATTAACTACTTATATATGTTAGTTTCTCTGAGTGTGTAAAGAGTGAGAGGGTGATTGAACTTCCCACTTTATTTGTATGTTAATTTTCAGCAGCAGCCAGAAGCTAAGGGTTGGTTTATATATAATATACAAACAGAGAAAATAACATATATAAAGAGTAGTTAATCGAGATATATATAGAGAGTGGGGAAAGTGACAGGCAGAATGTCCAATAAAAGACGGGTCCGTTTTTAACTTAATTGCAAATTTTAGCAAAATGATTTGAGTGTTTTTTGGGGTTTTTTTTTTTTTTTTTTTAAATTCTCCTGCCCTATTTATTTTTTAAAATTTAATTCTTTTGCAAACTAACTTTTTTCCTGATTACAACTATCTAACCAGAGCTCAATGGATGACCCACGTTTTCTCTAGTATATATATATATATATATATAAACCTGATCTCACAACAGAGTAATGAAAAATTTAATTATGGTAACGCAAGACATATTATGAACTCTTCTGCTGACATTGAAATAAAATTTCATGTTCAATTTGATAAATAAAATCTTATAATTATTTGTTGAATGCTGAATAGAATTTTGTTTGTTTATTTTTGAATATAGAAAATTTGGTTATTTCCTAGTTGAGTAACATAATATTACAGGGTGACCCAGAAAAAACAGAATAAACACAAATTTTGTAATAAAACTGTTCATTTTAATAAAGATTTTTTTTTATTTTTATAGTGTGTTAGAAGCATTAATTAAAATGTAATAATATATTTTTGAAGGTAAAATAATGAAAATTTATGTTGAAAAACATATTTATTTAATTTTTTTTTTTCTCCTTTTTTTACTTTGTAAAGAGTAAAAAAAGGGAGAAAAAAAAATTAAATAAATATGTTTTTCAACATAAATTTGCATTATTTTGCCTTCAAAAATATATTGTTAATTTTAATTTTTTTTTTTTTTTAAAGTTTAAATGGGGTTAGGTTTAGGGTTAGTGACCAAAAAAAAAAAAACAGAACTAAACCCTAACCCTAACCCCATTTAAACTTTGAAAAAAAATTAAAATTGACAATTTTATTACAAAATTTGTGGGTTCTGTTTTTTCTGGGTCAACCATGTTACTCAACTAGGAAATAACTGAAATTTTTTTATGATCAGACTCAATTATATATTTTGTATGTGTATTTATGAGATGAGGCTTGATATGAATAATTATGATGTTTTGGATTGTTGTCCTCATCTTTATTGTCTATAAACACAACTTTCAGGCTACTGTAACCTTGGGCCCTGTTTTAGGTTTTTTTTATTTATTATTTCATTTACCTTAAAATAAGTCATCTTCAGACGATTACCCATGAATTCAGTCGCAGTTTCGGAGCTCAATCATTACTGCTCACTCAAGGGTGCTCCAAGCAACATAAATGCCACCAGACTTATTTGTTTTGTTGATTTTTAAAAAAATTATTTTAATTACCTTAAAATAATGGAAAAAAAACACCTGAAAAAAACTGAGATTACAGTGGCCTGAACGTTGTGTTTATACACAGTAAAGATGAGGACAACAGTCTGAAAAATATCATAATTATTCAGGCTCAATTATGATGGTAAAATGAACTAATCATTAAACAAAGAACTGTTCATATTGGTTTATCAAATATCAAGATGTGTTATATTTTTTTAAATTTTCTCTTTGGATATCATTTTAAATATTTTTATATGGTTTATATGAACCTAGGCACCCCCAGCCCAGATCCGTTTTGAAAGGAACTGATTTTTGCTTTTCGTCGGTTGTTAGTAAACAAAATCAACAGCCAGCCGATAAAAACCAGTAACATTTTTATACTAAAATAGTTTTTGATTTTAATAAAAAAAAAAAATGAGTTATTTCATGTTGTTAGTATATGTTAAAAAATAATTTTCAACCAACGATTAACTAATATTGTTATTGACATTAACAATATTATTTCGGATAGGAATCCACGTAGAGACACATGAAAAATAAATTTTATAAATAGTGTAATACCATTTCTGAACAACATCCTTTTATTTAAATAAACCTAAAAATACTTTGTAAAAACAATTTTTATTTAAATAAACATATCTGTGCAGGCCTGGTGGGCTGGAAGCACGCAGATGTGAATCTACATACAGTGTGACTAGTGACCTACCTAACGTCACTGCCTTGCTGATTGAACAGCAACGTGCCTCAGCAAGGTTGTGGGTGACTGAGCAGCCCCTTGGGTAACACTGTTCAGTAATTTGGGAAGTGTCGAGGAAAGGAGACCTAAACAAATGCCGGTTCACCTATGAAGCTGGCCAGAGACCTGGATTTCAACGGATGTCCACATTAGCTGGGTGGAAACAAGAAAATATTACAACAAAAAACACCACAAAGAATAGCCACCTGGAATGTTTAGACACTTTCTCGATCTTGAAAGATCGGGAAACCCCAACGACGAACTGGTGTCTGGGCAGGGGAGCATCTCGATATGGGGTCGACATCGATGCCCTTGCGAAAGTCAGTTTCAGCGATAAGGACCAATTAACAGAGGAGGGTGGGTTGGGCACACATATTCTTGGAAAGACAAGCTGATGGTAGCTGTAAGAAGTTTGAGGTAAGGCGGCTCGAGCACTCCATCCTGAAGCAACATATGACGGTCGTCATGGAAAACATTTCCTAATTTTAAGTCTAACCTGTGTGGCAGGGTCTGTCTGTCGAGGGCTTCATATGTGACGGTACATATTTAAAAAAAAAAAAAGAAAGTTGGATCCATCTGCGTCCTCACAACTGAACTACTTGTAGAAATGGCCTTATTCTGTGAAGAAATGGCAATCACCATATATATATATATATATATATATATACACCACACACACAACACACACACATACAATAAATGAAGAAAAAAACTTTAAATTTGCTTCATTACAATAATTCATTTCAGCCGCATTATTGTAATGAAGCAAATTTAAAGTTTTTTCCTTCATTTATTGAATATTTTTACTCTGTCCGCCCACTCACTGGTTCTAGGCACATTACGGTTTACCTGCATCATTTTGGTTAAACCACACATGGAAAGATCCTAACTACCAGGAATATATATATATATATATATAAGTCATCCACAGACGTGTTTCGGCGTTTCACGCCTCTTCAGTGTGGCTAAACAACAACTATCCTTGGCTAGGGTCGAACTCAGACTGACTGTTTGCCAGCCTGATATCTTATTCCCTCGTCCACTGACAGCTGTAGCGGGACTGGTGTTTTTAAACTATTAAATACATAGGTTTGTTTATATATTTTTACAGTCACAGACAGATCAAGTTTCCGGGGAAACGGTCATATATGCTTATATGCTTAGTAGTGAAAGTTAATTTAAATTACCAATTAGAGAGCTCATATATATAATATATATATATATATATATATATATATAGTAAAATGTTATAGACAGATAACCTACTCAAGTTTCACCAGGCGGATCATCAAAATAATTGATTAATTAAGCTTGATACCATTCACTGTATATGCTTATGTGTGTGTGTCTATATATATATATATATATATATATATATATATATATATTAGTAAGTCATCCACAGACATGTGTTTTGGCATTTCACACCTCTTCAGTGTGGCTAGACACAACAACTATCCTTGGCTAGGATCAAACTCCGACTGACTGTTTGCCTTTGCCAGCCTGATTTCTTATCCACTAGGCCACTGACAACTGCTGTAGGGGGGCTAGTGTTTTAAACTATTAAATACATAGATTTATTTATATATTTTACGATCACAGAGAGATCTAGTTTGCAAGCAAACGATCATTGCTTATATGCTTAGTAGTGAAAGTTAATTTAAATCACCAATTAGAGAGCTCATACCAAAGTCCTGAAAACTGATCTCACAACACAGTAATGAAAACTTTACATTATTTTGGTAACACAAGGCATTATATTATGGACTCTTCTGCTGATATTGAAATAAAATTTTATATTGAATTAAGATATACTGCCCTATCTGTGGGGCCTAGAATATGCTGACTGTATCCCCTGCTGAAGGGTAAGACCCCCCTCCCATCTCCAAACAGTGTCCTGGGTAGGACACTAAATCTTATCCAGTATTGATGCTCCTGTTCTGGAGTGTATGACATTAAACTACATTTGTCATAGATGCAGGCCACATTGGGATATTGATCTTGCTATGAAAAAATTAGAAATCATCAATAACTTAAAATTGGTTGACTTTAAGACATTTTTTGATAACATTTTTTGGGCAAAAATGCTTTTATAAACCAATTTTTAGAAGTAGAGAGCTCATACCAAAGTCCTGAAACCTGATCTCACAACACAGTAATGAAAACTTTACATTATTTTGGTAACACAAGGCATTATATTATGGACTCTTCTGCTGATATTGAAATAAAATTTGATAAAAAATATTGTTGTGGTTTTAACATACAGATGAAATTATATGAAATAGGAATGATAAATACAAGGCAAGGTTATTGGAAAATTAACAAAGGATTTATTAAAACACAGTAGAAAATACTTTCTAACTCGCAGACGACATTAACCAGTGACACTCTGAATGCTTAGCCTTCCAAACATTTGAATGTAAACAAAACAAATGGAAGCAACTCTATTGTCTGTTTTAAGTCTAATTTCGTTAGGTGACCTAACAATATCCCTCCACCGGACAGGGTGTGACACAAGGTCAATTTCTTTAGTGGAGTTTAACAGGTTTGAATTCAGTTTTCTTTCTCAGACTAGTTGCCTAACAAGAGCCCAGTCCAGCCTATTATTTAATCATAGCTGGAGGTAGAATAGTCAGATGTATACCTTTCCAATGGGTATGAGTGCTATGTGAAGTATTATTGTTATTTTCATAAGATACAATCTCGCCACTTTCTGGACAGCCGTTCACGCTCAGATTGTATTAGATTTGGTCCATAAAACTTATGTTTTTAACATACAGATGAAATTATATGAAATAGGAATGATAAATGCTAGGCAAGGTTATTGGAAAATTAACAAAAGGATTTATTAAAACACAGTAGAAAAATGCTTCTAACTCTCAGACGACATTAACCAGTCACTCAGAATGCAGAGCATTCAACATTCAAAATGTCAACAAACCTTTTGTTGACAAAACAAAGGGAAGCAACTCTATTTTTGTTTAAGTCTATTTAGGTGTACCTAACAAAAATCCTATAAATGTTTTTACAATGGTGAATAGAATGTTATTTCTTAATTTTTGGAAGAATATTTTTTTTTTTTATCTGAGTATCTAACAGATGTGTGTGTATGCATGTAGACTAAAGAAACATTATATTAAAAGGAAATCTTAAATTACAATTGGTCTCTATAGATAAATACACTTTTAAAATAAGATATTTATATGTATTATGAAAGTGGAATGATCTATATATTTAGGAACAGGGCGCATGGACCAGGTGGGAGAGTGCAAAAGAGACAGTTGTAACATGGAGCGACATCAGACATATGGAGCCTAAAAAATTAAGTTTCCTGATAAAGGCAGTCTACGACATATAGCCAACACCAGTCAATCTTCACGTCTGGGGGTTAGCTATGTCAGACCTATGCAAAGCATGTGGGAAAACTGCTAGCCTGGATAAAAATAAGATATTTATATGTATGATGAAAATGGAATGATCTATATATCTATTCATAATGGAGATTGTCTGTAACAAAAACTATGTCATTATACCAGTCATAAATCATCATAACATAGAATAAACACACTCAAAATTTGAGCATGCAACATTAGACAGTCCTCATTGGTTTTTAAAACAAGTTTTAATAGATACATCCCCAGTATCATATATTTATATATAGTTTGTTTTATTTTAATAGATAGTCAAAGTTAATAGAACTTAGTTTCGATTTCAAATTGTTTTTTATTTTTTTTTACTCCTTTAATAAATTTGATGATTTCATGATTTATGGTTCAAACTCTCCGGCATTTAATTTTTAACTTCCACCTCCTCAAGCAATATCTTTCAAAAATTTATTTTTACATTGCCCGGAGGGTGTTTTTTTATTTTGTTAATTTAACTAATGTTAATAACTAAAAGAAAATGTTGAAAAAAATATAATCTACTTTTTCAAAACTTTTTTAGTTGAATATATAGGCCATTTTCATCAAATTTATATAAGCATATGTGTAACCCACACTTATCTCTTATTATAATGGAGATTGTGTGTTTGTCTGTAACCGAAAACTATATCACTACTGAAGTCACAATTCCCTCAGTTATTTACATCACATTCTCCATAATTTTATTTTTAGTTAAACCTCAATTATTAATAAAATTGTTTTACATTATTAATACTGTTGACAATATCTACATACTAATAACATGCAATTGTATTTATATTTACAACAAAATAGCGGTTTACAGTGCGAACAGGAAGGCTAATATGCATATTGATATTAAAAATTTGATTTTAATAAACATGTGCTTAGTATTATTGATTTCTAATTGTTTGGTTTTATCTTAATGAATATGAGAAAAAATCTCTGTGATAAATCTTAAAAGAAATCCATTAACAAGAAATAACTGTAATTTTATTATTTACTTCCTAATCTAACTAAATAGTTAAATCAAGAAAATTTAGCAATAAGAGATAGGAGTGATGGAAGAGTAAGTTTGTGGCGAGAGAAACCACGAACGTAGTAGTTCAAAGCGTGCACGACTGTGTTTTGGCATGCAGAATGAAATCAGAGGCGA
>CM042165.1:70902861-70970361 GCA_023376005.1 Doryteuthis pealeii
ATATGGCAAAACTAAATATCAAGTAAATGAAATAACAACAAGAAACTTACGAGATAAAATAAAACCAATCTTATAAAAACTAGAGGTCATAATTTCCAGAAAATTGAGAGAGCACTATAAGCAAAAATAATTGTGATGCACTTCCCGTGATTCATGCGACAGAATACTCCCATGAGTCGCGAATCTCATGATGAAGTGAGGCTCTGCGACTCGCTGTGGCATGAACTCTGGATAGAAGAAGTTTTATAAGATCTGAATCGAGTTATTATTCTCACGATCACTGAAGGATAGACTATACCGATTGCCTCTCAACACTCTATCCTTAAGTCTTTTGTGATCATACTCTCTTTTACTTACTATGATTCAGCTCGAGTTACGTTCATAATAAAGTATAGTGATATTATTATTACCCGGTCTATGAGGAATACGATATTTACTATAAGACTACTCAGAGAGCAATGATAGAAGGGTAAGCTAGGTGAGAGGAAAATAGACATGCGGCAAATACAAAAGCACCATGAGTGCGCATTCAATACATCTTCAGGAGCAGCCTTCACATGTGCTCTGTGGTCGAGAATGTTTTTCAAACATTGGACTTCACAGGGCTCTACAAAAACTAATTCATATTGAATAAATTTCCGAGACTGAATGCCAATATCACTTATTGTGTGCCATATAAATTATCACGATAAACCAGATGTGCTCTGGAGTGGTTAATTTACTTGGAAATCGATTAAAGAGTTGTTATATTATTGACTTTGCTGGTTTGGCAAGTCGATCCTTGAGATATGGCGTATTACAAATGCTTAGAGTGGGTATTAAAGAAAAAAAGAAGACGCTAACTGTTTGGTGTGATACTTTATTTAACGTGTTAGCATTCTCATCTCTGACCTAATATTGTTGTGAGGAGATGGTATATATAATGTGATCTGAGTTTATTCGGCATGAGAGGATCATGAACTGAAGTGGCTAGTTTGGGAGTCTGTTTACATATTGTTCTGTCTCGTGTCTCCCAAATTCTGTGTGGTGTGGCGGGAGGGAAGGGGTGCTTGTTTATGTGTGTGGGTTTGCGTGTGTGTAAGTGTTTAGTGTTTCTGTTCATATTTGCTTTCTTTTTTTTGTTAATTATTATTCCAGATTTGGCTTGCCCTCTAAGCATGTTTTTATTGTTTACTAACAGGACCACTCTGATCTCTTTTTTTATTAATATGTGTCTGAGATTAACATTCCAGGATTATCGTTGATTGTTTATGGGTGCGGGTATGTAAATTTACTGTATATTTATATATATATTTTGTGTATATTGTGTATTAATCCAACCCCTGTGATACAGACAGTATGCGACACAAGGCCAATTTTTAAGAGAAGTACAACTGTATTATTTGGATTATTCAGACTGTTGTCCTCATCTTTATTATTACCATCATAAGGTTCGATACCGGCCTCGCCAACTCAGTGTATGAGTAGCACAGGGATCTGTGCGGTAAAGTGAGGAGCTGATGGTAGGTGTGGACTCCACCTCAGATGTCAAAACAATCTCCCTGGTCTAGCACTAGTGAAAAGGGGATAGACTCCCTTGCTGTCTGGCTGATACCAGACTAGGCCACCCTGACGACTTTACTTACTTTTACTTACTTATTGTTATGTACGCAATGTTTTCAGTGATGTGCCCTCTGGCCTTCTTCAGGTGTTTCTTCTCTTGAACTTGGGCTATGAGGGATCAAGTTACCAGGAATTTTTAAAACACAGCTAAGTTCAAACAGGCATATTCTCTGCAACCCGCTAACCCTAACGAAACTCTTTGAATTCTTACTGTTTGTTTTCCATATTGCTCCTACCTGCTGTATATTCTTGAGTATATCCCTATTGTATATTCTAGAGTACAGTAAAGTAGTATCAGTTTTGATCCTTATCCGCTGATTCGTCCTGAGTTGTATCAGAGTTTATCCTATCTTGAAGTAGCGAGTTGTTAATCATCAGAGTTTATCCTGTCGAAGTAGAGAGTTGTAAGAGAAACATTTGTAGTAGGTAAAGCTCGTTTGTTTCCTTTATTTTTCAAAAGTGGCGCCTCTCTGCATTTTAAGTATGGTTATTTCCTTACAAAGCTTAGGGTTTAAACAGTGCTTCTTCTGGGGATAAATGTAGGGATAAAATCCCCACAATACAAGTTTTTTTTTTTTTGTTCCCAGGTGTTTTTTTTTTGGTGCATATCGCATAAATGCGTCCTGGCCTAAAAAAACACTAAGCGGTGGCTGCTGAAAATCCTACTGTGCTACTTATAAACTTCCTTGCCGTTTGAGGGCATTTTTTTCCCGAAAAGGTAAACGTCTTTTCTCGACAAGAAATATAATAAAAATTTAATCTCCCCTCTTTTAAAATATTTTTTTAGCAGTTTGAAGACGTTTTTATTGACAAATAATTTTTTTTAGCTGTTTGAAGGCATTTTTTCCCGAAAAGTTTATGTGATATGAAAGCGATATTTTACTCCCCCCACCCAAGTAATTTTTTGACAAGTAAATGAAAATACAAAAAAAAAGATTTTAAAGTGGGAGGGGGGATAAAATATTTACATTTACTTGTCGATAAAAAACCTCGGAGTGGTTTACTTTTAACGCTTTCAAACCACTAAAAAAAATTTATTTGTCAATAAAAACGTCTTCAAACTGCTAAAAAAATATTTTAAAGAGAGGGAGATTAAAATATTTTATTATATTTCTTGTCGAGAAAAGACGTTTACCTTTTCGGGAAAAAATGCCCTCAAACGGCAAGGAAGTTTATAAGTAGCACAGGTAGGATTTTCAGCAGCCACCGCTTAGTGTTTTTTTAGGCCAGGACGCATTTATGCGATATGCACCAAAGAAAACACCTGGGAACAAAAAAAAAAACTTGTATTGTGGGGAATTTTATCCCTACATTTATCCCCAGAAGAAGCACTGTTTAAACCCTAAGCTTTGTAAGGAAATAAACCATACTTAAAATGCAGAGAGGCGCCACTTTTGAAAAATAAAGGAAACAAACGAGCTTTACCTACTACAAATGTTTACTCTACAACTCTCTACTTCGACAGGATAAACTCTGATGATTATACAACTCGCTACTTCAAGATAGGATAAACTCTGATACAACTCAGGACGAATCAGCGGATAAGGATCAAAACTGATACTACTTTACTGTACTCTAGAATATACAATAGGGATATACTCAAGAATATACAGCAGGTAGGAGCAATATGGAAAACAAACAGTAAGAATTCAAAGAGTTTCGTTAGGTTAGCGGGTTGCAGAGAATATGCCTGTTTGAACTTAGCTGTTTTAAAAATTCCTGGTAACTTGATCCCTCATAGCCCAAGTTCAAAGAGAAGAAACACCTGAAGAAGGCCAGAGGGCACATCAGCTGAAACATTGCGTACATAACAATAAGTAAGTAAAAGTAAGTAAAGTCGTCAGGGTGGCCTAAAGTCGGTATCAGCCAGACAGCAAGGGAGTCTATCCCCTTTTCACTAGTGCTAGACCAGGGAGATTGTTTTGACATCTGAGGTGGAGTGCCACACCTACCATCAGCTCCTCACTTTACCGCACAGATCCCTGTGCTACTCATACACTGAGTTGGCGAGGGCCGGTATCGAACCTTATGATGGTAATAATAAAGATGAGGACAACAGTCTGAATAATCCAAATAATACAGTTGTACTTCTCTTAAAAATTGGCCTTGTGTCGCATACTGTCTGTATCACAGGGGTTGGATTAATACACAATATACACAAATATATATATAAATATACAGTAAATTTACATACCCGCACCCATAAACAATCAAACGATATCTGGAATGTTAATCTCAGACACATATTAATAAAAAAGAGATCAGATGGTCCTGTTAGTAAACAATAAAAACATGCTTAGAGGGCAAGCCAAATCTGGAATAATAATTAACAAAAAAAAAAAAGCAAATGAACAGAAACATAAACACTTACACACACGCAAACACACACATAAACAAGCACCCCTTCCCTCCCGCCACACACACAGAATTTGGGAGACACGAGACAGAACAAATGAACAGCCACTAGCAACAACTTCAGTTCCACTGATCTTCTGTAGATGGGATTTTTATCCCGAAATATTTAGAATAAATTACAGGTTAACAAACAACACCACAGTTACCTTCTTTTTTCTTTACACTTGCATTGTGATAGCCTTCAAAACCAACCAGCAAACCAATATAAACACAATGATTCAAGCAAATTACAAAACCCTTTTATATATACATATATATTGGCATTTCAGTCTCGGAAAACTATAATAGTTTTTGTGCCCTGTGAAGTCCAATGTTTGAAAAACATTCTCGACCACAGAGGTCACATGTGAAGGCTGTTCCTGAAGATGTTGATGTGCCAGTGCTTTGTTGCCGCTGCTTTCTTCTGGACCTCTTAGCTTCATGGTGTTGTGTTCTATATATCTATATATATATATATATATATATATATATATAAGTAAAGAAATAACAAAAGACTTAGAGATTTAGCATTATAGTCTATTTCAGGGAGCTTAGACAAATAGTCTAACTCTCCCGATTCAGCAGATGCGATTCATCACATTCGCATCTGATGAATCGGGAGAGTTAGACTATTTGTCTAAGCTCCCTGAAATAGACTATAATGCTAAATCTCTAAGTCTTTTGTTATTTCTTTACTTATATATTTGCTCTGTGACTCTAATATTAAGAGCACACATTGAGCTCTCAAACTGCGACAGGTTTTTTTTGTGCAGTAGTGGTGGTATCTGTTAGAATTATCTCACCTGGGTTTGGACCAGCAGTTGCCGTTACAAATGTATACACCAACCATAAAAATAATGTCGTCGGGGTGGCTTAAAGACGGTATCAGCCACACAGCGAGGGAATCTATCCCCTTTTCATTAGCGCTAGACCAAGGAGATTGTTTTTTTAGCGTCTGAGACGGAGCGCCAGACCTACCATCAGCTCCTCACTTTACCGCACAGATCCCTTAGATATTTTTGTCTTTTGGAGAAATTGAGAAATTCATTATATTTAGTTAGGGATGTTCAAAATCAGAGTTAGAGGGAGATAACTCATATTTTTACAGACATTTTGATATACTAAGTTTATAACTGCAAGTAACAAAAATGATTTTTAATATTTCTATTGAAAAATATTTTAATGTAGACATTAAGTGTCTACATTAAAATATTTTTAAGAGATATTCGGGACTCTTAAAATTCCCTGGTGATAATCAAGTAATTTCAGATGAAAAAAGACTATAACAACAGTTTAAAATAAAGAAACATATATTCACAGGGTACAAAAAGGGTTGCAAATTTGTGGCATTTGCTGGCCAGACTTATATTGCTGAGGTGGAAGGTAAAGTAGCGCTAGAATACTATTCTACTCGCTGGTTGACAAGGTAAAGGTGAGAGCTTGAAAATCACGTCTCATTGGTTGAAGGGCCCCACGATAAAGTAAAGGTGAGAATATTATTTCCACTTGCTGGTTGACACGATAAGTGCTGAGGGTGAAGGGGGCGCATGATAAAGCGACTCGCTGGTTGAGTGCCCAAACGATAAGTGAAGGGGCCCCACGCTGGAATTATTATTCTACTCGCTGGTGACAAGGTATAGGGAGCGCTTGAAAATCGCAATTCGTCTGGTGAAAGCTCATACGATAAGTGACTTTCGTCAAAGGAGTTAATTTCAGTGCCAATATCATATATTGGCGATTTACCATAGTCTACTGGACAGATGTTAGTGGAATATGAAATGAAGTCCAATGTATATATTTTTAATTTCTCAACTGGAATTAATACTTTTACTCAGTGGGTAGAACACTTGACTAGGAAATCGCAATGTTCCTGGTTTGATACCAGCCCTCGCCAACTCAGCGTATGGGTAGGACAAATCTGTGCGGTAAAGTAAAGAGCTGATGGTAAGTGAGGGGCACAACCTCTGACACTGAAAAGCAATCTCCTTTTTCTGACGCAAGTGAAAAGGGGATAGACTCCTTCGCTCTCTGACTGATACCGACATTAGGCCACCTCGACAACTTTATGTTTTTTTTAATGAAAATTAAACTCTAATAGAGAACAGCATGAACTGATGTTGTATAGATTTAAAGTTGTTGCGTAGTGATTCAGTTATACACTTTTTTGATCCCAGCATTCTTATATGTGAAGGGAATTGAGATTATAAACTTATCAAGTCCTATACCGAAATAAACTGAAAATCACTATTCGCTGGTAATTTTGCTGAGTATTTAACAATATTTCTATTTCAGAGTAAAAATTTTTTTTTAAAACTTAAAATAGTTCACTTTTATAGTTCTGAGGTCAAAAATGTGTATAACTGACTCGCTACGATCAATCGGCTGTTCCCGTCAAGCCCTAGCACCTATATGATTTTCCCAACCCTATGGCCCTTATGACAAGCCCCAACCCCTTTTTATCATATGGGTGCTAGAAGGCGGTGGCTGTGGGTCTACATGTCCTGGGAATGACGTTAAACTCTATCTGATGGTGAGGTTCCAGTTTTGGAGGTTTGGGGAATGTGGAGCACCCCTTCATCACCATTGCTCCCTGGTCCACTCTGACCCAGAGTGGTAGTACCTGTTAGGGTCCCATCTATGGGTTAAATAGAAAAATGTATTTATAAAAAATTGTATTATCCATTAAGAATTGATTTATTTCAAAACTTTATCGACATTAAATGACCCACTGAGGTTGATATACCGTAAAATAAAACAAACCAAACAAACCAAACCTGACTCACTACGCAACAATTTTTTTTTTTTAAACTTCAAAATGAATTAAGTTATAATTTCGTTAGAGTTTGATTTTTCTTAAAAGTCGAGAAATTAAAAACATGTACATAGTAGTTCATTTCATATTTCACTAACACCTGTCCAGTAGACCTTAGTAAAAAACATTACGCGTCTGTATTCACAGTCTACCTACTACTAGAACCTAATATACTTTCAATACATGCATGCCTTTGCCTAATGTTCAATGGGTTAAAGGGAGGCAACTTTGTTGTTCCCGATTGGAGAGTTCCGATTCCTTAGCAGCAGTTAACTTCCGGTTTAGATCATTCAAATCGGCCAGATATCGAAGAACAATCACAACAAATGATAAAAACGTAAATCAAAAATTTCTTCTTCTTTTTTTTTTTTTCCTGTGACTTCCATTCCTCGAGTAAGTATTTCATTTACTTACTCTTGACTTACCATTTCAGAGAAGCGAAAATGAATTCTTAAAAGAGATTAATTTAGGAAAATACAAACAAACAAACAAACAAACAAACAAAAAAGCAGCATTGTTTTCTCTGTGTAAGTATGAATGAAAATGTTTAAAAAAATGAAAAAAACGATTTTTAATCTGAAAAAGAAAAAGGAAGGTAGGCTAAAAAAACATATTTTCAGTTTTTAAATTTAAAAAAAAAGTTGGTCATTATTACAATTTCTATTATTAAATAAAAATAAATAAATAAATAAGAGCCTGAATTTTAAATGATTAAGTTTAAGTTATGACGGGAGATAGAATGTAAAGAAATGAAAGCAGTTCATGTTTCATTCATTTTGTGTAATTGTTTAATTTTATATATATATATATTTGTGTGTGTTGTATTTATGTACTTTCAATATTAGAAAAAGGCAAAACTTTTCGGTCACTTTTTTGGGGGAGGCATTGCAAAATTTCTTGTTTATTTTGTGTGTGTGTATGTGTGTGTTTTTATTTAAAACTTAAAAGTAGATAAATCTTTTTTCTCTCTCTCACTCTTTTATTATTTCTATACGACAATCATTTTCTAAAACGGCGTTAATTACAATACGTCATTAATCAGAGAAGAGAACATGTAAAAGGTCACGTGGTCATATTTCCAAAGTTGGTTCTGTTTAAAAGCCTACCCGACCCTCCCCCACCCATTATTTTGAATTTTTTCTTTAATCTCATCAAGAAAAAATATTCATTAATTTTAGACCGAATCGCAAGAAAAAATAATCGATCTTGTTTAAATTATTTTTTTAAAGTAATTATAATTTTAAAAGTAATGTGTTGTGTATTAAATAATGCACACCTGTAAATTGACACCTGCTTGTTGTTGTATTATTCAAAGAAAGAAAGAAAGAAGACACATTCATAATAATCAATAGAATATTAAATTTGTAGTAATGATTACATTACTACAAATTCAGTTATATACTTTTTCGGTTAAAATTAAAACGGAAACTTATTTGGTGATCCATGTCAGTTTAACTACAGTGCATGAATGAACTTTTTTGAGGATTGGGTTTAGGGATTTGGGGATTAAGGTTGTTTTTAATTACGTATTGCTTAACCCCCCACCCACCCCAAATTACTAAACATTTAATGTTGAAAAATAATAACCCTTTTTTCACCTCAACTTTATCATTTTAAGGAAATTGAGGTTATAAACTTATCAAGTTCTATACTGAAATAAACTGAAAGTTAGTATTCGCTGGTAATTTTGCCGGGTATTTAACATTTCTTATACCAGAGTAACAATTTTAAAAAATAAAAATTAAAAAAATTTAAAACAGTCCACTAGGTACCACCAAATTCACATCACGTGATCAGTTTAGGCAATATTGAAGGGAGAAACAAATATTCTTAAAAAAAAAAAAAAATCTTGCAAAAAAAAAAAAACGAATATAAAGAGTTGTTACAAAGAAAAACAGTTAATTCAAAGATCAAATTATCTGATTGGTAAAAATTACTCACCGTTATCTTGAAAAATAAGTAAAACAGTCCGTTTTTTACAACAGGGTTAGTTTCTTTATTAATTTTTTTTAGCAGAATTCTGTATTCATGGTTCTTTTACTAAAAAAAATCCTGTAGAGACTCTTATCTTTATAGAAAAAATTAAAAATCGATTTTTATGAGTTCCTTTTTTCATACTTCATAAAATGAAATAGATGTGGGGGGGGGGGAGAACTCTTTAAAAAAATATTTCCCCAATATATTTTAGGAAAAACCTATTTCAAACATAATTTCATCAAAAGGTAAGTTATTATAGAAGTTTTCGTGAAAATCGAACCATTAATTGATTTTACATAAATTTTTTTTTTTAAAGCCCCTAGTCGTAACTTGTTTTTGGCTACATTAAATTTCAATTGATTTAACGGTGCGAAAATGTAAACATTGTTTTTCGTTCATAGTTTTCATTATTTCCGTAAGCTGAAAAAAATTTTTAAAAATCATCTGGAGTTTTTTTAATGTTTCTTTTTTTGAATGGACAAACAAATTTCAAGATAATATTAACCTTTATGCAAGTTTCATTGTGTTAAATATAGGGGGGGGGTATATTTGACAGGGGAAACTTGGAAGTCCCTACAAGCCCATTTTTGCTGTTCTGAGGTGAAAAAAGAGTATAACTGAATCACTACGCAACAACTTTAAATCTATACATATTACAGCATCAATTAATGCTGTCCTTTAATTTAAAAACAAAAATAATAAATTTGAAGTATTAAATTATGTTTTCCTTAGAGTTTGATTTTTCTTAAAAGTTCTAGGGTTTGCAAAAGTGACGTCATATGCATATTTTACAAAATATTTTAAAAAATAAATTTAAAATTTAAAATTTATTTTTAAAAATGAATTTTGAAAAATTTTTACCAAAAATCAGGGAATTATGCGAATATAATGAAATTTTCAGTGTTGAATTATCAGTGAATGAATTTTATAATGCATGAGTTATTTTATTTCAAAACTTTCTGATTTTTTTCAGGTCACTTAACTTTGACCCCCACTTTATTTTTGGGGCGCAAAATATCGGTGTGTTTATATACTTTCAAAACTAATTATAATATAAATAAAAGGACAAATGAAAAATATATACATTGGAATTCATTTCATATTCACTAACATGTCCAGTAGACTATGGTAAAAATTTATGCCCCTGAATTTACAGTCTACCCTCAGTAGATACGAGGACTCATATTATTTTTGTTTTTGTTTTTTTATTAAAAAATATAAATCCATTATTTGGAGTCATTTATTGAGTTTGACACAAAACCAAAAACAGGTGCACCCAGTGAGAATCGAACTCACTTTGGTCACCTAGATCACTTAAACTCATTAAATGACTTCAAATAATTGATTTTTAGGCTAAACTTGCAAATTGGTCGAAAAATTAAAACGGAAAGTTTTTTGGTGGTCCCCATGACAGTTTAACTATGAATTAACTTTTTACGTGAATTGGGTTATGGTTTAGGGGTTTGGGGATTAAGGTTGTTTTTAATTATGTATTGCTTAAAAACAACAACAAAAACCCAAAATTACTATACATTTAATTAACCATTGAAATTAATTATTGAATCCAACGGTAGACACATTAGTCTCAGTTGTTTGTGTTAGTATTGTAATGTATAATTTCAATTGAACTTGGTTTTAAAAAAATATTTTTCAACATTAAATGTATAGTAATTTTTTTTTTTGGTTTTTTTAAAGCAATATGTAATTAAAAACAACCTTAATCCCCAACCCCTAAACCGTAACCCAATTCGCAAAAAGTTCATTCATAGACTGTAGTTAAACTGTCATGGGGGACACCAAAAAACTTTCCGTTTTAATTTTCCAACCAATTTACAAGTTTAGCCGATTTTTATATCTTCTGATAAAAATGTTAAAAAATAATATGAGTCCTGATATCTCCTGACTAAAAACAAAACACGTGTACACACCTATCGTTGGTGATACTAACATGCACACCCACAACAAGACTAGCAGAGAAACCAGGTGTTACCTGAGGATAAAAAAAAAAAAAAAAAAAATAAACATTAGCAATACTTTGATGAAAATATATCTGTTACCTATTTTATTTCAACAAGATTCTATTAATATAAAAATTAGGTAGATGCCAAATATTAGGCACTGCCAAAGTTGCCATAAAATCCGTATTTCATAGAATAAATTTAACTTCCCCGATTGAAAAAAAATAACCAAAAATCAGGGAATTATCCAATTTTAATGAAATTTTTAATGTTGATTTATCAATGAATAAATTTTATAATGCATCAGTTATTTTATTTCAAAACTTTTTGATTTTTTTTTCGGGTCACTTAACTTTGCCCCCCCCCCCTTATTTTCAGGGCGCAAAATATCGGTGGGGTTATATACTTTTGAAACTAATTACAGTCTAGAAGGACAACTCTGAATCCAAACTTGTGTCACACCCTGCTTGTGTGGAGGGGTTGGTATATATATATATATATATATATATAAGTCATCCACAGACACAAGTTTCGGCATTTCACGCCTCTTCAGTGTGGCTAGACACAACTATCTTTGGCTAGGGTCGAACTCAGATTGACCGTTGAACAGCCTGATATCTTATCCCCTCGTCCACTGACAGCTGTAGCAGGGACTGGTGTTTTTAAACTATTAAGTACATATATATATATATATGTATGTGTGTGTTTGTCTGTGTGTGTGTGTGTGTGTGTGTAAGTTGAAAAAATAGAAGTGAATCTGACAATATGTTGAAAAATAAATAAAGGAAATAAAATGTTGAATGGATAAAATTGTTAATTGGAGTGCTGACATGTGTTTCGACTGACAGAATGTCCTTGTACACAATGTATTCTATTTATTATTATTTTAAATACAAAATAAAATAAAATAATGATATAAAATATAAAAAGGTTTTTAAGAATACAAAAGAACATCCATTGTCAGGACAAGATATTTGATATTTGAAATTAAAACGGTAAAAATACAGAGAATTTGGAAGTGTTCAAAAAATAATTTTTTGAAAAATTTGAGAGAATGCTTACGATTTGAAAGTTTATGGGGAATATTCAGTGACATGTAACAATTGAAAAATGAATTTAAATTTTTTCGTATATATATCATTAACCTGTGACCTTTTCATATATATATATTATTAACCTGCGATCTTGAAGTAGAAAGTTATGTTTTATTATTATTGTAATTTTATCAATTTATTTTAACATAAATTTCTGTGATTCTAATGCATGTGTTTATCTTGATATTTCATTGTAATTGATTTTAAATTATTAAACATCATTTATAGAATATTCCCTATAAACTTTCAAACCATAAGCATTTTATAACCATGAACTTTTTATATTATTATTATTATTATTATTATTATATATTTTTTTTTATTAAAATAATATTAAATAGAATAGATTGTGTACAAGGACATCTTCTCAGCCGAAACACGTGTTGGCACACCAATAAACAATTTTTATCCATTCAACATTTTCTTTCCTTTATTTATTTATTTTTTCAACATAATATATATATATATATATATATATATATGGTGTTATGATATAAATAGAAATGAATGTGGTCATTTTTATTCGTGGTTTTAAATAACAAAAGTAGTAGACCATTTAAATAAAATTGAACCTACTATAGACTTCACGTACGAGTTAGAATACAATAATACCTTACCTTTCCTAGATATACTATTGATTAATAATAACAACCATTTAGAATTTAAAGCTTACCACAAAACCACAAATAAAAATGACCATATATATATATATATATATATATATATATATATATATATATTACATACCTCTGTCATATAATAGTTGTTACATCTATCTATCTATCTCTATCTATACATATATAAAAGGCAGTTGTGTGTATGTATGTATATGTGTATGTCCGGATGAAACAACGAAAATACAACAATTAACAACATTTTTGGGCTAAAATTAAGAAGATTTGATTTATATTCACAAAGATATCTAAAAATTAGAATATACATAATAATGGATCTGTGAGACTAACTTGCTAACCATTACACCACGTTTTTTTTCTTTTTTGCCCCCCACCCCCACCCCCCTCTACGCAGTTGATGTTGGGTAGCACTTCTAGTTTGTTTGTAGATAAATCTTACTCACTAAATGTAACAGCTGATGAGTTTTATGAATGAGAAACAGAGTTATGCCCCTTTCATAATTTACTGTTTTGGAGCAGAGTAAAAGATAGATGGCACTGCATTAGTGATTTTTAATCACAGTACATTCCTTATTGATTTTTTAAATGCTCAATATATATATATATATATATATATATATATATACTCATATATATATATATATATATATTATATATATATATATATATTGAGCGTTTGATATTATATATATATATATATATGAGCGTTTGAGACATATATATATATATATATATATATATATATATATATATATATATATGAGCGTTTATATATATATATATATATATATATATATATATATATATATATATATATATATATATAATATATATTGTTTGAGACATATATATATATATATATATATATATATATATATATATATTGAGCATTTGAGACATATATATATATATATATATATATATATATATATATATTGATTTAGACATATATATATATATTATATATATATATGAGCATATATATATATATATATATATATATATATTATTATATATATATATATATATATATATATATATATATATAATATAATTTCAGACATATATATATATATATATATATATATATATATATATATAGACAGGCCAATAAGGAATGTACTGTGATTAAAAATCACTTAAACAAGATAAACTTTGAAACCAGTTAACATGTCCTCAAATGCCTTTAATTGCCAATCCCCTCCACCATTCCCCTTATATTCTTACACTTGTGAGCCCCGCCTCCTACAAATTTCTACTGCCACTGTTCGTTTAAATGGAACTTGTGACCCCCTCCTACTACTAATTCCTACTGCTACTGCTCGTTTTAAAAGTGAGCCAACGGAAACATTCCACCAGTTTCACACCTGATGATGGCACAAAGACATGCAGAAAGCGCTTGTGAAAGAACCTTTAGGGGATTGCTAAACCAATTCCACCCAGATACTAAGAAGATGGCCAGACAATTAGAAAGGATCAAACAAAAACTCGTCTGACAAGAATTGTCAGTAGAGTTTAACAAAACATATATATATATATATATATATATATATAAGGAAGTTTGGTATGTACATGTCAACCTATAACTCACAAATGAGAGGTCATTCAGATTTGAAATCTCGCATACTACTTGATACGCTTATAACTAAGAAACACACAAAATTTGGTTTTTGAGTTTTAATAATTAAGCGATATAATTCAATAATTAATTTAAAAAAAAAAAAACTGTATACACACCTCTCCACTCCCACCCTACTCACGTCGACATGAGTTTAGTTCTGAACTTCCCAGTGTCTCTTATTGTATGACACAAAATACGAATGTTCATTTCTAAAACCCAAAAACTACCGTTCCCACCCCATCTACCGTCAGCAAAAATCAAGCTTTGAAGTAGCGTTCAGACAGCCAACTCTAAACTCTTCCTAAAAAGACGAATTCTAAAATAAATTTTTAAAAAAACATTCCACCTCACTCGTTGGTACAGGTTTGAATTTGCTTTTAAACAGACTCTTACTGATTAAAAAAAGACAAATTTTTTTATTTTTAAAATAATTCTATTCTAAACATATAGTTGTAGAAAGGCAAATTATATTTACTAATATGTATTTTTATTAGATATCAACAATTCAAGCGCCAATCAAATTTTTGTTTAAGTCAAAAAGTAGTAACATAATGAGCATCAGTAAAAAAGCAAAATAATATTACATATGTAATTAATTTTTTATACATTTTAAACATTAAATTCTGCCCAAAAAAATTTACGAAAATGGACGCTTTGTCTGAAGTAAAAATACGTACTAAAACAAACACGTTATTGGGATTTAAAGCAATTTATGCCGAAGTCATGTTTGTTTTATTCATTATTACTGGGTATTCAAATTATTTCTAATTCATTTTTTAAACATATTTTTTAAAACTTCTTTTTTATCTATTTAACCAATAGATGGGACCTGGAGTGGTCGTACTTGATGGGCCTAACAAGTACTACCAATCCGGGTCAATGTGGGCCTGGGAGTAATGGCAATGAAGGGGTACTCCACACTTCCCAGAGCTCCATAATTGAACCTCACTACTAGATTCAGTTTTACGATAAGAGCAATATGGTAGGGACAATGATATAGGTGCTAGGGTTTGACATGACCAGACAATTGATTGGAGGGACGTCTCCGACCACCCATCCAGCCCAAGTAACAGTGCATGCCATGGACTGCTCTGCAAACACCACGGGTCATCACCTACGGCCAACAGGTGGCCCAATTGGAAGGCGGTTTTACTCAGCAGAGGTGCTCTCGGCGTGTTGTACAGCCTCAGCCGATAGAGCTAAATAAATAAGGACACATGTTTAATACTTAGCTCCTTTTAATTGTTACTTTTTAGGGGTAAAAAAGAAAATAAATTAAATTAATATTTTTTGTCACTTTAATGCAACAAGCAATTAAGAAAAACAAGCAATTAGGAACTGAGTTTTTGTCATATGTACAAAACAGTTTTTGAAAAATAGAATTATATTTCAAAACACTCAAAAGTTAAGGATTACATTTTTTTTTAAATTCTATAAATTATTCTCTCTCTTACCCACTCACTACCTGGTGTTAAAAATGTTTTTAGTCCGGTCATGGACCGGGTACCTTTGCTAGTATATATATATATATATATATATATACCTCCCTCCCTTTTATAATAGTTGTTACATTTGCATATTGTTAATTGTTATTGATATTGCATTTGATGTGACAGATCTGGCTGGTAGAATCAACACAAGTACAGTTGAAGATTTGAAACGATTGAATAAGATTATCAAGAAAGTAAAATCTAACCACATTTCTTTGAAATATCAAAATTTGGGCCAGGATCTAAAAAATTCATGTTTTTACGGATGCATCATTTGGAAATTTGCATGACGGTGGCAGCCAAGGAGGATATTTTATAATCACCAAAAGACTTTTCCCATCCAATGTTTTGTAGATAACAAGGATTTGGTCGAAGCAATTAAATCGACTAAACTTGTGGCAGATAAAAGATTAAGGATTGAAATAGCAAGGATCAAAGAAATGTTAGATAAGAAAGAAATCACTTCAATAACATGGATAAAATCTAATGATCAAATTGCTAACTGTCTAACTAAAAGAGGCGCTTCACCTTACAACATGATAGACTGTTTGAATAATGGAGAGATGACATACTTTTGAATAGAAAAGGAATTAGATTGTTAATTGTTATTCTGTGTTACTCTCACCCTTAGCCTGGATTGAACCTGCAGTCTGGAAATGACTGTTACAGATTGTTAACTGTTGGACAGTGGAACAGTCAAATACCCCCTCAGCTTATTGGACTCTTCCTGGCAGTAGTGACAGTAATTATTTAAGCTGGTTATAGTGGGTTCATTGGGGAACGAGGAACTGCATGGTTAGGCTGCAACATTTGAACTTATCACATATAAATCTTACTCATTAAAATGTAACAACTATCATAGTAGAGGGGTAGTCAAATTTGATATTTTTTGCTACTTACTTTCTTGAATATCTCTTTCTCTCACAAATATATATATATTTGTGAATAAAAAGGTCTTAAATACTATGGGTATCGTGATTATGGACCATTTCCACTCGTGGGTCCATAATCACGATACCCCTGGTATTTAAGGCCTTTTTATTCACAAATAAATTTGCTCTGTTTATAAAAATTAAACATTGACCTCTCATACGGAACCTGAACTCTACAACAAACTGCTGGTAGAGAATAGGACCAGCCTAGAATCACCTTGTACCAAGAAACTTGGTACCCAGCAAAGAATATATATATATATATATATATATATATATATATATAAATAAATAAATAGAAATTAGAAGGCTATTCTCAATGCAATGGAAAAACAATAGGTGGTGAGATTGATGTTTATTTACCTGTTTCCTAAATTTTCAGGATAAAATCCCATCTTCAGAGGTTTTGGAGTTACATGTGTTTATATATATATATATATATATATATATATATATATATATATACTAGAAAAAACGTGACCCATTGGGTCAGGGTTAGAATGTTGGAAAAATCACACAACAATATTATTTCAATTTAAAGTTGTTGTTTTTTTAACTTTTCTAAATTTAGGAGTATATTTTAATAATTATCTTATCAAAATATACTCCTAAATTTAGAAAAGTTAAAAAAAACAACAACTTTAAATTGAAATAATATTGTTGTGTGATTTTTCCAACATTCTAACCCTGACCCAATGGGTCACGTTTTTTCTAGTATATATATATATTTTTTTAAAGTGGTGGGAAATCAATCCCTCAGCTGAGGTTCTGGCTTTGGAGGCATGCCAAGGGGCTGGGTGCTATCTATTTATGGCTATAATCTTCTTTTTTTTAACTACTTCATTCATTATTACAACAAAGCTTTTAAATTTATGAATTTATAATGTTTATTTTTCTAAATGCTATTTTTTTATTTGCAAATTATCAGTTCATTATTTTCATAATCATTTGAACATTGTTTAAAAATGTTCTTAAAGGCCAAAATGATATAAAAATGCATAGATTACAATATCTGTATTTACAAAATAATTGCTGGTCCAACTCAGAATTTTGCTGTAAGCTTAAGTTGTCACTTTGCACCTGCTATTGTCATTGATTATTGCACTGGCATGCCTCCAAAGCCAGAACCTCAGCTGAGGGATTGATTTCCCACCACTTTAAAAAAAAAAACAGAAAAGAAAAAGGGGCTGGGTGCTATTATTTATGGCTATAATCTTTTTTTTTTAACTACTTCATTCATATATATATATATATAAAAACACATGTAACTCCGAAACCTCTGAAGATGGGATTTTATCCCGAAAATTTAGGATAGCTAAACTGTTGAAAATGATCTTTCTTATATATTTTTTTAATTTTAATTTTTTTACATATTTTTTAAATTACTTAAGATATTCTTCAAAATAACAAATTTATCTTTTCAGGTTGAACAGTCAGAATTCTACGGACAGAGGCCCAAGAAAACAAAAAGAAGGAAAATTTTTCCATATTCACATTGCGCCTACTCAGCACCAAAATTTATTGAAGAAATGCATAGAAAATCATCATATCTTCTCTTCTCCAAGAGTTCCACAACCAATATTGGTATTTTACCATTAATTTGACTTGCAGATTCTAAATTCTGAACCAAAATCCAGTTGTTGATTCCTGCTGAAAAATAACAATGGCGCCAAATTCGCCTACAAAACGTCGCAAAAAGGAGACAGCTGAGCCACCAGCTAAAATGGCGATGGCGTCGAAAAAACGGACAACTATTGAAAAAGGAGAGGAACCAAGTCTACCCATCCTTCTCGGCCTTCTATTTGCATTTTTTATGATAGTCTGTGTCTTCACTGGTCTTCGTTTCTATTTACAACCCTACAGGGGTTCAATTCTAGCCCCAGTAGATTTGTTTGCTGATTATGTAGGTGAAATAAGACAGATAAAACATATGTATGACAATCAGACTGATATGTTTTGGAAAACAATTCTCTCCGGTGTCCGCATTGTGCTTAGTACGGAAAACCCTGAATCTCCTGCTATAATCATGGTCATAATCCCTTCCGGCAATCATCAAATGGCCTTGTGCCTTGCCCAGCATATGGCTCAGACTCTGAACCGGCTCCTGGGGAGCAAGAACCCTGAGGACCCTTCCCATGCCGTCGTCGATGTCACCAGTCTGGGAAGATTCAAAACCGACGAGCAGAAATGGAAGATCGACGAGCAAATCCGAGCAATCGTTGATGACGGGCAACGGACAGTTATTATCAGCGGCTTGGAAGATATCCACCCTGAGACATTGATAGTGTTTCACCAGTTTTGTGATGACTTAGAGGCTGTTTATAAGAACATTGCTATGATATTTCTGTTGGAGGTGCCCCCCGAGGAACACGTTGAGAATGATAGTGATGTTCACTCTCATCTGTCCTCGCTGTGGGGTACACTTAACCAATCGGCTTATCGAGTGCTGATGGCTCAAATGGCCAGTAACATTGCCATCCTCACAGCTAAAGATGACTTTATGGGCTGCTAAGTTGATTACAAAAAAAAGGTGATTAGCTACTTTGGAAGTTTCCTCTAATATATATCATTTTACAAAATGATTATCGGGAATCCTTATTCAGATCCAGAAAAAAATAAAGGTTATTAGCTACCTTGGAAGTTTCCTCTAATCTATATCGTTTTACAAAATGGTTACTGGGATTCCTTCTTTAGAAGCTGAGTGTAGAAAGGGACGACTTTCAAAAGTAACTTTTTGCATTACTTCTTCCTCAGAGTGGATATCAGCATACGATATTCCTTGGCAAATAATGAGAACCTCATATAAGGATTATTTATTAACGTTATTTTCTCATTCATAGAAAGGACAATTTAGTGGGAGATGGAATTTCAAGTCTATTGAGCTGGAAACCATGCTGTATTGGAATAACAGCTTGGCTTCTGGTTGGAATTATTATTATTATTTTTTTTTTTTTTTTAAGTCTTTGAAAGCAATGAAAGACTATTTAATCTATTTTCACACTGAAATGTAGTTCCTATCACCATATATCTTGTATTTGCTGATCAACATACGACACAAATTTTCTTTCTTTTTTTTTCTGCCAATGGAAGACAGTAAAAAAAAAAAAATATTCTAAATTCAATGCACCTATGTTTTTATTAAATTGATTATTGATATGAAGCAACACAAACTCTAGTCATTATTTGGATGGGTGACCATTTGAGAATACCTGGAGTAGTGTGAAGTGTATAAAAAATTTGAATTTTTTTTTGGTTTTTTTGTTGGATTTTTATGATCTAATTCAAAATGGACAATTTTAATCATGGGCCCTTCCCTTAAAAAAATAAATGTTTTTATTAAATTGATTATTGATATGAAGCAACACAAACTCTAGTCATTATTTGGATGGGTGACCATTTGAGACTACCTGGAGTAGTGTGAAGTGTATAAAAAATTTGAATTTTTTTTTGTTTTTTTTGTTGGATTTTTATGATCTAATTCAAAATGGACAATTTTAATCATGGGCCCTTCCCTTAAAAAAATAAATGTTTTTATTAAATTGATTATTGATATGAAGCAACACAAACTCTAGTCATTATTTGGATGGGTGACCATTTGAGACAACCTGGAGTAGTGTGAAGTGTATAAAAAATTTGAGCTTTATTTTTTTTTTGTTGGATTTTTATGATCTACTTCAAAATGGACAATTTCAAGCACAGGGCCCTTCCCTAAAAAAAAAAAAAAAGATTTTAATTAACGGATTGAAATAAAGAATTATCAGTTGAGCTACTTATTATTTAGTAGAGTAAACTGGTTTTAAAAAATAAAGATGATTTTAAAATTATTTCCTGGGAAATATTTTTTCTTTTGAAGAATAAATGGAATGAATTTTTAAGAATTAAAAGGAGTGGTAGTACCTGTTAGGGTCCCATCTATGGGTTAAATAGAAAAATGGATTTATAAAAAAAATTGAGTATCCATTAAGAATGAATTTATTTCAAAATTTTATCAGCATTAAATGACCCATTAAAGTTGATATGCCATAAAATAAAACAACCAACCAACCAACCAACCAACCAAACCAAAGAATTAAAAATGAAAAAAAAAAAAAAAATTAACAAGAAAAAATTGTCTGAATTTTTAAGATGAGGCTTGATTTGTATTATTTTAATTTTTCAGACTGCTGTCCTCATCTTTATTGTGGTATGTATAAAAACAATATCTCGGCCACTGTATCTTCAAGCATTGAACACCTTGTTCAACAAACTATTCAAAATGATTTCCAAGTTTGGGTCGTTACTGTAAGATTCAAAGTTAATAATTGAATAACAGCTCCGACACATTGTGAGACAAAACATTTAATATATATAACAGCACATGGAAACAATAATTTACATAAAGTACAGGAAAATAGAACATGTAAATACATATACAAGAGTAGAGATAAAAGGACACATTCATGAATGGTAAATACGAGATACAATATTTAGGTATAAACGAGATACCCAAATGTACATAAAATATAAATGTTACAGACATGGAACTAAAGGATAGTCCATGCTGTATAAAGGACTTACAGTAATGTAAGGGGGGGGGTGCAAAAGCCCCACCGGGAAGGGGGGGTAGATAGACTCTAGCCCATATCAGTTTATTGAGAAGATCTAGCTAAAAGAGGAAGACAAGTTCAAATAAGGCGCTTAAATACCAGAGGTCCCCTAGTGGGAACCAACGGCAACGCAGCGAGAAGATAACTCTTCCAGGCAAAGGGAAGATAATCCCCTACATTACTATGCTCGGATAGACAGGAAACACATAAAGAAGAAAGTTTTTTGTTGTTTTTGTTTTAAAAAAAAATTTTATTTATTATAAAATAACGAAATTGTTATTTATTTTTTAAATGTTCTTTCAAATTTTTTTTTTTTACGGTCGGAGAGATCAGAATCCTTGTCTCCATTGTAGGGGTTCAGATGTTCTGTTGTTCATAGAATCCAGTTGGTAAACATAATCTATAGTGATTTGGTAATCCTCTGTAATATATATTTAAATCCAAGTCTGTAGTATTCCTCTGGTGTTAATCCAAATAATAGGTCTTCCAGTCAGAAAGTTCAACCAGTAATTGATTTGAGGACAGTTTGCAAACGATCTTAAATGCTTTCTGTCCTCGTCTCTCATTGGCCAAGATTTATCAGAATTGCCTGCTGATGGTGGGAAAGTTCATAAATAGAAGTGAAGATTTTTAAAATTAAAATAATTTAAAAATAAATAATTTGGGTTCTGTTTTTTCTGGGCCACCCTAACTTTGACACCTTTGCGCCAGTTTCCTTTCGAGCGGTTCCGATATGGGGGATCGATTTACTATAAACTTATACGGGGAAATGAGCACCCCTGAAAACTCAAAAAATAAAGAACTTTTAAGAATTTAAAAAAAAAATCTGATAGATTGGTGTGTAATCGATAATAATCCATTGAAGGAAAAATAAATAAATAGAATTTTTTTTTTAGCTCAATTTACGATAAACTTATATGGGGAACTGAGCACCCCTGAAAACTCAAAAAATAAATAACTTTTTTGAAATTTTTTTTCACAGTCTGATAGATTGGTGTGCAATCGATAATAATCCATTGAAAGAAGAAAAAAAAATTAAAAACAAAAATTTTAGAGGGGGGGTTCTGAAAGTTCAGGTCCACTGAGAGTAAAAAGTTAAAAAAAGGAGACGCTCAAAGTAGGTATAACAAAGAAATAATAATAACAATAATAATAATGATAACAATAAGGCTAGACAAGACTGGGTTGGAAAGGTGATCCACAGGGAATTCTGCAAAGAACTAGATTTTGATCATACAACAGAATGGTATATGCCAGGATCTGTTCTTAAGAATGAAACAAATAAAATTCTCTAGGACTTTGAGATAAAGACATATCATATTATACCAGCCAGAAAACCAGCCCGAGTATTGATTAACAAAAAAAATAAGAGAACTTGTCAATTGGTAGATTTTACAGTCCCAGCAGATCACAAGGTGAAGATGAAAGACAAGGAAAAGATAGACAAATACCTGGACCTTGCTAGAGAATGGAAAAGGCTGTGGAATATGAGGGTGAAAGTGATACCAATTATAGTTGGTGCACTAGGAACGGTCCCCAAAATCTTAGAAAAGAGAATAGAGGAACTAGAAATCAGAGGGAGAATCGAGACCATCCAGAATACTGCACTGCTGCAATCTGTCAGAATACTCAGAAGAGTCTTGGAGACCTGAGGAGACTTGTTGCCACTCAGACTCCAGTGAAAGGCCATCAGCTAACGCTGATGTGAAAACTCAAAAGGAGTGAACAATAATACTTCCAGCAGATTACAGGGTAAAGGTGAAATAAAACAAAAAGATAGACAAATACCTGGACCTTGTAAGAGAATTGAAAAAGTTGGTGCACTTGGAACGGTCCCCCAAAAGCTTATAAAAAAGATTAGAGGATCTAGAAATCAGAGGAAGAATTGAGACCATCCAGACAATAGCATTGCTGAAATCAGCTGGAATACTCAGGAAGGTCCTGGAGATCTGAGGCAACTTGTCACTCAGACTCTAATGAAAGACCATCAGCTTACACTGGTGTGAAAAACTCACAAGGAGTGTAATAATGATAACATATTAAGAATAACAACAATAATAATTCTTTAGGACTTTTTTTGTATACCCTTTCTTACTTCTTTACTTCTTACATGCTTCTATATCTTGGACATCTATTCTTCTGGCTGACTTTGCTTCTTCTATCATCTTGGTCTGGTCTGTTCTAAGGTCTGGACTTTCTTGGGGACTTCGGGTCTGGTTTTCTGTTAGGGATTTCTCCTTATCAGAAGCCCTGTGTCATTGTTAGTTTTTAGATAATAAACACAAGACTTGGATTTACTTTTGATCTTATTTTATTGTTAATCCCCAAACCAGACATCTGCGCAGATCCTTACATCCTACGAGCTCAGCTTCTAACTTCTGACTTAAACTTACTATCTTTAATCCGGAAGACAGGGTCTTCCATGCCTTCCGGTTCTCACGATTTATCCCCGGAAGGCAAGGTGAGAGTGAGGTCAAGTGCCGTCACTCACTCTCAAGGTCATCAGCTGCACTAATCGCCATTATGTTTCTATACTACCTTATATAAGTATTAGGGATCTAATAATTATATAACACTTTGAGATACAAACGGATCACCAAATCCCAGCTAGGAGACCAGACCTAGTATTAATTAACAAGAAGGAAAACATGTCATCTTTTGGGATTTTGCCATCCCAGAGTGTAGGTGAAAGAAAACAAAAAGATAGACAAATACTTAGACCTGGCCAGAGAGTTGAAAATTACTGTGGAATGTGAGAGTGAAGGTTGTGCCAATTGTAATTGGAGCCCTTGGAACAGTCCCCAAGGGTTTGGAAAAAGATCTGGAGGAATTGGAAATCCGAAGAAGAATCGAGACCATCCAAACAACAATACTGTTAAGATCAACTAGAATACTCAGAAGAGTCCTGGAGACCTGAAGAGACTTGCTGTCACTCAACCTCCAGTAAACCACCAGCTTAGGCAGGTGTGAAAAACCAAAAATAGTCTATTAACCAGTTGAATATTTTGAAAATAGAGTAAAATATTTCTGGAACAAATTGCCTTAGATATAAAAAATAAGAGGTTATAAGAATAAAAATGTGGGTTCTTATAATACATTAGAGTAACCTTCCAATGTATGGTGTATATATACATAAATGAATCTGAACAAAGAAGTAGAACATAACAACAATACAGACTTTATTGTCTGAGCACATGGGAGATGACATACCTGACATCATTATACAAACAGATAGGATGAAAGTCCTTTTGAAGTGCGAAAGAGTTCATGAAGAATACGAGAGTCACTTAGTCCCCCCCCTCTCCCCACTTAAAGGACAGAGACACCATGCATCTAGTCCATCTTTTGTGGATGCTAGACCAAGAGAAATAGACAGAGGGCTTGCCAGGCTGAGTTTAAATACCCAGCTAGTAGTGTCACCTAGTGGCGAAAAACCCTGGACACAAGGGAAGGTAACCCTTTTTGACACAAGTCCATCTGACATGCCTGTGTTAAACAATACAAAATATTTCTGAAAAAATTATTTTTCTATTTTTTTTTTTTTATGATGAGACCCTGGTCATTTAGACATACAATTTGTACAAGCAATATAACTATTTGGTTTTTGGTTTAATGGCATATCAACCCTTATGGGTTATTTAACTCTTTACCAACTAAATTTCCACCGTGGCTGTACCAAATTTTCTCAGTATTTTTTCATTACCAGTCTCAGAGTTGGTTCACAGACAAAACAAAAGATGGCAAAGGTGTTCACCTAGTAATTTTTCTGTGTAGTCAAGTGATACATGTGAGAGCTGCTGCCAGCAGTTTATGGTAGGATCACAGTTGTGGGAGAGCCACTGTGAGCAGTTTAAAGTAGGCAAAGAGTTAATACCAAAGCCATCCTTGTAGAAGAACAACAATGGTACTATTCAATTTATAGCTGAGGGATGAGGAGGTTCATACCTTTCCCAAGAGTATTAGTCTGAAAGTGAACATAAAAGTGGGACTGGAGTTTGAACTTGCTTACTATGGTGTCACAGTCCAGCACTTCAAAGGTTTATTAAGTGATATATGATCACCATTTTATGCTGAATTCAAAAATAGCATTCATTGTGTTTAGTCAGGTCTGGTTTTTAAGATACTTCAATAAGTTTTACATAATAATAGAATGTCCTGGAAATATGTCCGGCGGTCTTTTTGTTTAAAATGGTAAATGCAGTCTTTATCCTTGAAAGTCAAGGAGGAAGAGATAATTGCAAAGGTCGAATGTTTATCAAGTGATATATGATTGCCATTTTATGCTGAATTCAACAATACCATTCATTGTGTTTAGTCAGGTCTGGTTTTTAAGATTTGCAACGGTCAAAGGTTTATCAAGTGTTATATGATTGCCATTTTATGCTAAATTCAAAAATACCATTCATTGTGTTTAGTCTGGTCTGGTTTTTAAGATTTGCAAAGGTCAAAGGTTTATTAAGTGATATATGATCGCCATTTTATGCTGAATTCAAAAATAGCATTCATTGTGTTTAGTCAGGTCTGGTTTTTAAGATGTCCTTGATCTGTACAATTCTTAAAAAAAGATTTTTCTGGTCATCTCACAACAATTTGTGATTTGGTATTTACCTTAACCTCCCACCCGGTCAGGATGCGACACAATGTCTTTTTTAAAGTGGGAAGCCACACACAAACCGAAGCTCATGCTATGGCTGGTCAAAAAATGCATGGATCCCATCGGCATTCCCCTTTTGGGGCACCTCAGGCAATAAACTTTAAATCAAGGGGGAAAGTGTTGCCTAGGTGAATGGTTCCTTGGGATCACATGGTTAATTTGTCCAGAGACCTGGGCTGGCTGAGTTTTCACCAAGACCAGTGATTCGCCTGTGAGGGAAACTGTCTTGGCTTTTATGCCTCCCAACTTGTCTTAGCTGGGCAAACCACCCGAAACAACAGGGGGAGATTAGAGGATTATCACTCAGAACATGGACGTTGCGAGTTCAGTCTCTAGCTTCCACTACATTCAGAAATTGTTTAAGGTATTCTGTTAGTATAACATTCAATTCTAAGACTAACAACAAGAAGAAAGGAATTAATATTTCCTTTAATTCAAACAATTTATTGGCTAGACATAAAACAACAAACAACAATATAAAGTCCTTCCTGTATATAAAGTTGAGTTTAAGGGACTTACCGGCGTGTTGGAGAAGATATCTTAGGGTGGTTTCC
This sequence comes from Doryteuthis pealeii, assembly GCA_023376005.1. Lineage (NCBI taxonomy): Eukaryota > Metazoa > Mollusca > Cephalopoda > Myopsida > Loliginidae > Doryteuthis > Doryteuthis pealeii. The sequence continues at coordinate 70,929,171 of CM042165.1, forward strand.
TTGAGCCCCTGAATTCGTTGCCTCGTGGTACCGCTGGTGGAATCTGTCTGTCCACTTTTTGGATATTGCGCCAAAACTCTGGGCTATCATGTGATTGGTATATCCAATCACAGAGCCTCTCCCTCACTCACTCTATATACAGGAATAACCATTTTACTGACCCAACAAAGGCAATTAATATTTGAAATTAAGCAAACAAACCTAACCCTTTACATCGAGGAGTCAGGTGTTGCCTGTGGGGACGGCTCCATGGGATCATCTGATTAATTTGTCCAGTGGCCGAGGCCGGCTGGATTCTCACTGAGACCAGTGATTCACCCCCGAGAGAGAAACTGCTTCGGCCTTTATGCCTCCCAACTCGTCTTAACTGGCCTGCCCACTCCAACCAACAGGGGAGGAGGTGGGGGCAGAAGGCTTACCACAAGTCACTACTCACAACCTGGACATTGTGAGTTCAATCTCTGCAGCCTCCTGCTACACCCCCCCCCTAGATCTCATGATTACAAAAGTGATAGTTTTCATTGGGTCAGAGGCCATTGTTCTCATCCTTCTTTTTTGTGGGTGATTTCCGGATGCTGTCATCCCGGCCTCCTGCCCTAAAGTATGCTAGGCAGTGCCTGCTGAAAAAGTGGATTGTGCTAGTCATGAACTGTGTAGCGGTTTGAAGGCGTTTTTATCAACAAGTTAATGTGATATGAAAGCGATATTTTACATTCCTCTAAGTTTTTTATCACACGACAAGTAATTGTAAATATTTTACCCCCCCCCTCTTTAAAATATCTTTTTTTTAGTGGTTTGAAAGCGTTTTTATCAAAAAGTTAATGCGATATAAAAGCAATATTTTACAGCCTCCCCAAGGTTTTAATCAACACGAATAGTAATTGTAAATATTTTAAGCCCCCCTTCCAAAAAAAAAACTGCAATGAACTCACCCAAATGAATAAAACTTGCACCACAAAAATCAACTGCAACCAATAACACAGAGCTGCGTTAATTTTTTTTCTCCAAAGGTCAAAGGGGTTATTTCCTATAAATCTAACATAAACAAAGGGGAACTACTCTTGACTTATAAATCATTTATTTATTTTCTCATTAAACTAACCCTAAACCCTAACCCTAAACCCTAACCCTAACCCTGTCTTCTTTTTTCCTAGTAGATCAATAAATAAATAAATAATTTATCAGTCAAGAGTGGTTCCACTTTGTTTATGTTAGAGTTATAGGAAATAACCGTTTTTTGACTATGCAGTGTAACTTTTCCTAGATAAAATTTTGCACATGTAGGCCTTCGTAGATTTTATCTCCAGCAAAGCCTTTTTTCCAGATGAAAAACAGGAAAAAAGAATGTTATCTCCTCTGATGTTCTGGACATTAGGTAGTTTCAAAATTTGGGAAGTAAGGGAGATAAATGCAAAAAAGATCAACACGAATGAAAAAGATTTTTGTGTGTTAAATAAATTAAAATTTATGGAAGCCTACATTGAAATGAGCACCCCTGAAAACTCGAAAAATAAAGAACTTTTTAGAATTTTTTTTTTTACAGTCTGATAGATTGGTGTGTAAATGATAATAATCCATTGAAGAAAAAGAAAAGAAATTACAGAGAAAAATTTTTTTTCAGCGGTTCCAATATGGGGGATCGGTTTACGATAAACTTATACGGGGAAATGAGCACCACTGAAAACTCGAAAAATAAATAACTTTTTAAAATTTTTTTTACAATCGGATAGATTGGTGTGCAATCGATAATAATCCGTTGAAAAAAAAAAAAAAAAAGATTAAAAACAAAAATTTTAGATTGGTCCGAAAGTTCAGGTCCGCCAAATTTTTTAGTGAGTCCAATTGAATCAGAGAAAATACTTTTTGCATCAATTCAAAGAAAAAAGATTTTTTTCTTTTTTTCTTTTTTTAAAACAATAAAAGAAAAATGCTACAAATATTATTTTTTGAGTTTTAAGAAAATAACTTTTGAATTTTCAAAAGCCTTTTTCATGTATTGAATTTTTATTTTTGTGTTCTTCAGGATTTGATCGTTCAAGAAATGTAAAAATTAGGAACTGGAATTTTTTTTCTTCAAATGACCCTGTACATTCTGAATTGCTAAAAAAATGTTTAGTTTTTTTCAAGTTTTTTTTTTTTAATATAAAATAAGCTATTCATCATAAAATCAAGTCATTCATAAATAATTTAGAGAAAATTTCATTGAAATCAGACAATTCCTTGATTTTTGGTAATAGTTTGAAAATTAAATTTATTATAACAAAGAAACATTATTTATAAAAAAATAAACATTAAAACATATTACAGCACATAATTTATTACATTCTATTTTATTATGTTTTTATTACAATATAATGCTATTTTTCTTATCTAAAAAAAACGTAACGAAAAATATGGGGTATTTGGGGGGGGGCATTTGAACGGATTAATTGTATTTTAGTTTATATCAATAGAGAAAATTCATTTGATATACGAGGAAATTAAGTTCTGGGTGAAATGAATGAAACTCTCAAGTCAAGTCAAGTCAAGATACTTCTGCGTATTAAAAAAAATCCGAATCAAGGGAAGTAACTCTGAAAACATTTTCCGGTGTAAATTTAAAATCGCGTGTGTTTCTGTTTTTCAGACGTTACATTTTTGCGTGAAATGGTTGAATGAGTTTTCTTCTTTCCTTTTTTTTTTTTTTGAAAACTTGGACGGATGTTTTGTTGTTTTTTAAAAAAAACTTCTTCCTCGTTTTGTATTGAAAAGGGACAGCATTTGAATTGGATGAAATATATTCAGCTGAAATAGCTTTTAAAGTTTTGGGAAACAAAACAAAACAAACAACAAATAGGAACGAATTTTAAAAACAAATCCGGTTTGCAAAAATTCATTTTTTGAATTTAAAAGAAAATGAAAATTTAAAATATCTCCTTGAAAATCATAAGAAAAAAAAAGAGGATACACGGTATGTTTATAATTGTTTTGTTGTTTTTATTCAATACGAGTGAGTTAACAAACTTTTATAAAATGTTGTTTATTTTTATTAAGTATAGTTTAATTGGAATCTTTCGTATTTTTCCAAGAAAAAAAGGACACAAAAGTGAAACTAAATCTAAAATCTTGTTTCAGAAAAAAAGAAGCATTTTAAAACTTCTTTAAGTGCTTTTAAAAATGAATGTATACTATATGGTTGAAATGACGATTTAGTATACGATATATAATTATTATATATCGTATACTAAATCGTCATTTCAACCATATAGTATATCTTACAATGTATATACAATGTATACCAAATCGTAAGATAGATATATATCATATATCTTATGATTTGGTATACAGTGTATATACATTGTAAGACGATGATAGATGTATGTATAGTATACATTGTATACAATATACATCTATCGTCGTCTTACAATTTAGTATACATACATTGTTTAGTATACATTGTATACTATACAATGTATACTAAACAATTTTGACGATTTAGTATACAATACAATACATTGTATAAATCGTCAAAATTAGTTTTTGTAAAACCACGATTATTGACATATTAATTAATATTTGTTATTTATTTTCAAAGACAGAAACATTTACATTTTTCCCCAAAGTTCTTCGCAAATTTTGAGTGTTTTTTGTTTGTTTTTTTTCTTTCAGTTTGAATTTGATTTCTTCTTAGGTATACCCAAAATGGGCCTAAAATGCGTTTTTGACAAAATGACTTTAGCCCCCTTCCCCTACAGAAAATAATTTATCAAAAATCAGGGAATTATCGGATTTTAATGCAATTTCAAGTGTTTATTTATCAATGAATGATCTTTATAATGCATTATTTATTTTATTTCAAAACTTTCTCATTTTTTTCAGGTCACTTAATTTTGAGCCCCCCCCCCTCCCTTATGTTGGGTGCATAACATTTTTCTGAGTTTGTCTTATATTTTTCTAATTACAGTATAAATAAAGAGATAAAAGACTAAAGTTATGAATAGAAACAAAAAAAAAAAAAATTACGGTGGCTTTTCTATGAGAAAATAAGTACCGAATATCGAAAAATAAAAATTTAAAAAATAATAAATAATTAATTTTTTGGAGATTTCTTTTTTGCTCATTTCGATAATTATTTAATTGGCTATTATATAAAAGAAAAAAATTATACATCGATATTTTTTCTGCTTAAAAGCGTACATTTTCAATCGAGTTTTTCTTCAAAAAGTATATTTTAATGTAATAAAAAAAGTTTTGCATTAAATAGATATTTATTTCTAGAATATAAAAATATAACATTTTAAACTTAACATCCGGCTTTTCATATTTTAAATGAATTTTATATATTAATTTTTCATAGCAAAAATACTAAATTAAAGTTTTGAAATAAAATAACTGATGCATTATAAAATTCATTAATTGATAAATCAATACTAAAAATTTCATTAAAATTGGATAATTACCTGATATTTGGTAAATTATTTTGCAATCGCAAATGTTACATTGAAATTGTAAACAAGCACTTAAAACCATTGAAAAAGAGACAGAATGGCGGATCGCGTCGAAATTGACCAAAATTAATCCCTTTAAATGTATTAAAAATAAACTGCATATGTAATGATATTTTTCTTTTTTTAATGATGGTCATTATGTTACTACATATCGTTTTAAACAAAAGTTTGACCTTAAATAATAGATTTAATTAATTTTAATTCGTTTTTAAAAACATAGCAAACGATTTTTTGGGGGGTATACCTAATATATATATATATATATATATATATGAATTTAACATTTTTGAAAAAACGAATGATGTTTATAATTGCTGACAGAAATCTGTTTCGACCGCTTTAATAGATCGGTCATCATCAAGAGCAACATATGAGAGAAAGACGGGATGAAACAACCGTTAGAAGAAAGGGTACAATTATGCTGTGGACTTGTAAATTACTTTTTTAATAGCTGGAATATATCATGAACAATTTTGATACTCATTATACACTTTTATATAATTTTACATCAAACTCTTTTGAGTTTTATTATGAACTATAATGTTTCTGATTTTTAAAAATAAAATTTATTTTTTTTTTAACACAGAACAAGCATTTTTTAAAATTCCAGCATTGAATAATAGCGTTTTGTTTGTACCCTTTCTTCTAACGGTTGTTTTATCCCGTCTTTCTCTCATATGTTGCTCTTGATTATGACCGATCTATTAAAGCGGTCGAAACAGATTTCTGTCAGCAATTATAAACATTATTTGTTTTTTCAAAAATGTTAAATTCATACTGTCGGATTAATTTCCATCTATTTTCATATATATATATATATACAAAATACTTACTTATTTAATTTATATCCATTGTCATTACTTGTAAAATAAATAAAAGTACTTAAAAAAATATATTTTATGTGTATTTATGAGATGAGGCTTGATATGAATAATTTAATTATGATATTTCGAACTGTTGTCCTCATCTTTATTGTGTATAAACACTATGATCGGGCTACAGTAACCCCAGGCTCTGTTTTAGGTGCTTTTATTTATTTATTATTTTATTTACCTTAAAATAAGTCATCTTCAGACTATGATATAAGTTAAAAAAAAGGAAATAAATCCGACGGTATGAGTATATATAAAAAGCTATGAAAACACCAGAAAATGCTGTTAAAGTGAAAACATTTTATAACTTAGCTGATATTGAACAATATTTAGATTTTATGAAAATCGCCATCAGAGCTTGTTTATACTCCGTGTTGTTAAGAGCGGAGACAAAATTGTATAACTTTTTTCTTTTTTGCAACATCAAGGTTTTTGTTTTGAACTCATATGACTTTTGTCTCCGCTCTTAACAACAGGGAGTATAAACAAGCTCTGATGACGATTTTCATAAAATCGAAATATTGTTCAATATCAGCTAAGTTATAAAATGTTTTCACTTTAACAGCATTTTGTGGTGTTTTCATATCTTTTTATATATACTCAGACTATGATATATAATAAATGAAAAAACATCTAAAACAGAGCTCGATGTTACAGTGACCTGAACGTTGTGTTCATACACAATAAAGATGAGGACAACAGTAAAAAAAAATATAATTATTCATATCAAGCCTCATCTCATAAATACAGATCATTTTTTTTTAACCTATTGAATGTTGGACTGTACGACTTTTGAGCCGGCCATCGTCCAATTGGTGACCGCTTAATGTTTTAAGTTTAAAAGTAGCTGGTTATTCCTGGTGCGTATTTACAGGATTTACTTTTAACCCTCTCTTATTTGGTGTTCGTGCTGAAAAAGGAATTCAAGGAAAGAAAAGAAAGAGACAAAGACAAAAGGTAGTTTTAGGATTCAGGCTTTATTATTCACGGGTCATAGCCGCCATGTGGTAAGGAAATTTCTTCCTGGCCAGTAGTAGTGTCTCGTCCCAGTTAAGGCCTAAGTTTGAATGGCCGAGAGATTATCTTGGGGGTCGGAAGTGGGTCCTTTTTCTGCACATGCTCTGAGGGTTCTTCCTGTCTGAAGGCTCATGGGAGTTTGTGTTTTTTTAAAATTTTAATCCCCACAGATCTTCATAGATTGTAACTAGACCCTAATTTGTAACCATGGTAACAAGCTTTCTTCTGCCATTCAAGGTTGGTTGCTTTTTACGGAATGTCAACCCTTGTTGGGTTATTTTATGCCGAATACATTTTTGTTCCATTCATTCTTCAATTTATTTTTTAAATTCCATTCTATTTTTGGACCATATGACCTTTAGGCACCCCTTTTGCGATCTCGTTTCATAAGGACATTTTTTTCATTTGCACCGTCAAAATCCAGTTGTTTGTTAACAGACGGATTTTAGTTTTTCTTTTTTTAAATTATAAAACTAACTCTAACCCTAACCCCTAACAAACAACCGGATTTTGACGTTGTAAATGAAAAAAATGTCCTTATCGAATGAAATTGCAAAAGGGGTGCCTAAAGGTTATATGGTCCCTTTTTTTTAAACACATTTTTTCTATTTAACCCATAGATGGGACTCTAACAGGTATTACCACTCCAGATCAGGGTGGACCTGGGAGTAATGGTGATAAAGGGGTACTTCACATTCTCCAGAATGGAACTTCATCATTAGATGAAGTTTAATGCCATACCCAGACTTGTACGTGGTCATAGTTAACAATGAGAACAGGCTACCCCTGTGGATTGAATAAAGGGTTCAGTTTGAAGTTTTGTTAAGGCTCCCAAGTGCGACAAGAATGTTCCCAAGTTCAAGAAGAAACACCTGAAGAAGGCCAGAGGGCACATCGTCTGAAACGTTGTGTAGGTAACAAAGATGAGGACAATAATCCAAATAGATATTTGAAGCTAATAATATCACATAAAAATGGTTATTTACTTAGCTCTTGCTTGTAGGAGTTACATTCCTTACTTGCTACGGTTCCCCTATTTGACACTAGGGGATACAAAAAGGTAATTACTTCCAGTGTCTGCCAATAGCCACTAGGTGGAGTCCAACTGGTTCAGCCATATAGTAGCACTGACATGGCTATAGCTTGGAAGAATTGTTACTTTATCTTATCAGAGAGATCAGATTTGATTTACTTAATTTAGACCATATGACCTTTTTGATCTCGATTAAGAAAGGACATGTTTTTCATTTACACCGTCAATATCCGGTTGTTTTAACGGACAATTTTTAGATTTAAAAAAAAATTATAAAACTAACCCCTAACCCTAACCCTAACCAACAACTGGATATTGATGGTGCGAATGAAAAACATGTCCTTTCTTAATCGAGATCAAAAAGGGGTGCCTAAAGGTAATATGGTCCCTTAATTTTATTCCAGACTGGATAATAATTTTTATTTCCAATCTCTTTTTCAGATGACTGAACAAGGAATCTCAACAACCCCCTTACATCCTGAAGAGACATTGACTTCAAAAATGTCTCCGCCTGTCGATCAGAGCATGGGTGACAGACAAGAAACCCCAGACGTGGACGCTGAATCCGAATGCTTTATGCCAAAAGAAGATCCCCAATCAGTGTGCCAGAAGAAAAGACGGCAAACGGGAGAAAAACTTCCACCGTGTAAAGAAAGTCCTCCTAAAACGACCAAGTCAAGACGTCCTAGTAGACTTAAAGAGGACGAGACTGATTCTATCAATCAATCGAACAACGTTGTAACTCTGGGAATGATAGCAGCTTGCTTGATAGCGTTAATTGCTGTGTATTTTTACAACCGACAGCCGTCCACGAGCGCACTTCCGCCTCTCTTTGAACACTACGAGAAAGAACTGATAAAGATGCAAGGCAAATATCTCAACCAGTCTTCTCGGTTCTGGACAACATTTCTCTCAAGTCTCGAGCCGATTCTAACCACAGACGACCCTGAGTTACCAGCAGTGATAATGCTGGCTGTACCGGAGACTCAACATTCGATGGCCTTGTGCTTTGCGGATCATCTTGCCGAAGTCCTGAACAAGTTGCTTGCTGACAAGAACTCAATGCCATTAAAACCCTCCCTTGTAGACGGCTCAACTTTGACCAATCTAAATGAAGATGAGCAGAAACTAAAGATCGATGAGAAGATTCAAAAAATTATTATCGAAAATAACCAGCGGGTGGTCATTGTTGATAGACTGGAAAAACTCCATCCGAAGTCCGTGATAATTTTCCACGGCTACTGCGACAACTCGGAGGCTGTTTTTAAGAATATAGCAATTGTATTTTTGTTAGAAATTCCTACGGGATCGAATTTTACGTTGGATGAAGAGATTTATGCTTATCTGTTTGAACTTTGGAATGAACTGGGACCTGGCAAAACCAAAGCATTGTTGGCGAGGATGGCTAACAACGTGGCGATTATGCAGAATGTGGATCATTTTATATGCTAAACATTATGACATACAATATGGTGCAATTAGGATTTTGTGGTCCCAGCCTCCTGCCCTAAAAAACGCTAAGTGGTGCCTGCTGAAAATGTGAACTATGCTAGTTATGAACCGCTTAGCGGTTTGAAGGCATTTTTACCGACAAGTTAATGTGATATGAAAGTGATATTTACCCCCCCCCTCACTTAAGTTTTTATTGACAAGTTTATTGCAAATATTTTACCCCCCCCCCCTCTTTAAAATTTGTTTAATGTATTGATTGTTTTTATTTTCAAAACTCGGTCGTATTTATTTAAAAATTCGTGACAGTTGTTTTGAAATAAAATGAAAATACAAAAAAAAAGGGGGGGTAAAATATTTACATTTACTTGTCAATAAAAAACCGGGGGGGGGGGCTGAGAATATCACTTTGTTATCGCATTGTTGATTTTAATGTCTTCAACCCACTAAAAAAAGATATTTGTCGATAAAAATGCCTTCAGACCACTAAAAAATATATTCTAAAGAGGGGGGGGGGTAAAATATTTACGATTACTTGTCGATAAAAACTTGGACGGGGGGTAAAATATCGCTTTCCTATCACATTAACTTGTCGGTAAAAACGCCTTCAAACCACTAAGTGGTTCATAACTGGCACAGTTCACATTTTCAGCAGGCACCGACTAGCGTTTTTTAGGGCAGGATACCAGGACGACAAAATCCGAATTGCACCCACAATATTATTAAAAGGAGAAACCACCAAATATTTAGTTGTTTTTTTTTTTTTTTAAAAAGCAGATTCTAAGATATTTTATTATTATTACTTGTCCATTGTATCCGATGATGATACCACGCGAATCCGTTTATTCCAATATGTTTGGTCTCTGGTTGCATCTTGCCAGCTGACTATGGTAATGTTAAAGTCCTCTAGGTTTCTCTTGATGTTGTCTTTGTACCTGAGCTTTGGTCTACTGATTCCACGTGATCCCTCTCTCAGTTGTGAGAGTACAGAATCTGCTTTGGCACTTTATCATTCCCAAGTCTAAGTGGCCAGCCTTTTTGATTTAGTGCGTCCTGGGACACATATTTGTTTTGAACGAGTCCTTGGGAAAATTTATGGGTCCCAACTAAAGTTTCTTAAATGATTGTAGGTTTTTTATTTATGATCTGGGGAAACAACTAAAGCCGTCTAACTCCTACCTTGTAACCTATCCTGTGTAATTTATTTCTAAGAAACTATTGAAATGTATTTACAGTTAGCTTGAAATGGTGAGGGAAGAAAAAAGAATGACACTGGGATGCATGGATATAATTTTACTTTGTACTTTTAGATTTTTGTGCATCAGGGAAGCAGGATGCATACCTATCAGCATTTCTGTAATAATATTACTTGGTTGGAGGTGTGTGGTGTAATCGTTAGAGTCGTAGGAAATGGACTCATCGACCTGAGTTCAAATCCTGGACGAAGCTACAGTTCACATAGCACTGATACCCTTGAGAAAGGTATGAATCCAACTACTGTCCCTCCAGCTATGGGTAAATAGTAGGGCAGACTGGGCTCTTTAACCTTGGTTAGGCAACCAGTCTAGGAGAAGGAAAACTCTGAATTCAAACCTGTTAAACTCCGCTTGGAGTGGTCACTACTAGAATAGGCTCAGTCCTAATTAGTGATCTATTTCACTGAGATCTTTACCCTTGGTTAGGCAACCATTCTAGGAGAAGGAAAACTCTGAATTCAAACCTGTTAAACTCGGCTTGGGGTGGTCACTACTAGAATAGGCTCAGTCCTAATTAGTGATTTATTTCACTAATTTGGTTCCATAATAATTGTTAAATTTGTTTATATGCTAAACATTTCATAATTTTTAGCATGTAAACAAATTTAAGGATTTAAGAATTTAGATAAACAAAATTTATTAAAAAAATTTAAAAAAAGAAAGAAAAGCTGAACAAAAGAGGATGGGAGGTTGGCTCCAGCTGTTAATGATGAAGAGAACATTCCTTTAAAAAACAAAAGGAAATTAAAAGTGTGTATCTTTAAGATAATTCTCTTTCTTATTTTTCTTTCTTTTTAATTCATTCTATTGAAACAGATTAGCATTATCGCTTCTGCACTATCTCACCCCACCAATACTTCAAATATATGCTCCTACATTTGGGGCGCTGGTGGTTGTCGTCAGTGATGTAATCCGCAGGGTTCATTGGGAAGTTTCGGGTCTTCCAACATCAGACTTCCCTCGCCCTACTGATCCTATCAGAGGTGATCAAACTCTGAGACCCCACCATCATGAGGGTTAAAGATCTTGGTCTGTCCTACTATACTTTAAATATACACTCCTACATTTGGGGCGCTGGTGGTTGTCGTCAGTGATGTAATCCACAGGGTTCATTGGGAAGTTTCGGGTCTTCCAAATCAGACTTCCCTTGCCCTGCTGACCCTATCAGAGGTGATCAAAACTCTGGTACAACCACCAACAATAGACGCTAAATGACGTTTGACTTTTATTTCTTTAGTTTTTTACTATTATCTGTGTTATTCGGACTATTGTCCTCATCTTCATACTTATCTGTACAACGTTTCGACCGATATGCCCTCCGGCCTTCTTCAGTATTTCTTGTCGGACTCGGGAAGCTTCTCGTACTCGAGAACCTTCTTTTCGGACTCGGGAACTTTTTTGTCGTAATCGGGAGCCATCATGGAACTTTGAACCCCATGGACTAAATAAAGGGTTAGGTTCAAAGTTCCCTGATGGAACTTTGAACCCCATGGACTAAATAAAGGGTTAGGTTCAAAGTTCCGTGATGGCTCCCAATTACGACAAGAAAGTTCCAGAGTTCAAAAAGAAGGTTCCCGAGTCCGACAAGGTTCCCGAGTCTGACAAGAAATACCTGAAGAAGGCCGGAGGGCATATCGCCCGAAACGTTGTACAAATAACAATGAAGATGGGGACAATAGTCCGAATAACACAGATAATACTAATCTTTAGGCCTCATCTCAAACATTCAGAGAAATTGAAACAGAAACTTTTATCAAAATGATTGTTTTGGCATAAAATGACCCGAAAAGGGTTGATATGCCATTAAAACAAACAAACCAAACCTAATATTTAGCTTTTTATTTTAAGATTATAAAGTAATATTACTATCTCTGTCCCATAATAATTGTTACATTTATATATAAATTTCATATATTAAATGTAATAAGTATTATGGAACATATTGTATCTGTTAAAAATTTTGATATAAAATGTTAAAAAAGAAATCCCAAATATTATTTTTTGTCTATTTACTTATTGTTTTTATGATTTTTATTTTTATTTTATTTTATTCCTTTTTTTTTTTAACTACACCATAGAAAGTAAGAAAAATAGTTTTATGATTCCTCCCTAACTCTGTGAAATGTCTATCTGCAACAAATGTCTATCTAATATTTAAAACTTGGAGGATTGAAATTGTTTTTTTTATAAAGTAAATAAAACAATACTGTTTGTCCGTGTTGTTTCCATCAACGACGAATTACACTGGTCTGCGATGTTTTTAAGATCGAAAATGGTATAGCTGATTTTAAGGCAATTTTTTTATGCTGAATCCAAAATCATACTCATTTTTTTCTAATCAGATCAAATTTTCAAGATACAAGCTATTATTTGAAATGTATTAAACAGTATTATAACTCTATTTATATGTGACAAGTAGAGTCCAAAGACTTTTGAATAAGTGTTATTATTATGTACAACTTGTGAAGTATTCAAGCACATCTTAAAAACCAGACCTGACTAAACACAATGAATGTTATTTTTGAATTTAGCATAAAATGGCGATCATATTTTACTTGACCTTTTTAAAGAAAAAAACCCCAAACAATACTGGATTAGTAATTGTTTCCATCAGTGACAAATTATTTGAAACTGAAAACTATACAGGGTGATTGTAAAGTCTCTTTCCTATTTTAAAAATCTTATTTATTTTTGAATCATTATTTTTCCAAAAAATGAATAAGTGAAGAACGCATATAACATGAAGTTTTATTTAAAATTCTATATGGGTACCAGCATATCACCTCCGGCCTCTCAAGCTGTTCGGGAATTGCATCAATTGATCTTCCCAGGAACACTTGTGGAATGTATTGTAACCTAACATGAAATTGTGATCATATATCACTTGATAAAGTTAAGAACGCATATAACATGAAGTTTTATTTAAAATTCTATATGAGTATTGTGTTAGCATAGCATTTAATTCTAAGACGAACAGCAACAAATAAATGAATTAATACTTCGTTTTAATTCTAACAATTTATTAACCAGCACCTGAAACAATGAATAACAATATAAAGTCCTTCCTGTGTATAAAGTTGAGTTTAAGAGACTTACTGGTGTGCCAAAGAAGATCTCTGATATCTTAGCTTTTTATTTTAAGATTATAAAGTAATATTACTATCTCTATCCCATAAAATTGTTACATTTATATATAATTTTACTATATTAAATGTAATAAGTATTATGGTACATATTGTATCTGTTAAAAATTTTGATATAAAATGTTAAAAAAGAAATCCAAATATTATTTTTTGTCTATTTACTTATTGTTTTTATTATTTTTATTTTTATTTTATTTTATTCTTTTTTTTTTTTTAACTATGCCATAGAAAGTAGAAAAATAATTTCATGATTCCTCCCTAACTTGTGAAATGTCTATCTGTAACAGGTAATGGCTCAAAACTTGGAGGATTGAAATTGTTTTTTTTTTTTTTTTGACCATACGACCTTTAGACACCCCTTTTGCAATCTCAATTCATAAGGACATTTTTTCCATTTACACCGTCAAAATCCGGTTGTTTGTTAGGGGTTAGGGGTTAGTTTTATAATTAAAAACAAAACTCTAAAAATCGTCTGTTAACAAACAACCGGATTTTGATGGTGTAAATGGAAAAAATGTCCTTATGAAATGAGATCGCAAAAGGGGTGCCTAAAGGTCATATGGGCCGTTTTTTTTATAAAGAAAATAAAACAATACTGGATTTGTCAGTGTTGTTTCAATCAGCGACAAATTACACTGGCCTGCGATGTTTTCAAGATTGAATATATAATAGCTGATTTCAAGGCAATTTTTTTTTTACGCTGAATCAAAAATCATATTCATTTTTCTAATCAGATCAAATTTTTAAGATACAAACTCTTACTTGAAATGTATTAAACAGTCTTATAGCTGTGACAAGTAGAGTCCACAGGCTTTTGATCTAGTGCGAACAAAATACTACCAAGCAAGGAATTTTTAAATAATTTTCACAAAGATAAGACCATTTCCTAAAAGAAGTGGGATTGTACTCAAAAATATGATTAACTGAACAATAGTTAAAATCTTTACATACATACATTTTGTTTTCTACCAAACAATTGCTACGAATCCAAAACTTAGGTGGCATTAAATGACCCACCGAGGTTGATATGCCGTAAAACAAAACAAACCAAACCAAAGCAAACCAGCTTTTGAATAAGCACATCTTAAAAACCAGACCTGACTAAACACAATGAATGTTATTTTTGAATTCAGCATCAAATGGCGATCATATAACACTTGATAAACCTTTGACCGTTGCAAATCTTAAAAACCAGACCTGACTAAACACAATGAATGGTATTTTTGAATTTAGCATAAAATGGCGATCATATTTCACTTGATAAACCTTTGACCTTTTTAAAGAAAAAAAAACAATACTGGATTAGTAATTGTTTCCATCAGTGACAAATTATTTGAAACTGAAAACTATACAGGGTGATTGTAAAGTCTCTTTCCTATTTTAAAAATCTTATAATTTATTTTTGAATCATTATTTTTCCAAAAAATGAATAAGTGAAGAACGCATAAAACATGAAGTTTTATTTAAAATTCTATATGGGCACCAGCATATCACCTCCGGCCTCTTAAGCTGTTCGGGAATTGCATCAATTGATCTTCCCAGGAACACTTGTGGAATGTGTTGTAACTTAACATGAAATTGTGATCATATATCACTTGATAAACCTTTGACTGGTTATTTCCTATAAGTCTAACATAAACAAAGAGGAACCACTCTTGACTGATAAATTATTTATTTATTGATCTACTAGGAAAAAGAAGTTAGGGTTAGTTTAATGGGAAAATAAATAATTTATTAGTCAAGAGTGGTTCCCTTTGTTTATGTTAGACTTATAGGAAATAACCCCTTTGGAAAAAAAACAAGAAATAACCAAACAGAGGTTGGAAAGGAAACAGAATCTTTATAACATTAACAAAATACAATACTCGCCAACAGTGTGAAGAAAGTAAACCACTGCTAGTGGTATAAGACTACTCAGCATAATACTCCTGTATTCGTGAGGATTGGGACATACCCATTAATGTTCATAGGTAGATTATATAACAGAATGGTATAAATATATTCTCATATTGGTCCTTCAAGTTCTTCTAAAGTCGTTGATTTCATAGAGTAGACTTGCTCCTTCAACCAGCCCAAATAACAAAAAGTTACAGTCTGTTAAATCAGGGCTTCTTGCCTGCCACTCGTATGGACCACGTCTACCCATCCATCTCCCAGAAAAATGATGATTCAGCCATTCACAAACAACAATAGCAAAATCTGGAGGAGCACCACCACCACCAACAACAACAACACAGAATTAATTGCCATATATTAAAGAACATACATTAAAGAATTAAGAGCCCTTATGGCAAGCCCCAACCCCTTTTTATCATATGGGTGCTAGAAGGCGGTGGCTGCGGGTCTACATGTCCTGGGAATGACGATAAACTCTATCTGATGGTGAGGTTCCAGTTTTGGAGATTTGGGGAATGTGGAGCACCCCTTCATCACCATTGCTCCCTGGTCCACTCTGAACCGGAGTGGTAATACCTGTTAGGGTCCCATCTATGGGTTAAATAGAAAAATGTGTTTATAAAAAAATTGTATTATCCATTAAGAATTGATTTATTTCAAAACTTTATTGGCATATGACCCACTGAGGTTGATATGCCGTAAAACAAAACAAACCAAACCAAAGAATTGAGAAATATGTAACTGCATATAAAAGAATTATAAATAATTTAAAATAGGGAGTTACTTTTCAATCAGCCTGTATATTAAGGAACATACATTAAAGAATTGAGAAATATGTAACTGCATATAAAAGAATTATAAATAATTTAAAATAGGGAGTTACTTTTCAATCAGCCTGTACATTAAGGAACATACATTAAAGAATTGAGAAATATGTAACTGCATATAAAAGAATTATAAATAATTTAAAATAGGGAGTTACTTTTCAATCAGCCTGTATATTAAGGAACATACATTAAAGAATTGAGAAATATGTAACTGCATATAAAAGAATTATAAATAATTTAAAATAGGGAGTTACTTTTCAATCAGTCTGTATATTAAGGAACATACATTAAAGAATTGAGAAATATGTAACTGCATATAAAAGAATTATAAATAATTTAAAATAGGGAGTTACTTTTCAATCAGTCTGTATATTAAGGAACATACATTAAAGAATTGAGAAATATGTAACTGCATATAAAAGAATTATAAATAATTTAAAATAGGGAGTTACTTTTCAATCAGTCTGTATATTAAGGAACATACATTAAAGAATTGAGAAATATGTAACTGCATATAAAAGAATTATAAATAATTTAAAATAGGGAGTTACTTTTCAATCAGCCTGTATATTAAGGAACATACATTAAAGAATTGAGAAATATGTAACTGCATATAAAAGAATTATAAATAATTTAAAATAGGGAGTTACTTTTCAATCAGCCTGTATATTAAGGAACATACATTAAAGAATTGAGAAATATGTAACTGCATATAAAAGAATTATAAATAATTTAAAATAGGGAGTTACTTTTCAATCAGCCTGTATATTAAGGAACATACATTAAAGAATTGAGAAATATGTAACTGCATATAAAAGAATTATAAATAATTTAAAATAGGGAGTTACTTTTCAATCAGCCTGTATATTAAGGAACATACATTAAAGAATTGAGAAATATGTAACTGCATATAAAAGAATTATAAATAATTTAAAATAGGGAGTTACTTTTCAATCAGCCTGTATATTAAGGAACATACATTAAAGAATTGAGAAATATGTAACTGCATATAAAAGAATTATAAATAATTTAAAATAGGGAGTTACTTTTCAATCAGCCTGTATATTAAGGAACAGACATTAAAGAATTGAGAAATATGTAACTGCATATAAAAGAATTATAAATAATTTAAAATAGGGAGTTACTTTTCAATCAGCCTGTATATTAAGGAACAGACATTAAAGAATTGAGAAATATGTAACTGCATATAAAAGAATTATAAATAATTTAAAATAGGGAGTTACTTTTCAATCAGCCTGTATATTAAGGAACATACATTAAAGAATTGAGAAATATGTAACTGCATATAAAAGAATTATAAATAATTTAAAATAGGGAGTTACTTTTCAATCAGCCTGTATATTAAGGAACAGACATTAAAGAATTGAGAAATATGTAACTGCATATAAAAGAATTATAAATAATTTAAAATAGGGAGTTACTTTTCAATCAGCCTGTATATTAAGGAACATACATTAAAGAATTGAGAAATATGTAACTGCATATAAAAGAATTATAAATAATTTAAAATAGGGAGTTTTTTTCAATCAGCCTGTATATTAAGGAACATACATTAAAGAATTGAGAAATATGTAACTGCATATAAAAGAATTATAAATAATTTAAAATAGGGAGTTACTTTTCAATCACCTTGTATTTTCCTGAAAAGTGTTACAATTTTTGTTAAAAAAATAATTTTGTAGACAATGTATTTTGGAGCTTTAGAATACACCGACTGCACCTCTACAGAAGGGTAATAACCCCCCAATGGGGCCACCTGTTGGCAAGTGTGTGGCGACCCATGATGCTTGAGGATGAAATCCTGGTGGATGAGCAGACCATGACATGGAATACTCCACTTAGACCCTTACTTAGGCTAGACGGGTAGTCAGAGAGGCCCCCTTTCATCAATCAACTGGTCAAGTCAAGCTCTAGCACCTATATGATTGCTCCAATCCTTTTTATCATGTGGGTGCTAAAAGGCGGTGGCTGAGGGTCTTCATGTCCTTGGAATGGTGTTAAACTCAATCTGATGTTGAGGTTCCAGTTCTGGAGTTTTTGGGGAATGTGGAGCACCCCTTCATCACCATTGCTCCCTGGTCCACACTGACCTGGAGTGGTAGTACCTGTTAGAGTCCCATCTATGGGTTAAATAGTAAAATGTGTTTATAAAAAAATTGAGTATCTATTAAGAATTAATTTATTTTAAATCTTTGTCAGCATTAAATGACCCACTAAGGTTGATGTGCCGCAAAACAAACAAAACAAACTAGACCAAACAATGGATTTTGGATTTATTTTTTTTAATTTAAAAAAAAGAATTAGTTATTTCCTATAACTCCAACATAAACAAAGGGGAACCACCCTTGACTGATAAATTATTTATTTATTGATCTACTAGGAAAAAAGAAGATGGGGTTAGGGTTAGGGTTAGTTCAATGGGAAAATAAATAATTTATCAGTCAAGAGTGGTTCCCCTTCTTTTTATGTTGGAGTTATAGGAAATAACCAAATAATTTTTTTTTCTCATTGTTCAATGCAAAGACCAGTGCTTGTAGAGATGATGAATCCTTGAGAATTCAAAAGATTATAATTATTTGGTTGTTCCATAAAACTATGCAAAAATGATATAAAAAGGTTTTAAACTTTCAAAATGTATTACTACCAACCTTTATTACAGTTGTTTTCAACCATATTTTAATTTTTTTTTTTTACCTATGGACCCCCTTCATCCCCAAATTTCTCAGCTATTTTTTTAAAGGAATCTTTTCAAATTAGCAACAGGAGCCGGCCTCGTACACTATGTTGATCTTCTTTTTTATTTGGGGAAAATAAACTTGTTTTTCATCGTCTGTTTCTGTTCTGTGACAGCATTCACCCCGGGTCAATTGAGCAGGCTCCATTCAATGAATTAACCTGTGGTGGATTCATGGAAGGAGTAACAAGGGTATAGGAAATACACAAGCTGTCCGCAAACACCACATGTACATCTGGATCAGGAGAAGGAGATGCCCTAGGTTTCACAGAAAACAGTGACAAGTACACCAAAAGCCGTTGATTCCTAACGATGATGGAGACACACTTTGGATACTGGACAGAGCACCTTTTGTCCAAATTGTGGCCCTAATACTATTGGATGCCAGAACTGTCCGCCTTGGGTAACCCTACCAGCATGGCTCTGACAATATCAAGTTTACATGTCTCTGTCGCATTGAGGAGGGTTGGACTTGAAATAATTACAATTCCTTGGCAACATGCTCGTTTAACATTATTCACTTTATAGTCAGTTCCCTGATATTAATGGAATTGACTTAGTAATGAAATTTATTGTGTACAGTGCTCAGGTGCACCACAACTCATCAAAGTCTCGTCAAGTACACAGAATAATGTAGTGTCAGGAACATGAACAGTTTACAGTAGTAATATGCATGTATATGTGCGCGTGTGTGCATATGTATGTGGAGAGTGGCATCAGGTATAGTGACGTGGACTACAGGAAGCATGGAGGCTTTGAAAGACTCAGTGCTTTGGCAACCTACAACAGATGCGGACAGTTTATTCCATGTCTCCGCAATTCTGAGCGTGAAAAAATGTTTCCAAAAGTCACGTGAGCTGTGCTGTTTTCTGACTTTGTAGGTGCTCAAGGTTGCTGTTGTTAAGATGATTAATGACCTTATGAGCGTTTACCAGGTCAGTTGCCAGATGCCGAAGTTTCAGCGAATCCATTCCCAGGGCTCTGAGACGTTCAGAGTATGGTAGATGCCTGATGGAGGGTATTCGTTTGGTTGCACGTCTCTGTACAGATTCTAGGAGGTTAATATTCTGAGCAAGATAGGGGTTCCATCTCTTCTTCTCTTCTTTTACACTGGCATTGTTGGAGCTGATGACAATGATGGAAATGCTCTTTGGATTTTTGCTGGAGACCCTTTGACTGGGTTGTGGCATTATTACTACTGGATGCCAGACCGTTCTACCTTTGGTGACCCTATCAGGAACTTAAGTTCCTGACAGCATGGCTCTGACCCTACCAAGTTTTTTTTTTATCTGAATTAGATGATTTTCTTTTACAATAAATTATTTTAAGCATTTTTCAATAAATGTCTCGATGAACTTTTTTTAAACAATGAATTAACCTTTTTCTTTTTTTTTTTTTTTTTTTTCAATAATAAAATTTGAAAACTTTTATTGAGACACATTTATTGAAAAATGCCCAAATTAATTTAATTTAAAAGAAAATTATTTAAGAAATGAGATGAAAAACAATTTTTTGGCTCCCTGAATACCTGAAGAATGTCAGAGGGCACATCAGCCTAAACATTATACAGATAACAATAAAGATGAGGACAATAGTCTGAATAATCCACAATACTAATTATCAAGCCTCATCTAAAAAATTCAGAGAAATAGTGTAGATAACAATAAAGATGAGGACAATAGTCCGAATAATCCAATTAATTCTAATAAGTTTATTTTCAAACAAAAGCAGATCAAAAGAGCGTATGAGGCTGGCTTCAGCTGCTAATTTAAAGGAAGCATTCCTTTTTTAAAAAAGCTGAAAAATTTGGGAGTGCATATCTTTAAGATAATTCTCTTTCTTTTTTCTTTCTTTTCAATAAATTCTATTGAAACAGATCAGCGTTATTGTTTCTGTGCTCTTTCGCATCCCTCACTCTATATTTCCTCCACTTTCTTTTCTCTTTCTTTCTTATATTTTTTCTGATGTGTAGCATGTCCCTTTTCTTTCCTTTCTTTTTTCACAATAAAAACAGAATGGTCCAGTATTTAGCTGAGTTGATGACACTTATTATCCCACTCCCCAAATGGTTAAATAGTTAAGCCAAGACAATGCAATATAAATTTTTAAAAAAAAAGGGCAAAGAATCCATTGTTCTAAAAGAGTTACCTCCCTTACATTTGTCTTGAATGTTTATTTGGAGATGTGATTCGCAAACAAATTTGATTCATCAAAAGTTAAGCAGTCCTCACGTCTGTTTGATTTTGTTCTTGTTTTACGGCATATCAACCTCAATGGGTCATTTAATGCCGACTACGTTTTTGAAATGAATTGGTGATAATGTTTAATTTTCTGAAGATTTTTTGTTTTTGACATATTTTTTGTGAATGGAACTTTTAGATGATTCTTTTTAACATATATTTTTGTGTTTTCATTTTTTGGGGAAGATTTTTAGATTTTGTTGTAGATGTGTGCTTCTTTTATGTATCCAAGTAGTTTTTCTGGGTTTATTTGATAGAATATCTGTTTTAGATTTGTTGTTTGGTAGTATTTTTTTCGTATTTGTTTTAGGTTGCTACATTCTGTTAAAATGTGTTTGATTGTGTAGGGTTTTTGGTATGGTATGCAATATGGGGCTGCTTCATTTTTGAGGAGGTATGAATGGGTAATGTACCTCACGTCTGTGTCTATGAATAAGTAATTAATAATACTCTTGTTCCTTAATCTAACTGAAGCACAAATATCAAGAAGAAGACAAGGAGGTAAATAAAAAAAAGCATAAAAACTAGAAATTGATTGTTGCACAATCCAACTACTTCTGAGTGGTGAATTCAATCCTTATTAGGTAGCTCATATATGAAGCCTTGTGCCAAACCTAAGCTATACTTATTTTTTAGGAGGATTCTTGAGAGGTTAATTAATGTATTTAAATAAATTCAGTAAAATACAATCATGTGCATTGTACTATATTGTTTATAATAAAACATGCTAACAAAATGGGGAAACAATTCACAATAAAAACACACATAGAAAATATATACACAAAAGTCAATTTTTTAACAAATAAATATTCTAATATATATAATTGATATTTATATACTGCAGATATCTAAATTGACCATTACTCCCCCCCCTCCTTACAAGAGTTGGTTTGGTTTATTTGTTTAATGGCATATCAACCTACGCAGGTTATTTAATGCCAAATCAATCCTTGTATAAAACCAAAAGTTATTTGTTCCTTAATCTTCCGACCGTTATCATCTTGCAACACCACCTTCCTCTTAGACCCTTACTTAGGTTAGACTGACGGTCGGAGAGGCCCCCTTCGATCATATCAAGCCCTAGCACCTATATGACTGTCCCAACCCATTGCCCTTATGGCAAGCCCCAACCCCTTTTTATCATATGGGTGCTAGAAGGCAGTTGCTGAGGGTCTTCATGTCCTGGGAATGACGATAAACTCTATCTGATGGTGAGGTTCCAGTTCAGGAGGTTTGGCGAATGTGGAGCACCCTTTCATCCCCATTGCTCCCTGGTCCACTCTGACCCGGAGCGGTAGTACCTGTTAGGATCCATTAAGAACGAATTTATTTCAAATCTTTGTCAGCATTATTTCCTGTAAGTCTAACATGATCAAAGGGAACCACTCTTGACTGATAAATTATTTGTTTATTTATTGATCTACTAGGAATAAAGAAGATGGGGTTAGGGTTTAGGGTTAGTTTAATGGGAAAATAAATAAATAATTTATTAGTCAAGAGTGGTTCCCCTTTGTTTATGTTAGACTTATAGGAAATAAACCTTTTGGAAAAAAAAAACAAGAAATAACCAAACAGGTTGGAAAGGAAATGGAATCTTTATAACATTAACAAAATACAATACTCGCCAGCAGTGTGAAGAAAGTAAACCACTACTAGTGGTATAAGACTACTCAGTCAGCATAATACTCCCGTATTCATGAGGATTGGGACATACCCATTAATGTTCATAGGTAGATTATATAACAGAATGGTAGAAATATATTCTCATATTAGTCCTTCAAGTTCTTCTAAAGAATTATTTAAAGAAATATTTATTGATCTACTAAGAATAAAGAAGACGGGGTTAGGGTTAGGGTTTAGGGTTAGTTTAATGGGAAAATAAATAAATAATTTATCAATCAGGAGTGGTTTCCCTTTGATCATGTTAGACTTATAGGAAATAACCAAATTGAGTATTCATTAAGAATGAATTTATTTCAAAACTTTATCGGCATTAAATGACCCACTGAGGTTCATATGCCGTAAAACCAAACCAAACCAAACCAAACCAAAATCTTACAACACCCTCTGGTTAAGCATTAGATCGTCCAAGATGGAGGGGTTGGTAAATATATATACAGGGTGACAACAAAAAAAAACAAAAAAAACCCAACCCAAATAAATATAAACATATTTAATCTTATCAACGAAAATTGGCTTTCGCTACACTGTATGATTTTTTTGGTTATTTCTTATAACTCCAACATAAACAAAGGGGAACCACTCTGATTGACTGATAAATTATTTATTTATTTTCCCATAAAAATAACTCTAAACCCTAACCCTAACCCTAACCCCGTCTTTTTTTCCCCTAGTATATCAATAAATAAATAAATAAATAATTTATCAGTCAATCAGAGTGGTTCCCCTTTTTTAAGTTGGAGTTATAGGAAATAATCGATTTTTTGGTGAAATAGGCCTCCATGCAAAATATTTTTTCCCTGGTTGACCATGACATATTGGGGAAAATTATTTTTACAATATTTTAAGCACCAAGTCGACTATATTTTGAAAGAAAAAAATAAAATTAACAGTTTTAATACAAAATTTACGGGTTCTGTTTTTTTTGGTCACCCTGTACATGAACTCATCAGTGTTGGCCAAAAAGCAATAGATTTACATTTGTCAGGTTTGTCTGGACACTGGGTGCCGTCTATAGGACTCTCTCTGTCCCTATCGTAACCGATAGGGACAGAGAGAGTCAAAGAAATCCGTGCTGTCAGCACATCTTGATGATGATCCCCTGCAGAGGTATAGGACCCCCCCCCGGTTATTTCCTATAACTCCAACATAAACAAAGGGGAACCACTCTTGACTGATAAATTATTTATTTATCTACTAGGAAAAAAGAAGATAGGGTTAGGGTTAGTTTAATGAGAAAATAAATAAATGATTTATCAGTCAAGAGTGGTTCCCCTTTGTTTATGTTGGAGTTATAGGAAATAACCGGACCCTCCCCCCACACACGAAAGGGATGCCCTGTGTATGACATTAAACTGCATCTGGGGAAGCTTCAGAGGCTCAGGGGAGTTTGGAGTATATATATTACCCCCCCCCACTCCCGCACGAGTAGGATGTGACACAAGGTCAATTTATTAAGTGGAGTTTAACAGGTTTGAATTTAGAGTTTTCCTTTTCCTCGACTGGTCGCCTAACCATGGTTAAAGAACCCAGTCTCCCCCACCATTTACCCATAGCTGGAGGGGAATGGTTGGATGCATACCTTTCCCAAGAGTATTAGCTCTATGTGAAATGCAATGGCGAGTGTTGAGTAGCCCTTCATTGTAATGACTCCCAGGTTCAATCTGACTCGAAGTAGTTGAAATTGTTAACTCTTTGGCCACTTTAAACAGCTCATAGTGGCTCTCCCACTACTGTGATCAAAGTACAAAAAACTGGGTTATTTCCTATAAGTCTAACATGATCAAAGGGGAACCACTCTTGACTGATAGATTATTTTTTATTTTTCCATTAAACTAACCCTAAACCCTAACCCTAACTCTAAACCCTAACCCTAACCCTAACCCGTCTTCTTTTTCCTAGTAGATCAATAAATAAATAAATAAATAATTTATCAATCAAGAGTGGTTCCCCTTTGATCATGTTAGACTTATAGGAAATAACCCTCAATTTTGTTTATAAACTCATGTTTTTCTATTTAACCCACAGATGGGACCCTAACAGGTACTCAGAGTGGACCAGGGAGCAATGGTGATGAAAGGGTGCTCCATATCCCCAAAACTATAAACGGGAACCTCACCATCAGAGAGTTTAACGCCATTCTCAGGACATGAAGACCCTCAGACACCGCCTTCTAGCACCCACATGATAAAAAGAGTTGGGGGTTGCCATAAGGGCAAAGGGGTTGAGACAATCATATTTTTCCTAGTAGATCAATAAATAAATAAATAATCAGTCAAGAGTGGTTCCCCTTTGATCATGTTAAACTTATAGGAAATAACAAAAAACTGATCGTTAGTTTATCATAATTGAGCAGAAAGTCTCAAATTACAATAATAATAGGATTTTATTTGAATAGAACGAGTTCCGAGATGGATAGATAGTGATATTTACCACGTACCCCACGTTGTACGGGTAAGACACAAGGCCCTATTAATGTGAGACCACCCACGAACCGAAGCTCATGGGTGGTGGGTGCCAAAAATGTGTTGATCCCGTCGGCGTCCCCTCTCAAGGAGGCGCCTCAGGCACTGGGAATAAACCTAGTCCTGTCCCTTTAAATCAAGGGGGGACGGCCCTCTGGATCAACGCTGTTAACTTGTAAGATTCAGGCCGAAGCCACTGGACCCCTGGCACTGAGATGGATATATAATGAACATAGAATATCCCATCATACGGGTAAAAAATACCAAGAAATTTGGTGGACAGAGAATTAAGGTCTCATCTAGTTCAAATAGATCTCAAAGATTATTATTATTATAATCTATATATTATTACTCTTGTTCCATAAAAGTACGACCATTATCATATTGCAATACCCTCTGGTTAAAAATGAAACCGTCCAAATCGTCCAAGAAGAAATGCAAAAATGTAAATCCTGATTATCAAATTCTTATTTCTTGTGAGTGTCGTCACCTCAGCTAAATAATGGACCAATCCGTTTTTATTGTAAAGAAAGAAAGGGAAGAAAAAGGACAGGCTATTTTAGCTCAGTCGGTAGAGAGTCTGCCTAGGAACCACAAGGTTCTGGTTCAATACCGGCCCTCGCCAACTCAGCGTATAAGTAGAACAGGGATATGTGTGGAAAAGTAAGGAGCTGGTAGTAGGTATGGCGCTCCACCTTAGACGCCAAAAACAATCTCCTTAGCCTAGCGCTAGTGGAAAGAGAATAGACTCCATCGCTAGTTGATACCGACTTTAGGCCACCTCGACGACAACTTACTTATATTTTTATTGTGTATTAACACAACGTTCAGGCCACTGTAACCTCAGGTTCCTAGTTCGATACCAGCCCTCGCCAACTCAGCGTATGAGTAGCACAGGAAACTGTGCGATAAAGTAAGGAGCTGATGGTAGGTGCGGCGCTCCACCTCAGACGTAAAAACAATCTCCTTGGTGTAGCGCTAGTGAAAAGGGGATAGACTCCCTCGCTGATTGGCTGATACCGACTTTAGGCCACCTCGACGACTTTTTTTTATTACTTTATTTACCTTGAAATAAGTAATCTTCAGACGATTACCCATGAATTCAAACGGAGCTCAATCGTTACTGCTCACTCAAGGGCGCTCCAAGCAACATAAATACCACCAGACTTATGACAAAATTGTGATTAGATATAGAAAAATTAAATGGAAGAAGTTACTTATTCTAAAAACTGAAATTTCAAAATATCGTAAAGAATGTTAACACTTACCTAACCACGATAATCTGACCAAGAACTTAAAATGAGAAGGTCCACAAAATACAACAAGTGCATCCTATTACCCCCTGCTAAGAATTTCATGAACGCAGCCGTTCATTTTTTTTTTAAGTAAATGGGTTGAAAATCCTAATCAAACTGTTGATTGAACAGATAAAACAGAGCCCAAGGTTACAGTGGCCTGAACGTTGTGTTTATACAGAATAAAGATGAGGACAACAGCCCGATATTGTTGCAGTGTTTTTGTGTATATAAGGCGTGCTGGAATCCACCACTTAAATTTATAGACTCGGCGTGGTGACATGGATTAAACCACAGCCAATCAACAGCTTGAATACGTGGTTATTTAACTATTTAATCGTCGATATGGACTGAACAGCCGTTCATTTGCACGTTATTCGAACATTGACAAACGGAACTACAACCAAAGGATCATACCCAACACTAAGGATCACCAAGGAACAACAAAAGGATCATATCCAACACTAAGGAACACCAATGAACAACCAAAGGATCATACCCAACACTAAGGAACACCAAGGAACAACCAAAGGATCATACCCAACACTGAGTGACACCAAAGAGCAACCAAAGTTTTCTTAACTAAGGATCGCGCTCTGCTTAACACGAGGGATCTCCGCTTGAGAGTGCTCTTGCTTAAAGCCTAAGGATGGCCTCAAAAATCGTAACAGATATATCATAATTGTTCAATCTATTTGTTTTATAAAAGACACCACATAACCTATCATAAGATGGCATCTTTTAGAATTCAGTATTTTTATAAAATAATTCATTCAAAATATAATTGTTTTTTTTTAATGTTTTCGTTCGGGAAAATATGATCACATGCACCGTTAATGGAGGTACGTGGTGTAATGGTTAGAGTTGTAGGAAATAGACTCGTCGAACCGAGTTCAAATCCTGGACGAGGCTGTTTGCATTTCACATAGCACTAATACCCTTGGGAAAGGTATGAATCCAAATATTCTCCCTCTAACTATGGCTAAATAGTAGGACAGACTGGACTCTTTAATCTTGGCTAGGTAACCAGTCAAGGAGAAGGAAAAAATCTGAATTCAAATCTGTTAAACTCCGCTTAAGAAATTGACCTTGTGTCGCATCCTGCTCGTGCGGATCTTTTCGGCCAGAGCCAGGTTGTTCGTTTATTTAAATGTCCGGTATATTTTATGGGGCAGCAAAAGGTTTTAATGTTTAAGGTTTAAAAGGAGGATGTGGTTATTCTTGGTGCGTATTCTTAGGGTTTTGCTTTTAACCCCCTCTTATTTGGTGGTCACGCTGAAAAGGAAGGAATTCAAGGAACGAAAAGGAAGAGACAAAGACAAAAGGTGGTTTTATGATTTAGGCTTTATTCACCGGTCATAGCCACCATGTGGCAAGGAAATATCTCCCTGGCCAGTAATAGTGACTAGACCCAGTTAAAGCCTAAGTCAGAATGGCCGAGATATTCTCTTGGGGTCGGAAGTCGGTCCTTTTTCCCACACATGCGCAGAGGGTTCTTCCGGAGAAGGCCCATGGGAGTTTGTTATTTTAAAATTTAAATTTTATTTTTAGTCCCCACAGTTTTGAATGAGTTGTGTGTAAACGACACATATTAGTTGCCTTCACACATAATCAGGCATTCTGGTAGGTGTACGATATGTGGCAACATGATTTTTTGTTCCTCTGTTATAAAGGTATTTATAAATGTAAACTAGTAAATTCATCCCCTGTGAATTGCTATGCTTTTATTTAAACAGCTAAAATGTTATTCATTCCCAAGGGTATATGATGGACCGCTTAGAGAAAGGACCACTTTGAAAATGGACCGCTTAGAGAAAGGACTTTTGAAAATGGACCACTTTGAAAATGGACTACTTTGAAAATGGACCGCTTAGAGAATGGACCACTTTGAAAATGGACCACTTTGAGAAGCCTTGAATTAGAGAATGAAAATGAATTTTCAAAAGGAAATTAAAAAGGTTTCAAAATGTAAAAGGAAATACGAGAAGAAAAGAGCACGAAGAAGAAAAGAAACACGAAGAAGGAAGAGACATGAAGAAAAAAGAGAATGAATGAGAAATAAATATGAAGAAGAAAAGTTAACGAAACAATAAAAGACTAGAAAGAAAGGGTAAGAGAGAAAGAAAAGTGAATGAGTGAGAAAAGAAGAAAGAAAGAAAATAGAACGAAAGAAAGGTGCAAGACTGAGAAAGAAAGAAAAGTTAATAAGTGAAATAGAAAGAAAGAAAAAAAGAAAGGTGCATGAGTGAAAAAAACAAAGAAAGAAAAGGGAATAAGGGAACAAGAAAGAAAGAAAGAAAAAGAGAAAGAAAGAGAAAGAAAGAAAGGTGCATGAGTGAATGAAAAAAAAGAAAGAAAAAAGTGCATGACTGAATAAAAAAGAAAGAAAGAAAGAAAGAAGAGAAAAAGAAAGAAAGGTGCATAAGTGGGAAAAAAAAGTAAGAAAAAAGTGCATGATTGAATAAAAAAAGAAAGAAAGAAAGAAAGGTGCATGAGTGAATGAAAAAAAAAAGAAAGAAAAAAGTGCATGATTGAATAAAAAAAAGAAAAAAGAAAGAGAGAAAGAAGAGAGAAAGAAAAAAGGTGTATGAGTGAAAAAAAAAAAAAAAAAAGTGCATGACTGAATAAAAAAAAAAGAAAGAAAGAAAGAAAGAGAGAAAGAAAGAAAGGTGCATAAGTGGGGAAAAAAAGTAAGAAAAAAGTGCATGATTGAATAAAAAA
This sequence comes from Doryteuthis pealeii, assembly GCA_023376005.1. Classification (NCBI taxonomy): domain Eukaryota; kingdom Metazoa; phylum Mollusca; class Cephalopoda; order Myopsida; family Loliginidae; genus Doryteuthis; species Doryteuthis pealeii. The sequence goes on from CM042165.1 coordinate 70,958,307, forward strand.
GAAAGAAAGAAAGAAAGAAAGAAAGGTGCATGAGTGAATGAAAAAAAAAAAAGAAAGAAAAAAGTGCATGACTGAATAAAAAAGAAAGAAAGAAAGAAAGAGAGAAAGAAAGAAAGAAAGGTGCATGAGTGAATGAAAAAAAAGAAAGAAAAAAGTGCATGACTGAATAAAAAGAAAGAAAAGAAAGAGAGAGAAAGAAAGAAAGAAAGAAAACATAGCTAATCAGCTGACCCTGTCTATCGGCCAATCTCTGCTGAACTGTGTCGAAGGAACTCTCTTAAAAAGAAATAAAATAAAGCTACTCTAGAGACGTCTCTGTAGGGACAAACGCTGCTGTCCTATTTCGTTGCACTTTTTCCTCAAGTCATTGCCTTTCTCATCTTTCTCTCCCCCCTCGCCCCTTCCTTCTCACCCTTTCATTCCCACCATCGAACTGTCCTTATTTTCAATTTTTCTCGGCGCTAAACCTGAAACGTTGGTGTCTGGTTGGTGAAGAGTTACAATAATCTATCGACATCTCACAATTCTTTTTTGTTCTCTCTCTCTCTCTCTCTCTCTCTCTCTCTTCTTTTTAAGGATATTTATAAGCCGACTCTCTCTCTCTTTCCGTCTCTCTCTCTCTCTCTCTCTCTCTTCTCTTTTTAAGGATATTTATAAGCCGACTCTCTCTCTCTTTCCTCTCTCTCTCTCTCTCTCTCTCTTTCTTTTTAAGGATATTTATAAGGATAATAAGCCGACTCTCTCTCTCTCTTTCCGTCTCTCTCTCTCTCTCTCTCTCTCTCTCTCTCTCTTTCTTTTTAAGGATATTTATAAGCCGACTCTCTCTCTCTCTTTCCGTCTCTCTCTCTCTCTCTCTCTCTCTCTCTCTCTCTCTCTTTCTTCTAAGGATATTTATAAGCCGACTCTCTCTCTCTTTCCGTCTCTCTCTCTCTCTCTCTCTCTCTCTCTCTCTCTCTCTCTCTCTCTCTCTCTCTCTCTAAGGATATTTATAAGCCGACATTTTCGCGGCAAAGTAATGATTCCGACCTCTGACCGTCTAACATCTATTTTGTTATTTTTTTTCTTCCTGGGGTGAACGAGTCCTCTTGCTGTGAGTCGTCAGCATAACCAACCACCAGCCCACCCATAATACCCGTACGCCACACATAGACACAATCACTGCCCCTGCTCTGACTTTGCTGCTATTGCAGCTGGGGTACATACCCCGGGTGGGTTCGAAAAAAAAAAAAAAAAAAAAAAAAAAAAAAAAGAAGAAAAATAAAAAATAAAAGTAAAGAAAAATAAAATCGAAATAAGAATCTTAACGTACCCGTCCCACCCGGGAGAGAGTCACACAACCGGCCCACTGTCATAGACCCCCGGAAATTATCAATCACATCCGTGGTAACCAATTTTTTTTTAGTGGAAAAATATATGACATAGAAAGTAACTTATTACTGACGGTACCCGAGAACGTTTTCTGTCTCTACAATAAACTCCTTGATACTGTTCGTATATACACCTCTAGCTCAGTCGGTAGAGTTTCCGGGTTCGATACCGGCCCTCGCCAACTCAGCGTATGCGCAACACAGTTTCTGTGCTGTAAAGTGGAGACCTGACGGTGGGTGTGGCGATCCATCTCAGACGCATAAAATAATCTCCCAGGTCTAGCGCTAGCGAAACGGGGATAGATTCTCTCGCTGTCCTAGTCCTTTCGGTGGGGCTTTAGAATACACCGACTGCACCTCTGCAGAGGAGTAAATCACCCCCAAAGTTGGCCGTGGGTGGCGACCCGTGATGCTTGAAGACGGAATCCTGGTGGATGAGCAGTCCATGACATGCAACACTTCACTTAGGCCCTATCTTGGGCTAAACGGGCGGTCGGAGAGGCCCCCGCCGATCAATCGGCTGGCTATGTCAAGCTCTAGCAACTATATTATTTTCCCAACCCCATTGCCCTTATGGCAAGCCCCAACCCTTTTTATCATATGGGTGCTAGAAGGCGGTGACTGAGGATCTACATGTCCTGTGAATGACGTTAAACTCTATCTGATGGTGAGGTTCCAGTTTTGGAGGTTTGGGGAATGTGGAGCACCCCATTCATCACCATTGCTCCCTGGTCCACTCTGACCCGGAGTGATGGTACCTGTTAGGGTAACATCTATGGGTTAAATAGAAAACTGTTTATAAAAAAATTGAATATCCATTAAGAATGAATTTATTTCAAATATTTATCGGCATTAAATAACACACTGAGGTTGATATGCCGTAAACCAAACCAAACCAAACCAAACCCTCGCTGTCTGGCTGATACCGACAATAGGGCATTCAGCCTATTTTACTTACTTTTACTTTTACACGTACCACAATTTAAAAAAAAACCCAGCCATCATCAAATCTTAGCTAAGTTTGACCCAAGGCCAGAGGAAGCGGGGTCCCCAGTCGGCTGGGCCAGAAGGATACTCCAATTGCAACTCTGCAGAAGGGTGAGAGCCCACCCCCAATCGTACCTCCTGTTGGCCGTGGGTGGTGACCCGTGATGCTCAAGGATGGAACCCAGGTGGCGGAGCAGTCCATGACATGCAATACTCTACTTTTGGCCCTTACTTAGGTTAGACTGTCAGTCGGCGAGGCCCACTCCAATCAATCGGTTGGTCACGTCAAGCTCAAGCACCTATATGATTATCCCAATCTTATTTCCCTTATGGTAAGTCCCAACTCTTTTTATATATGTGCTAGAAGGCTGTGGCTGAAGGTCTTATTGTCCTGGTATGACGTTAAACTCTATCTGATGGTGAAGTCGCAATTCTGGAGCTCTGGGTAATGTGGAATACCCCTTCATCACCATTACTTCACGCCCACTCTGACCGGGAGTGGTAATACATGTTAGGGTTCAATCTATGGGTTGAATAGAACAAAATGAATTCTAAAATGTGTTTAAACAAAAATTGAATTAATTTTTTTTTTTAAATTGAGTACCTATCAAGAATAAATAAAACAAAACATCTTCAGCATAAAATGATCCAACAAGGGTTGACATGCCGTAAAGACCAACCAACCAAACCAAACCAACCAAATACATAGTTCTATGCCGACAGCAACTTCTTTCCATTCTTGGGAAATTGATACACTGCATATCCTCTTTGGGGATTAGCATATGCCCAAGAAATAACAAGAAAAAGGTTTGGCAGAAGATAGAGAGATGAGATAGTGGATTTTGTAGGTAAGACTTAACAGAGGTTAACAGAAATCAAGACTATTATGGGAGAACTTAGGAAAAGTCGGTTATTTCCTATAACTCCAACATAAAAAGGGGAACCACTCTGATTGACTGATAAATTTATTTATTTATTGATATACTAGGAAAAAAAAGACGGGGTTAGGGTTAGGGTTAGAGTTTAGGGTTAGTTTAATGCGAAAATAATGGATAGATTAATTAACAGATAAAATTCATTTAGAGTGGTTCCCCTTTTTATGTTGGAGTTATAGGAAATAACCGGAAAGGTCTTTGTCCAATAGTGGACTCAAAATGGCTGACTGAAGATGAGAAGAGCTGGTCTTGATCAGTGCTTCTCAACTGGGGACCAAATGGATTTTTTGGACCAGGCAAGCAGAAAAAATGAAAATACAATAGAACTTTTTAAACATTCAATAGATTGGGGAGAGGGGAGGGGTCCAGCAGAGCAAAATAGGAATCAAAGGGGTCCAGAGGTAAACAAAAACAAAAAAAGGTTGAGAACCACTGGACTAGATTGAATATCGACTATGCTTGTCCATTCAAAGGACATATGTGGTCCATTTGGACCATATGACCTTTAGGCACCCCTTTTGCGATCTCGTTTCATAAGGACATATTTTTCATTTATACCGTCAAAATCCGGTTGTTTGTTAACAGACGATTTTTAGAGTTTTTTTTAAATTATAAAACTAACCCCTAACCCTAACCCCAAACAAACAACCGGATTTTGACGGTATAAATGAAAAACATGTCCTCAACACAAACAATATTTCTCAACAAGACTTAACCCTAACCCTAACACTAACTAGTCACTATAAATCCACTTTGGCTTTTTTCCTAACCAAAAGTCAGCCATATTCAAAAGAGTCCAGGTTTTTTTAAGTCACAGAAAAAGAAACGAATCTTAAAGCAAAAATGTTTACTCGATAAATCTCATTCGTTTCACTCGAATTCAAAACATATTTCTATTCGAAACTTAACCCTATCCAGCCACCATGAATTAATTGTGACCTTTTTTTCCTGGGACTTTTCTCCGAGCCGAAATGGTGACTTTTCAAAAACAAAATTGTGACTTTTTCCCTGATTCAAAATCGTAAATTTTTCCATCGAGACAAAATTGTGAATTTTTCCAACGAGACGAAATTTTTGATTTAAACCAAAATTGTGACTTTTTTAAAAGTAAAAATTGTGACTTTTTCTAAAGTCAAAATTGTGACATTTTAAAAAACTAATATTATAACTTTTTTAAAAACCAAAAAATTGTGACTTTTCATAGGCCAAAATTGTGACTCTTTTCCCAAGACAAAATTGTGAATACAAAAGTTTTGTTTTTTTTTTTTCTAAGCCAAAATTATGACTTTTTAAAAGCAAAAAAATTGTGACATTTTCTAAAGCTGAAATTGTGACTATTTTTTATGTGCCTTTAATATTGGACGGCCCCCGACGCCACCAAGGGAGGGAAACGTACAAGATAATCAAAATGGCTGGACACTTCTCAGTGCTTACCTCGTAGGAAGATGATAAACAGAGGGGAAAAAGAAGAAAGAAAGAAAGAAACAAGAAACAGACAAAAAAAAAAAAAAAAGAAGAAAAAAAGAAGAAAACAAGGAATAATCAGCCTGTAAGTTGTTTTTTTCTCTTCTTCATTTTAGGTGCAGTCTGTTACTTATTCCACCTGACTTAAACGTCTTAAAATCCTCTTCCTTCGTCTAAAGCAGACGATTTGCTCTTTGCCTCTTAATTTTTTCAGTGTATAAATAGATTTTATGTTCATTGTCAAGACACTACTAAATTCTCCTGATGTCTACGCACCCACTTCTCCCTATTATTATTATTATTATTATTATTATTATTATATATTATTATTATCTATTCTTTAACGTATTCCTTTTTCTTTTTTCTTTTTTTTCTTCTTTTCTTTACGCTTGCTCATTTTTTCCACACCTTTTTCTTTTTCAAACTGATTATATTAACTACCACGTTTCTTCCCTTCGTCCATTAACTGCATTGTCCATTTTTTGCGTCACCATTTTTTTTTATCGCTCTCTGTCGCTCCTATCAGTTAAAAAAATAAATAGTTTACCTCTTTTCTTCCCCTACTACTTAAAAAAAAAAAGAAAATCTTGCCCCTTCCTCTACGACGTACCTGGATATCACCCAGCGAGGTGTCTCCAGACTTCCCCAGTTCGGGTATTTGTCTTGGTCTAGCTGCATTCGTCTGCAATTGCAGTGCATAAAAGAAAGAACAAAACAACAAAACCCCAAAAGGCGACATTTGACAATAACACGTCGCCCACTGTTACTGGTCACGCATGCATACACATACCCCCACCCCCAACATTGTAACTTATGGGCCTCCTCAGCATTTCGTCCAACATTTAATTACTAGCTCAGTAGGTAGAGCCTTAGCCTAGGAATCGCAAGGTTCCTGTTTCGATACCGGTCCCAGCCAACTAGCGCATGAGTAGCATAGATGGGGTAATCTGATCTGTACAGTAAAGTGCGGAGCTAACATTAGGTGTGTCGCCCCGCATCAGAAAAAAACTAATCTCCCTTATCTAGCCCTAGGTAAAAGGGGATAGACTCTCTCGCTGTTCTGCTGATACCGACAATAGACCACTTCGCCAAATTTTACTTACTTTACACTAGATTAAAAGACACCATATAGGGTAGCAATTAAACTATTTCTCTGAAATTATTGAGATGAGGCTTGGTGATTTGTATCATTTGGATTCTTCGGACTATTGTCCTCATTTTTATTGTTATTTGCACAACGTTTCACCCGATGTGCCCTCCGGCCTTCTTCAGTCATTTCTTGTCTGACTCGGGAACCTTCTCTTCGAACACGGGAGCCTTCATGTCTTAATCGGTAGCCTTCACAGAACTTCGAACCGAACCCTTTATTCAATCCACGAGAGCAGACTGTCCTAATTCCGTTAACCATGACCGGGTACAAATGTTAAGCTGTGTTAATTATTATATGCTACTGTCACCCTTGGGCAGGATTGAACCTGCAACCCAGAGATAACTGTCACTGAGAACTCTACTAACTCAACGCCTATATCCGTTGCACCATGTGTCCAATTGTACAAGAAGTCCGACAAGAAATACCTGAAAAGGCCTGGAGGGCACGTCGGCTGAAACGTTGTGTAAATAACAAAAAAGATGAGGACAATTGTCCGAATAATCCAAATAATACAAGCCAATTAATCTAGCCAATACGAAGGGCGCTTGATTGAACCTTTGGCCAAACAATGACGCTTCATTCACTGAATACATATTTATTTATATTAAATTGTATTTAACTCTTTGCCTACCAAATTTCCCTTAGGGCTGTACCAAATTTTCTTGGTAATTTTTTACCAGTACGATTAGATATTTCAAAGTTCACTATCCATTCACGTCAGAACTCATTCTATTCAAATAAAGTCCTATTATTATCGGAATCTGAGTCCCCCTGCTCAGTTATAATGAACTGGCCATCAGTTTTTGTACGTTGCCTGTTTGTAGTGGGAGAGCCGTTGTGAGCGGTTTAAAGTAGACAAAGATTTAAGTTTTGTATCAATATTTAAGATTGCGTTTTTAAAAGTTCAATGGTAATTCTTCTGCTACCACTTAAAGACAATTTGATGTACATAAAGGGCCGGGTTAGCTCAGTCGGCAGAGCGTTCGGCTAGAAACCACAAAGTTCCTAGTTCGATACCGGCCCTCACCAACTCAGCGTATGAGTAGCACAGGGATCTGTGCGGTAAAGTAAGGAGCTGATGATAAGTGTGGCGCTTCACCTCATACGCAAAAAATAATCTCCTTAGTCTAGCGCTAGGGAAAAGGGGATAGACTCCCTCGCTGATTGGTTGATACCGAGTTTAGGCCTCCCCGACGACTTTACTTTTTTTACGTCCTTACTTTCGGGTACAAACAACTATATGTATCTCATGGGTGACTTTTGTTGGATTTCGCAGTTAATTTCGACTGTTCCCCAAATTTATTTCCAAGTTATAAATATTGTTATTGTCACGTGGACTCGCCCTAAATGGCTTAGACGCACTCAATGCAAATAAAAATCCGTGTTGCCAGTGCCACATGATGATGATGATGATGATGGTGATGATGATGATGATGATGATGATGTGTTTCTAAACCATCATGTCCTGGGTATGACGTTAAACTCTATCTGATGGTAAGGTTCCAGTTCTGGAGCTCAAGAATGAATAAAATAAAACGTCTTCGGCATAACATGACACAATGAATTGACATGCCGTAAAATCCAACCAACCAACCAACCTATCAATAATGAATGAAACAAAAACGTCTTCGGCATAAAATAACCCAATGGGTTGACATGCCGTAAAAACTAACCAACCAACCAACCAACCAACTAATGGCTTAAGCAGTTGTCTGTGTTTGAAAAGAGGTCAAATTGTGACATACATTGATTGTGAATGGAGGCACGTAGTGTAATGGTTATCATCGTATGAAATGGACACGACGGGACGGGTTCAAATCCTGGACGAGGCTGTTTACATTTCACATAGCGTTAATACCCTTGGGAAAGGTATGCATTCAGCACCCCTCCCCCCTCCAGCTCTGGGTAAATAGGGCAGACTTGGCACTTTAACTTTGGTTAGGCAACTAGTCTATGAAAGGGAAAACTCTGAATTCCAACCTGTTAAACTTCGCTTAAGAAATTTACCTTGTGTCGCATCCTGCTCGTGCGGAGGGGTTAGGTAAATATATACATTGTGGATTGTCACTTTGCGATATTGCAAAGAAATGAAATCGACATCATTCATCAACCCTCTCTATGTATTTTCCCTAATTTCTTTCTTATTTTTTCTTCCTTTTTTCTTTATAATAAAGACTAATGGAATAAGAATATAATTATCTATTTATTTTACTTTAATAATAAACAAATTAGTGGATCCTGCGGATATACCACAGTATGATGATTTAATTATTACAACGTTTGATATGTTTACTTAAGAGCTATTGCAATTAGTTCAATATGCAAAAAGTATGATAATTTATTACTCTTTTTTTTCTTTCTTTCCTTCTTTTAATTTTTTCATTATATTGAAACGTATCAGCGCCATCGCTTCCGCGTGCCCTCCCACTCTCTGCATTTTCCCATACTCTCTTTTTCTCCATCAGTTCCATAATTCAAACTTTTATCATTTTCCTAAAAAAATATAAGAAAACTGGAAATTATTATTAAAAAGAAAGTCGTGTCCGCAAGAGAGAAAAACCACTGCATTGCTAAAGTCGCAAAAGAGAAGCGCACTACAACATCAAAACGACTCAATTTAATGTATTTTTCATATTATTTGGATTATTCGGAATGTTGTCCTCATCTTTATTGTTATCTATCCAACGTTTCGGCCGATATACACTTCGGTCTTCTTCAATTGTTTATTGTCGAACTCGGGAAACTTGTCAAACTCGGAAACCTTCTTTTCGAACTCGGTAGCCTTCACGGAACTTCGAGCCGAATCCTTTATTCAATCCACGGGAGTAGATTGTTCTCATTCTGTTAATCATGATTGGGTACAAGTTTTAAGCTGTGTTAAGTATTTTATGTTATTATCGGCCTTTGTCAGGATTGAACCTGCATTCAAGAGATGAATCTCCGTTATGCCAGGAATATGGACACGACGAGAGGAATACCTGCTCGTGCAGAAGGTTGATATATATATATATATATATATATATATATATATATATATTATATATAAGTATATTTTGGCAGCATTTTTTCTTTTAAATATGTTTTGTTAAACTCTACTGACAATTCTTGTCGGGTGAGTTTTTCTTCAATCCTTTCTAACTGTCTGGCCATCTTTTTAATGTCAGGGTGGAATTAATGTAGCAATCCACTAAAGGTTTCTTCACGAGCGCTTTCGGCATATCCCTGTGCCATCTTCAGGTGTGAAACTGTTGGAATGTTTCCGTTGTCTCGCTTTAAAAACGAGCAGTAGCTGTAGGAATTAGTAGTAGGCGGAGTTCCGTTTAAACGAACAGTGGTAGTAGATATTTGTAGGAGGGGGGCTCACTAGTTTGTAATAAATTAAGGGGAATGGTGAAGGAGGATTGGCGGGAAATTATATATATATATATAACTATATATATATATATATATATATATGCTTGTGTATTTACCCGACCCATCCGCTCCGTGATGTGATAGAAATTTTTTTTTTAAGCAGAGTAAAGCTGGCTTGAATTCAGACTTTTCCTTTTAGACATGTTGCCTAACCAAGTTGTGTGTGTGTGTGTGTGTGTGTGTGTGTGTGTATGTGCTTGCTTTTTGTACCTTGTAACTCAACACTACCTGTCGCATGGTCGAGTGATCGGTGACTAAACCATTTCCCCCCCATGAGGCTTACCTGGTGGAAGAGGTGAGGTTAGACATTCAGCAAGATGAAAAATTAAGACATGTCAAAGGTCGAGGGGACGGGTTAACGACCACCTTGCACACTCATGCCATGACAGATAGCGAGCTTTTCATAAATCATCGATACTTATATAAAACGAGCAGAGCTACCCGACGTTACCCGGGATTTAAAAAGTTACAAAAAAAATATAGGTTGGTTAGTTGTTTGGGCGGATTTTACGGTATGTAAACTCTTGCTGGGTTATTTTATGCCGAAGACGTTTTGTTTGCACGGTGATGAACAAAATCACTAAAGCAGTTGAAGTTCAAATTCTGGACGAGGCAGTTTGTATTTCACATAGCGCTAGAAGTCTTGGGAAAGGTATGAATCCAACTATTCTCCCTCCAGCTATGGGTAGATAATAGGGCAGCCTTGACTCTTAAACCTTGGTTAGGCAACCATTCTAGGAGAAGGAAAACTTTTGAATAATTCGAAGCGTAAAATCAATGACATCAGTTATTCTTCGATATTTGAATTAAAAAAAAATTTACTTACAAAAACAAGATGGAAAAAAACTCTTAAGAAATTGACCTTGTGTCACATCCTGCTCGTGGGAGGGGTTGGGTAAATGCATACATACAGCAGTGCCAGTCACCGAAACAAGCTTGCTGATCACTGCCCCTGCGATGGTGATTCCGACTCCTGTGTAAGAATGTTTGTCTACTTTATAATGTGTAATATGTGTAACTGTTCTAGGTAATAAAATATCACTAGACGGGTTGACATGCCCTTAAAATCAGTCAGAACGTACAATGAACGTAATTCCCTAACCCCTTATCAGAAAATAACCATAGACTAAAAAAATAAACCTAAGACTAAAAACTTACTTCTTAACATGTCGTTAAATCAACCAATCTATTAAATCAAATCATGAACGTACAGTGAACGCGATTCCCTAACCTCTAGGCATAGAATAATCCTAAACAGGTTGAAATGCCGTTAAATCAATCAGTCAATCAAATCAAATCATGAACCTACAATGAACGCGATTCCCTAACCTCTAGGCATAATTAACCCTAGACAGGTTGACATGCCGTTAAATCAATTAATCAATCAAATCAAATCATGAACGTACAATGAACACGATTCCTTAACCTCTTGACATAAAATAACCGTAGACATGTTGACATGCCATTAAATCGATCAATCTATAAAATCAAATCATGAACGCACAATGAATGCGATTCCTTAACCTCTAGGTATAAAATAACCCTATATAGGTTGACATGCCGTTAAATCAATCAATCTTTCAAAACAAATCATGAATGAACAATAAACGCGATTCCCTAACCTTTGGGCATAAAATAACCGTAGACGGTTTCAAGTGCCGCTAAAATCGAACCTTTAATCTTGCAGCCAGTATATGGGAGCTCTGACAAAAGGCTACCCTCTCAGTTGCTTGTATCAAGCTTTATCTCATAAAATTCAGACAAGAGTCGAAAACCCAACCAACCAACCAGCCGAACCTGTAGAAAATCTGTCGTCTAATGAAAAACTCCTCTCTCTCTCTCTCTATCTCTCTTCTCTCTCTCTCTCTCTCTCTCTCTCTCTCTTCTCACCCATGTGGTCTGACTACATATATATAGTGAGCACGGCATTATGCTGGGCTGGCTTCAAGGATTAGTAGCGTTGTCTCACTATTCCTTGTCTGTCTTATTGTATCTCTCTGGAATAAAGCCCTCTATCTTAAATCTACGAACGTGTTGACTGGTTCTTCCACCCAACCTTGTGTGATTGTATCCCTTTTAAGGACACAACAAAAACTAAACCCATCCCACTAACAATTCAAATAGAAGGACAAGACATAGTGGTCACAGCTGGAGAAGAAGGGATGAACTCCTACACATGGACACACTAGTGGTGGCCGACTAGCAAAAACTTACTTCTTACATACATCGGGTATTATACTTTGAGGACCATATTACCTTTAGGCACCCCTTTTTGATCTCGATTAAGAAAGGACATGTTTTTCATTTACACCGTCAATATCCGGTTGTTTGTTAGAGGTTAGTTTTATAATTAAAAAAAAAAATTGTCTGTTAAAACAACCGGATATTGACGGTGTAAATGAAAAGCATGTCCTTTCTTAATCGAGATCAAAAAGGGGTGCCTAAAGGTCATATGGTCCGACTTTAGTAATTAGCTTCATTCCTCACAGTTGCTATGACAACGATGGTGACAGGTTATTTAGCGCCACGCTCTTGGACAAAATATTGCTCCATTGATAACTCCCTAGACAAGGGCAGGTAACTCTGAAATTGTCTCATATCAACACAGTGCCCTCCGACCTTCAGGTATTTCTTGTCGGACTCGGGAACCTTCTCGAACTCGGGATTACCTTCTTGTCGTTCCCGAGTCCGAAAAGAGGGTTCCCGAGTCCGACAAGAAATACATGAAGAAGGCCGGA
>CM042165.1:70977861-70987861 GCA_023376005.1 Doryteuthis pealeii
GAAATATGATTGAGAAAATGAACATAATTTGTTAAACGTAACAATTATTTCGCATGACAAGTTTCCTATACAATTTTAATCAAATAACCTCGAAATTTTCTTTGTAAGAATGAAAACGGAAATTGTTGACGTAATCATCAAAATTGTTGACGTAATCATCAAAATTGTTGATGATATCATTCAAATTATTGACGTAACGGTAATTCCATGTCAAATCATTCAGCGCAGTCAACCACCCCTTCAATTTTTTGAATTTTTTCCCACGTGTGGATTATGTTAAAGTTAGACAATCTCAAAATTTGAGCTTTCAATTCCAAAGATTGGCGGAGTTATGTCGATTTTTAGCTCTCAAATTTGAGGGGAGTCGCGAAAATTCTTTATAAAAGCATTTTTGCCCAAGGAATCCAAAAAGTCTTAAAGTCAATTTAAGTTATTTGATGATTTCGGATTTTTTCATAGAAAATCAATATCCCGATGTGGCACTGCATCTATGACAAAAATTCTATTATTATTCCACAAATATTGAACATTATTTGTATAAAAGATTTTTGCTTTTATAAACAATATTAGGAGTAGGAGAATCTAGAACTAATTTTACAGACAAAATAAATTAACAAAAAGTCGCATTTTTCGCGAACGAGAAAAAATCGACATAACTCCGCCAATTTTTGGAATTGGAGGCTTAAATTTTGGGGCTTGTCTAGCATTACATAGTCCACGCCTGGAAATATTTCAGAAAAATTTAAGGGGTGGGTGACAATTTTACTTTTTTCTGGATAATTTGACATGGAATTACCCGTAACCATCAAAACTGTTATTCGAATAAACTGTTAACTTTTTGAAAAATTGTTAAACTTTTTCTCAGTCATATCGTTTAATCACATGGTTTGTTATTCGGTTTCTCACTTTGATATTTTTTAGTTGCTACTCTGAGCTTTTCTATCATCACGAATTGTAACAGCTAAAATCGTTGTTGGCTGGTTGGCTGTGTTTTAACGGCATATCAACTCATTGGGTCATTTTATGCTAAAGACGTTTTTGTTTTATTCATTCTTGATGGATTGATTGGTTGGTTGGTTGGATTTTACGGCATGTCAACCCATTTGGGTCATTTTATGCGCGAAACGTTTTTGTTTTATTCATTCTTGATGGGTTGTTGGTTGGTTGGGTTTTACGGCATCTCAACCCCTGGGTCATTTTATGCTAAAGACGTTTGTTTTTTTTCATCTCTTGATGGATTGATTGGTTGGTTGGTTGGATTTTACGGCATGTCAACCCATTTGGGTCATTTTATGCCGAAGACGTTTTGTTTTATTCATTCTTGATGGGTTGGTTGGTTGTTGGGTTTTACGGCATCTCAACCCATTTGGGTCATTTTATGCAAAGACGTTTTTGTTTTATTGATTCTTGAAGGGTTGGTTGGTTGGTTGGGTTTTACGGCATGTCAACCCATTTGGGTCATTTTATAGCTAAGACGTTTTTGTTTATTCATTTTTGATGGATTGGTTGGTTGGTTGGTTGGATTTTACGGCATGTCAACCCATTTGGATCATTTTATGCCAAAGACGTTTTTGTTTATTGATTCTTGATGGGTTGATTGGTTTGGTTGGATTTTACGGATGTCAACCAATTTGGGTCATTTTATGCACGAAGACGTTTTTGTTTAATCTATTCTTTTGAACCCAATGATTTTATACACATTTTTAAAACTCATTTTGTTCTATTTAACCCATAGATGGAACCCTAAAGGTACTACACTCTGGGTCAGAGTGGACTTGGGTGTTATGGTGATGAAGGGTGTACTCCACATTACCAACAAGTTCCAAAATTGGGACCTTACATTAGATAGAGTTTAACTTCATACCCAGACATTAAGACACTCAGCCCACACGCAGCAATATATCTGATAAAAATGGTTGGGACTTGCATAAGTTTTTTTTTTTTCCATTTTTTTCTTTCAAGTTTCCTACCGAACAGTTATTTAGCGTCATCTTAGTGAAACAATTTCCTAACAATTCTTTTGACGTTATCATCTTGAAAGGTGGTTAATCAGTTGTCGAAAGGATGAGAGATAAACAGAACACTTTTTATTCTAAATCATGTTTGCCTAGCTCATTAAAAAAATATTAAAAAATAAACTACCACAATTATTTAGCGTCATCTTGTGAAAAAAACAAAACAAAAGTGTTAGTTAATATTAAACAGTTTTGATAATGATAGTTTAGACGAATTTACACTACTTTGCTAATGGTGACCGAAAAGAACCGAAATATTGGTCTACCATAATACTCTTTCGAACAACAGATTAAACGCCTTTCAAGATGATAATATCAAAAGAGTTGCTAGGACATTGAAAGAAAAAAAAGAACAAAAAGGAACAAAGGTTATATATATATATATTATATTATTTACTATATATATAATATATATATATTATATTTATTTATTTTTTATTTATAATTACAAAGTCGCTCCTACCATTGGTTTCTGAATACCCTTTTTTTGGTGTTATTCGTCTTCAGAGGCGTTTGACTTTTGAAAAAAAATTTGGACAGTTTTCAACTCCCGGCACGTATCCACGGATCCGTTATGCTTGTGCATTTCGCTTTATACCGGCATCAATATTGTCGTCATTGTTCTTATTGTGTATTTTAAATTTTTTCCGTTTTTATATTTATTTTAGTTCATGTGTGTTTATTTATATATGAATTCTTAATTATGGGGTCTGATGTTTTGTGTTAGTCCAATTCCATATTAAGAATTTTTCTTGTGTGGGCAAGCTCGAAAAATTTCTGTTTTTGTTGTTTAGGAAATTTTCTTCGGAGTTTATTCCTTGAAGAATACGGAATTTTTCTGTTGTGCATAATGAGCATTTTTTTTAACCATTTATATATGGTTTCGATTGGTCTAGTATTTTCCATTCTAAATTTAAAATGTTTTTCTTGTTTTTTATACTGCATACTTTGTTGGATAGCGCTGTCACGTTCCTCTTATTTTCGGTTTGGAAGGATGTTAAATGGTTATAGAGCGTTGTTTAAAGCTACCCTGCACCATCCTATGTAGTTTTCGCTGGTTTTCCGATTGGTTTGTATTGTTTGTCTTAATTGTTGCCTGGTATATTATTGATTCTGTGTTGCATCTTTGTTGTAAAGACAGTCTTCTTTACTTCTGCATGTGCATGTTGGGTCTTCTCTGGGTTTGATGTTGCTGTAAAAATTGTCTTCATCGTTTGTCCACAAGATAGCTTATTTTGACTGTGTTTTTTGTTAAAAATTTTTGTGGTATCTATGTTTAGGTGGGAAATGCTTTTTTCTATTTCTAAGAATTTCTTGCTATATTTGTCCTTAACGTTGAGTGCATATGGTGGTGTGAACCAGATTATTTTCCTTTTCCTGTTTCTGTTTGTGTTTGGTATGTAGTCTTTCGCTATCTATGTATTTTATTTGGTCCTTAATTCCGCTTTCCTTTAATGCTTCATTGTAGTAGGGGCTGCTTTTTTCAAATATTCTTTATTTGCTGAAAGGTTTGAGATTCTGCGGCTAATGTTGTGGACTAGGTTTTTGAATACTATGGTGGGAGTGGCATGAACACCTGTGTTTAATGTATTTTAATTTTTTCGTTTGGCTTATGGTATGGTTTGTATGTTCCGCTATCAAGGTCTAGATTTAAACTTAGGAAGTTTACGTTTTGTGAGGTTGTGTCTATTATGATTTTAAGGCCATTTTTCATATGTTTATCATATTTTTCCTTAGTTTATCTAGGGTGTGGTCCGTCGCATTTACGGGACAGGCACAAGCCATCGTCTCTGTTATCCGAATTTGTGTTCTGGGAAGCTATATGATAGTGATCGAGTAAATATAGCCCGACTAAGTCACAAATTTCAGCACTATCATAAGAACCATGCGACACGTCGAATGCACCATTGGGGTTGGTCTTTTTTTACCCAGGTTTTCCTCACTGAAGAGTAGTGTTCTTCTGGAATGCTTATTATTTCTGTTTTTGTATATTTATTGATGTGTACTTTTTTGCAAAATCCAGTGCTTTGGATAGGAGTTGTTTTGTTATGAAAGGTAGAAGTCTACTATATAAAATTGTGTGAATTTGTGAGCCTTTTTTGTTGGTATTTTGTTGAACCAGTCTATTGTGGCTGTTGGCGTTTGTCCATTGGAAATAGATTGGTGTTGATTCTAATTGCGGTGTTTATTTTCCTTAGTATGTCTTTGCTTGCTAGCCCTAATTCCGTTTTCGCTGGTTTATTAACCTGCATGTGGGTCTGTTGTTGAAGTCCGGCTTGTGGTCTTTTAACGTAATGAAGGTTCTCTTTTTGCTAGTTTGTTCTATTCTATCATCTATGTTTAGCTTTTTTTATAAGATTTTGGCTTCATCGTTAATGTTGTTGTATGGTTCTTATCAGATATTTATATTTATCCGTGATGCTGTTTTGTATTAATTTTTTGTGTTTAATTTTGTCTATTTCGTATAGGTTTTTTGTTTGTCGGAGAATACAAACATTTTTTTTTTTAGATTTTTTAATTTTTCTTTATGTCTTTGGCAAGTGTTTTTGGAATGGGTTTGTAACATTATGATTTGAATTTTGAGGAAAATGTCGAGAGGTCTGCCTCAAATATATATATAATATATATATATATTATATATATATATATATATATATAATTATTATAATTTAATATACCAAACTTGTTGGTAAGCCCTTGCGGTGAGAAAAAAACCTGGCAAATAGTGTTTTGATTGTAAAATATACTACCAAAAATCACCCGGGGAGAAAAAAATTTGGAAAAAAAGAAAAGAAAGATAAATGTACCAACCAAAAATATAGATTGATAAATACTTGGCCAAAAGAAAAACAAGGAAATGTACATACAGAGGGTTGATTTTTCGATTTGTTTAGCCTACATTTGAACAGATATGCCCGTCTATTCATTAATTATCAACTATTAATTTTCAAAAATTAGGTTGACTTCAATTAAGCACATATTCCTCCAAAATATTATATTTTGGTTTGTTTTTGTTTAACGGCATATAATTTTGGACAACTGATTAACGCCTTTTCAAGATGATAATATCAAATAGTTGCTTGAGACTTGAGAGAAAGAAAGAACAAAAAGGAAAATAAGGATTCTACATATATATCTATATATAATGGAGATAGACTGCATTTTTGTCTGAAGCCGAAACTATATTATACTCAAGTCACAATTCCTTTAATTATTTACGTCAAATTCTCCATGATTCATTCTTTTAAACCTTCATTATTAATAAATTTGTTTTACATTATTAATACTGTTGATCATATCTACGTACTATAATGCAATTGTATTTTATATACAACAAAATAAGCGATTTACAGTTTTGAACGAGAAGGCTAATTTGCATATTGATATTTAAATTTTATTTTAATAAATTGTGCTTGTATTATTGATTTCTAATTGGTTTGGTTTTGTCTTAAGAAATATAAACAAAATTTGTAGTATATCTAAAAGAAATTTATTTAAGAAGAAATAATGTAATTTATCCTTTACTTCCTATTTTAGCTAAATAGTTAAATTAGGAAAATTTACCAATGAACAGGGGAGTAAGGGAAATGATGGAATAGTTAGTTTCAAGGTTGTTCTATTATTCGATTATACCCCTCTGTTGCAGATCTTTTTATCTGTATTCTTATTCAGTTTCATTAGCCTTTCTAATTTTAATATGATATTATTATTCTTTAAAATTAAGTACTTGCACCGGAGGGTGCATATATTTGCTAGTATATTATATATATTATTGTTTGGGATTTAAGTATGAAGCATTAGGTGTGAAATATAAGAAACTCAGTTTTTTGAATGTCAAGTTTTGTTTTATTTCGTAATATTTCGGGATGTTTAAGCCCTTTTCGGAACGGAATGACTCTCTCCTGTCTGTCTGTCTGTTGTCTGTCTCTCTCTCTCTCTCTCTATAATATATATATAAAGGTGTGGCAAAAACGTATCGAGATTTTTGTACTTCTTGATACACCTTGTATTATGAAAAAAAAAAACGTTCCATTCATTCTCATTTCTATCTTGGTAAATACGGCTTTAAACTTGGTACTATTTTTGACACACTTCTATTCTGAAAAAAATTAATAAATGGAACGTTTATTTTTTTTCAGAATATAAGATGTGTCAAAAAGTAAAAAAATCTCGATACTTTTTGACACACTCGTATTATATATATATATTATTATATATATATGTGTGTGTGTGTGTGTGTGTGTGTGTGTGTGTGTGGTGAGAAAAGGAAGTGAATCCGAAGGTATGTAGTATATTAAAAAATTGAAAAAACACAGGTTAAATACGTTGAGTGGTAAGTTTATTGCAGTGTTTCGATCTTATTAATTAGATCATCTTCAGGGCATTTGTTGGTATATGGAAGGTGATAAAAATCTCGTTATTCCGTGATAAGATTTTTTATCACCTTCCATATCCAACTGCCTGAAGATGATCTAATTAATAGATCGAAACATGCAGCGTCGACCAATAAACTTACCAATCAACTTATTTAAACCTGTGTTTTTTTCAATTTTTCATATACTACATACATATATATATATATATATATATAATATATATATATATATTATATATATATATATATGTGTGTGTGTGTGTGTGTGTGTGTGTATGTATATATATATATGTGTGTGTGTGTGTGTGTGTGTGTTGTATGTATATTATATATGTGTGTGTGTGTGTGTGGTGTGTGTATGTATATATATATATATATTAGATATATATATTATATATATATGTATGTGGTGTGTGTGTGTGTGTGTGTGTGTGATTCTCTCTGTGTCTGCATAAATGTTTTGTTGTGTGTTAGTGTGTGTCTATCGGTAAATGTGCTTGTTGAGTAATATACATGTCAATGTACACATGTATATCTATATTACATTCATAGAATATATATATATATTATATATACTATAATATAATATTATATAGATATATAGAGAGAGAGAGAGAGAGAGTAGAGAGAGAGAGATAGGAGAGGAGAGAGAGAGAGAGAGAGAGAATGAAGCATTCTCTCACGTCTTTTTATCAAGGCTCCATTCGACGGTTGGTGGTACAAATATCTCGAATCAAGATTCTTATTAAATTGACATGCTGAAAAATTTGAAAAAACAACAAAAAAAACGTAAAGAATATTGAAATGTTGAAATTTAAATAGATAAAAAAACAAAAAATCTCCCCGCAATAAAAAATATAAAATAAAGATATAAATAAAAAAAATAAATTCCCCCCCCCCCCCCGCCCGCAAACAATCTTTTGAGTCAAACTGCAAATACATCGTTTACATTTCAGACATAATTCTCTCATTGTTTTACTGTTTAGTGTAAGTAAGTAAGTAAGTAAGTCGTCGGGTGGCCTAAAGTTGGTATCAGCCAATCAGCGAGGTAGTCTATCCCCTTTTCACTAGCGCTCATCAAGGAGATTATTCTAGCGTCTGAGGTGGAGAGCCACACCTACCATCATCTCCTTACTTTACCGCACAGATCCCTGTGCTACTCATACGCTGAGTTGGCGAGGGCCGGTATCGAACTAGGAACCTTGTGGTTTCTAGCCGAACGCTCTACCGACTGAGCTAACCCGGCCCTATGTTTAGTGTACCCAAGTAAAAAACGATTCAAAAGTAAAGAAAATACACCGGCCCTGTCGGTGGTGTTTTAGAATACCCGACTGTACCTCTGCAGAGACGTAAGATCACTCACCACCCGCAATGGGGCAACCTCTTTGCCGTGTGTGGCGACCCGTGATGCTTAAGGATGGAACCCTAGTGGCTGAGCACTCCAATGAATGCAACACTCTATTGTAGTCCTTACTTAGGCTTGACAGGTGGTCGGAGAGGCCCCCTCCAATCTATCGGCTGGTCACGTCAAGCCCTAGCACCTATATGATTTCCCAACCCTATTGCCGTTATGACAAGCCCCAATCCTTTTTATCATATATGTGTTAGAAGGTGGTGGCTGAGGGTCTTTTTATCCTGGGTATGATGTTAAAATGGTGGTGTAGTTCCAATTCTGGAGCTCTGGGGAATGTGGAGTACCCCTTGATCACCATTAATCTGTGGGAAGATGAATTGGACATAACATCAACCATCGCTTGTGACCAACCCAAAACCATGATGTGAACTGGATGTTTGCTTTTCATCACTATAGATACATCTTGTGGGGAGAAAAGGCAAAGCTTTTTAAAACTTGTCAACTGGTTGATTTTGTAGTCTCAGCAGATCACAGGGTGAAGGTGAAAGAAAACGAGAAGATAGATAAATACCTGGACCCTGCCAAAGAATTGAAATGAAAACTGTAAAATATGAGGGTTAAAGTGTTACCCATTGTACTTGGAAGAGTTTGAAAGGCCGAGTTTCAATCGGGCATGATTGAAACTCGGCTTTTCAAACTCTTTTCACCTTCACCCTGTAATCTGCTGAGACTACAAAATCAACCAGTTGACAAGTTTTTGAAAAGAATTTTGCACGACAAGTCCCAACATTTTTTATCAGATATGTGCTAGAAGGTGGGGTCGAGTGTTCTAATGTATTGGGTATGACGTTAAACTCTTTCTAATGGTGAGGTCCCAATTTTGGAGCTTGGGGAATGTGGAGTACCCATTTCCTCATGTCCTTCATAGCCTGGGATAGATATTGGCCCTTTCTCATCTTGTATGAGAAATAGTGAATGCTTTTATGCCGTACCTGCCTGATAAGAAACTCAGGAACTCCCATGGCCCTAAGAGTTATCTTCTCATAATAACGAGGTGAGGCTTCCGAGCTGCCGTACGTTTGTAATCCAACTCTTTTTTTTAAAGAATCCTCTTAGCTCAGTCGGTCGAGTGTCCAACTAGGAACCACAAGGTTCCTGGTTCGATACTGGCCCTTGCCAACTCAGCGCATGAGCAGCACAGGGATATGTGCGGTAAAGTGAGGAGTTGATGGTAGGTGTAGCGCTCAAACACAGACGCAAAAACAATATCCTTGGTCTAGCGCTAGTGAAAAGGGGATGGACTCGCTGTCTGGCTGATACCGATTTTAGGCCACCCCGACGACTTTTAAACTGTCCTCAGATTGACACCCAAACATTGGGTAGTCTTCGTATTGGAGCTTCCGGTGTGAATATCAAATAGTACAGCGTGCCGTTTCCAAATTTCAAGGGGGGTGTGTGACAAAATAAGATCGAAACTAGTTGAGAATAAATAACATATAAGAAATATTCCTGTTTGTTTTATCACTTTTTGTTCATACTATATATTTAATATATATATATATATATATATATATATATATATAGTATGAACAAAAAGTGATAAACAAACAGGAATATTTCTTATATGTTATTTATTCTCAACTAGTTTCGATCTTAGGTTATCGTCAAGAGAAAATTTCTTGTTTGAAGAAATTGTTTTTAGAAAGGTTTATATATATATATATATATATATATATATATATATATATATATATATATATATTATATATAGAGAGAGAGAGAGAGAGAGAGAGAGAGAGAGAGAGAAATTTTGCTTTACTGGTGTATTTTTGTAGAACTCATTTTTTAAAATCTATTTAACCCATTGGTGTGACCCTAACAGTTACTATCACTCTGCATCCGAGTGGAACTGGGAGTAATGGCAGTGAAGGGGTACACCAAATATACCAAAGCTCCAGAATTGGAACCTCACCATTAGATGCAGTTTAACGTCATATACAGGACACTTAGCTCGGGAGTATATATGTATATGTGTGTGTTTGTGTGTGTGTGTGTGAGAGAGAGAGAGAGGGGGGGTGAGAATATACGTATAGATGATCAGCACATTCGTTTGGACTGACAGAGTTCAGTTATAAAACTTCTGGACACTTTCTTCTTTTCTTAACATACCAATATATTTCTTTTAATCACACTCAAAAAATACCGTTATATATAGTAGGAGATGGATACGTTGACCCGAGTTTAAATCTTGGACAA
>CM042165.1:70992861-71137861 GCA_023376005.1 Doryteuthis pealeii
GTTACTTAAGCGAAGTTTTTAATTCAGAGTTATCATTCTCCTAGGTTGGTTGCCTAACCAGGTTAAAGAGCACAGTAAAGAATTGGAACTTCGCCATTAGATGCAGTTTAACGTCATACCCAGGACTAAGACTCTCAGCCACCACCTTCTAGCACATATAGGATAAAATGGTTTGAGGTACCATAAGGGCAATACGGTCGGGGCAATCTTATAGGTGCTAGAGCTTGATGTGATCAGCCGACAGATTGGAGGGGGGCTCTCCGACCTCCCGTTTAGCCTACGTAAGGGCCAATGTAGAGTGTTGCATATCACGGACTGCTCAGCCACCAGGATTCCGTCCTTAAGCATTACGAGTCGTCACCCACGGCCAACAGGTGGCCCCATTGAGTTGATTTTACCTCTCTGCAGAGGTGCAGTCGGTGTATTTTACAGTCCCAGCCAACAGGGCGCATTTTGGCTAGGTATCAAGTATTCCTACCGAATACGACCAATTTTAAAACAGACCTACCAGGGTGATTAAATAAATAATACAATTTTGTTTCGGACAGATATAATTACCAACCCAGGAACATATATCATACATCAAAATGAAGCTGGTCTTCTGTGGATCACATCCCTACTTCTCCACATAGTCACCGTTTCTCTCAATAACAATGTTCCATCTGCGAATGAAAGCATGTATCCCTGCCCGTAAAATTCTGTTGGCGGTTCTCTGAGCCACTTCTTCACTACAGATTTCACTTCCTTGTCACTGGAATAATGTTTGTCTTCCTTCGGTCCCATGAAAGAGGGTTTGAGAGGCAAACATCTCATACCTTTTTCACATCTATCTATCTATCTATCTATCTATCTATCTATCCAAGACCTTTTCATATCTATCTAAGATCTTTTCACATCTATCTATCTATCTATCTATCGATCTATCTCAGCCCTTTTCACATCTATCTATCTATCTATCTATCTATCTATATATATATATATATATATATATATATATATATATATATACCTCAGTCCTTTTCACATCTATCTATCTATCTATCTATCTATCATTCTATCTCCAACCTTTTCACATCTATCTATCTATCTATCTATCTATCTATCTATCTATCAATCTCAAACGTTTTCACATACCCTATTGCCCTTATGGCAAGCCCCAACCCCTTTTTATCATATGGGTGTTAGAAGGCGGTGGCTGTGGGTCTACATGTCCTGGGAATGACGTTAAACTCTATCTGATGGTGAGGTTCCAGTTTTGGAGGTTTGGGGAATGTGGAGCACCCGTTCATCACCATTGCTCCCTGGTCCACTCTGACCCGGAGTGGTAGTACCTGTTAGGGTCCCATCTATGGGTTAAATAGAAAAATGTATTTATAAAAAATTGTATTATCCATTAAAAATTGATTTATTTCAAAACTTTATCGGCATTAAATGACCCACTGAGGTTGATATGCCGTAAAACAAACCAAACCAAACAAACCAAACGTTTTCACATCTATCTATCTATCTATCTATCTATCTCAGACCTCTTCATATCTATCTATCTATCTCAGACCTCTTCATATCTATCTATCTATCTATCTATCTATATATATATATATATATATATATATATATATATATATAAGACCTTTTCACATCTATCTATCTATCTATCTATCTATCAATCTCAAACGTTTTCACATCTATCTATCTATCTATCTATCTCAGACCTTTTCACGTCTATCTATCTATTCATCTATCTATCTCAGACCTTTTCCCATCTATCTATCTATCTATCTATCTATCTATCTCAGACCTTTTGCACATCTATCTATCTATCTATCTATCTATCTCAGACCTTTTCCCATCTATCTATCTATCTATCTATCTATCTATCTCAGACCTTTTGCACATCTATCTATCTATCTATCTATATCTATCTATCTATTTCACTCCTTTTCACATCTATCTATCTATCTATCAATAAATCTCAGACCTTTTCACATCTATCTATCTATCTATTTAGCTATATATCTCAAACCCTTTCATCTCTCTCTTCTCTCTCTCTCTCTCTCTCTCTCTATATATATATATATATTATATATATATATATATATATATATATAATATATATATATATCAGACCTTTTCTCATCTATCTATCTATCTATCTATCTATCTCAGTCCTTTTCACACCTATCTATCTATCTATCTCACTCCTTTTCACATCTATCTATCTATCTATCTATCTATCTATATATATATATATATATATATATATATATATATACCTATCTATCTATCTATAAACTTATGCACCGTAATCCAATCTTTATTTAAGATCGGCGCAGACGTGAACATAGCCGAAGGAACCAGTGTTCCAATGCGTGCCCATCCGTGCGGAAAGACTGACTAAATTGCAAATGACTTCACATTCCCATTACACAATTTACAACTGCATTTACCCCCCTTCACCCTATCCCCACCCATTTCCCTCTTATCAACCTCCTTTCGTAAGTCCATAGGTGTTCATACGTATATACTCTACCCCTAACCTACCCCAACCTACACAAACGCCCTTTTAGCCGGGCTTAGAATACGCCGTGTGCATCCCTTGCAGTCCTCCGCACAAAAGGAGATCATCTGGTGGTGAGGCTCCTGTTCTGAAGAGAAAATGTGCTATTAATACTGGTCCACTCTGAAAATTACTGTTCAATACTTAGATGGGTGACAATTGGACTCTTTACCTACTTTAAGCCGCTCATAGCGGCTTTCCCATCAAAGTACAAAAAACGGATGATTACTTCATTATAATTGTGCTCAGATTGCAATAATATCAGGACTGGGCCGGGTTAGCTCAGTCGGTAGAGCGTTCGGCTAGAAACTACAAGGTTCCTAGTTCGATACCGGCCCTCGCCAACTCAGCGTATGAGTAGCGCAGGGATCTGTGCGCGGCAAAGTAAGGAGCTGATGGTAGGTGTGGCGCTCCACCTCAGACGCAAAAAACAATCTCCTTGGTCTAGCGCTAGTGAAAAGGGGATACTCCCTCGCAGTATGGTTCATACCGACATTAGGCCACCCCGACGACTTTATTTAGATAGAATGTGTTCTGAGGTGAATAGATAGTAAACTTTGAAATATCGCATCATACAGGTAAAAAAATATCAAGAAAAAATTGGTACAGCCGCGGGGCAAGTTTGGTAGGCAAACAGTTAAAAGTCACTCGCTGCGGCTTTCCGACCATTGCCCAAACCAAATACAAAAACTGATGGTTAGTTCATTATAATCGAGCAGAAGGACTCAGATGATAATAATAATTGGACTTTATTTGAATAGAGTGAGTTCTGAGGTAAATAGTAAACTATCCCATCATATAAGTAAAAAGAAATACCAAGAAAATTTAGTGCAACCGCCGGGGCAAGTTTGGTAGGCAAACAGTTAAAAGTCACTCACTGCGGCTTTCCCACTACTGCCCAAGCCAACAATAAAAACTGATGGTTAGTTCATTAGAAAATTTAGTACAGTCGTGGGGGAAATTTGGTAGGCAAAGAGTTAAGTAACAGCAGGTAGTGTAAGAAACCAAATATCAAAATGACTTGATTCTGCTAGAAAAAGACCCGAAAAAAAGTTGATAAAAAACAAAAACAACAATCCAACCAATTAACCTATACAAGTGCCCGTTTAGTCGGGCTTAGAATACCCCGCTGCACCTCTTGCAGGTCCCCACACAAAAGGAGTGTCCTGTTCATCTGGTGGTGAGGCTCTTGTTCTAGAGAGGGAATGTACAATTACTCCCAGGTCTACTCTGACATCTGGTCACATGAAGCCCAAGCACCTATATGATTATGCCTATGGAGGCGCGTGGTCTAATGGTTAGAGTCAACCCGAGTTCAATCCCTGGACGAAGCTGTTTGCATTTCACATAGCGCTAATACCCTTGGGAAAGGTATGGATCCAATTCTCCCTCCAGCTATGGGTAAATAGCAGGGCAGACCGGGCTCTTTTATCATGGCTAGGTAACCAGTCTAGGAGAAGGAAAACTCTGAATTCAAACCTGTTAATCTCCGCTTAAGAAATTGACCTTGTGTCGCATCCTGCTCGTGCGGAGGGGTTGGTAAATATATATATATATATGATCATGACTTATGGCAAGCCGCAACCCTTTTTAGCATATATGTGCTTGAAAGCTGTGGCTGAAGGATTTAGTGTCCAGATATGACGTTAAACTGCATTTAGTGGTGAAGTTCCAATTCTGGAGCTTTGAGAGTTTGGAGTACCCCTTCATCACCATCACTCCAGGGTTCACTATGATCCTGAATGTTAGTACATGTTAGGGTACTTTGATATCTATCACATCAAGCCCAAGCACCTATATGATTATGCCTTATGGCAACCACATGGAGGCGTGTGGGCTAGTGGTTAGAGTCGTGGAAAATGGACTCGTCAATTCGAGTTCAATTCCTAAAAGCTATTGGCATTTCACATAGCGCTAATACCATTGGGAAAGGTATGAATCCATATATTCTCCCTCCAGCTATGGGTTAAATAGTAGGGCAGACTGGGCCCTTCAGCCTTGGGTAGGTAACCAGTCTAGGAGAGGGATAATCGTTGATTGGGTTTGTGGCAACCCTTGATGCATCAATTCTTTCCTATCGACTGTGCCAACACAAGCCTTCACCTCTATAATCAAATCTCTGTGTGGATGTTCATTGTATGAACACTCATACGTCGATCGACGGGAGAGTCCATCATGGCAACTCCAACTCTTTTTTAGCATATATGAGCTAGAAGGCGGTGATTGAGGGTCTTAGTGTCCTGGATTTGACGTTAAACTGCATCTGGTGGTGAAGTTCCAATTCTGGAGCTTTGAGAGCTTTTATTTTTTAGATATTTTTTTTAATGAGCTAGGCAAACGTGATTTAGAATATATATATATATATATATATATATATATATATATATATATATATTATTTGCTCTACTTAGGTATTGACCACTCTTTACTTATTAGCTTTAGTATATCCTAGCGGTGTTTTGTATGAATATATATTTCTCTTTTGTTTTTAAACTGATATATCCTACATTTTTGGAGACTTTGGAAAACCAGCTAGTGTAATGGTAAGAATCCCCGCCTGTCTGCCTGGCAATTGGGGTGCGAATCACACACAAAGCGGCTTCCAGTCTATAACTCTGCTGATGAGGCATAATAGGCCGAAATGTACATACAGAGATTGACTTTTTCTCGATGTGTTTACACCTTACATTTGAACAGATATATTCGCCTAATTCATTAATTATCAACTAATTAATTTTCAAATTAGGTATGACTTCAATTAAGCACATATTCTCCAAAAATTGTCGGCTATCGCCATATCAAACAAACTGTTTGCGTACTCTCATATATATATATATATATATATATATATATATGTATATATATATATATATATATATATATATATATTATTATTATTATTATTATTTGCTCTACTTGGGTGTTGAGCACTCTTTACTTATTAGTTTTAGTATATCCTAGCGGTGTTTTGTATGAATATATTTTTCTTATATATATATACATATAAATTGTTTTTTCTTTTAGCCAAGTATTGTATCAATCGATTATTTTTGGTTGGTACAGTTATCTTGGTCTTTTCCCAAAAATTTTTTCTCTCCCAGGTGATGTTTGGTAGTATATTTTTATAATCAAAACTATTTGCCAGGTTTTTTTCTCACCAACAAGTTTGGTATATATATATATATATATATATATATATATATATATATATATATAAGTAATCCACAGACACGTGTTTCGAAGTATCACTTCTCATCAGTGTGGTTATACAATTAACAGCTACCCCTGGCCGGGTTTGAGACCCGAATGAACTAATCCTTATTGTTTTCCTTTTTGTTCTTTTTTCTTTCAAGTGTCCTAGCAACTCTTTTGATATTATCATCTTGAAAGGCGTTAATCAGTTGTTCGAAAGAGTTATTATGGGTACACCAAGCACTTCGGTTCTTTTTCGAATCATTAGCAAAGTAGTGTAAATTCGTCTAAATTATCATTATTGATATAATGGAATGACCCATCTCCCCCGTACCTGAACAGTGGCGATGGTTCTAAACCACTATTTAAGAACACACAGATTACTCTGTGCAGAATTCACCTGAAGTACTTAGACGACGGACTATCCTCCCAATACTCACAATTATCAAAACTGCTTAATATTTAACTAACACTTTTGTTTTGTTTTTTGTCACTAAGATGATGCTAAATAATTGTGGCAGTTTGTTTTTTAAATATTTTTTTAATGAGCAAGGCAAACATGATTTAGAATAAGAAGAGTTCTGTTTATCTCTCATCTTTAGGACAACTGATTAATACCTTTCAAGATGGTAACGTCAAAAGAATTGTTAGGAAATTGTTGTCACTAAGATGACGCTAAATAACTGTGGTAGGAAACTTGAAAAGAAAAAAATGAAAAAAAACTTATGGCAAGTCCCAACCATTTTTATCAGATATGTGCTGGGTGGTGGCTGAGTGTCCTAATGTCCTGGGTATGAAGTTAAACTCTATCTAGTGGTAAGGTCCCAATTTTGGAACTTTGGGGAATGTGGAGTACCCCTTCATAAACATCACTTCAAAGTCCACTCTGACCCTGAATGGTAGTACCTGTTAGGGTCTCATCTATGGGTGAAATAGATCAATGAGTTTAAGTCTAACCTGCTTAGCCAGTTCGAATTCTTTTTCTCTACATTGTCCTGCGTTGATGTTAAATTGCATCTGGTGGTGAGGTTCCAATTCTGGAGTTCGGGGTGGGTGTTGAGGGTAGACTGTGAATTCAGGGGCGTACATTTTTTACCATAGTCTATTGGACAGATGTTAGTGGAATAGGGAATGAAGTCCAATGTGCAAAAGTGGACTGTTTTAAGTTTAATTGTTACTCTAAAAAAGAAATATTGTTAAATACTCAGCAAAATTACCAGCAAAGTAATTTTCATTTTATTTCAGTATAGGACTTGATAATTGTATAATCTCAATTCCCTTAAAATAACATGCTGAGGTGAAAAATGTGTATAGCTGAATCACTACGCAACAAGTTTAAATCTATACAACATCAATTAACGCTGTCCTTAAAAAAAAGACAACTTATAAATTAATTAATGTATTAAGTTATGTTTCCCTAAGTTTCATTTTTATTAAAAGTATTAATCCCAGTTGAGAAATTAAAAATATATACATTGGACTTCATTTCATATTCCACTAACATCTGTCCGGTAGACTATGGTAAAAATTTACGCCCCTGAATTCTCAGTCTACCGTACTAAGTGTTATTACTCCTAGCCCCCCCCCCCCATCCTGACCCAGAGGGTCCCCTTCAATGAGTCAAATAGATATGTTTGTAAATAATTTGTATTTAATAGCAATCCACTGGGGGGGGGGGACGCTTAGCGTACTCGTTATCCTCGTAGGTAATGGAATCGGCTACCTGAGTTCAAATGCTGGACGAGGCTATGTTTTATTTCGTGTTAATGCGCTTGGAAAAGGTATGAATCCATCTGTTCTCCCCCAGCTATGGGTAAATAGTAGGGCAGATT
Organism: Doryteuthis pealeii; assembly: GCA_023376005.1. Taxonomy (NCBI): domain Eukaryota; kingdom Metazoa; phylum Mollusca; class Cephalopoda; order Myopsida; family Loliginidae; genus Doryteuthis; species Doryteuthis pealeii. The sequence goes on from CM042165.1 coordinate 71,000,443, forward strand.
CTTTAGCCTTAGTTAGGCAAGCATTCTATGAGAATGAAAACTTTGAATTCAAACCAGCTTTACTTAAAAGTTGACCGTGTGCCACATCCTGCCCGTGGCGGAGAGGTTGGATAAATACATACATATGAATACGTGAAACCATATAACTGTGTAGAAATTATTTGTATTAGATAGGAATACTTGAAATCATATAACCGTGTACAAATTATTTGTGTTAGATTGGAATACTAGAAACCATATGAGTGTGTGCAAATTATTTGTATTAGATATGAATACTTAAAACCATATAACTGTGTACAAATTATTTGTATAAGATAGGAATACTTGAAACCATATAACTGTGTACAAATTATTTGTATAAGATATATTTGTGTAGGAATACTTGAAACCATATAACGGTGTACAAATTATTTGTATTAGAATTAGATAGGAATATTTGAAACCATATAACGGTGTACAAATTATTTATATTAGACAGGAATACTTGAAATCATACAATTGTGTGCAAATTATTTGTATTAGATAGGAATACTTGAAACTATATATCATATAACCGTGTACAAATTATTTGTGTTAGATTGGAATACTAGAAACCATATAACCGTGTACAAATTATTTGTGTTAGATTGGAATACTAGAAACCATATGAGTGTGTGCAAATTATTTGTATTAGATAGGAATACTTAAAACCATATAACTGTGTGCAAATTATGTGTATAAGATATATTTGTGTAGGAATACTTGAAACCGTATAACGGTGTACAAATTATTTGTATTAGAATTAGATAGGAATATTTGAAACCATATAACGGTGTACAAATCATTTATATTTGACAGGAATACTTGAAATCATACAATTGTGTGCAAATTATTTGTATTAGATAGGAATACTTGAAACTATATATCTGTGTACAAATTAGCTATATCTGACAGGAATACTAGAAACCGTATAACGGTTTACAAATTATTTGTATAAGATAGGAATACTTGAAACCATATAACGGTATACAAATTATTTATATTTGACAGGAATACTTGAAATCATACAATTGTGTGCAAATTATTTGTATTAGATAGGAATACTTGAAACCATATAACGGTGTGCAAATTATTTCTATTTGACAGGAATACTTGAAACCATATAACGGTGTAGAAATTATTTGTATTAGATAGGAATACTTGAAATCATATAACGGTTTACAAATTATTTGTATTAGATAGGAATACTTGAAACCATATAACTGTGTACAAATGGTTCATATTTGATAGGATACTTGAAACCATATAAATATGTATATATACCAATCCTTCTGTACGAACAGGATGCGACACAAGGTCAGTTTCTTAAGCGGAGTTTAACAGAGTTTTCCTTCTAGACTGATTACCTAACCAAGGTTAAAGAGCCCTGTCTGCCCTGCTATTTACCCATAGCTGGGGAGGGGGAGTGTAGATGGATGCATACCTTTCCCAATGGTGTTAGCGCAATGTGAAATTCAAACAGCCTCGTCCAGGATTTGAACTCTGGTTGGTTGGTTGGATTTTACGGCATGTCAACCGATTGGATTATTTTATGCCGAAGACGTTCTTGTTTGTTTGTTTGTTTTGTTTTACGGCATATCAACCTCAGTGGGTCATTTAATGCCAATAAAGTTTTGAAATAAATCAATTCTTAATGGATAATACAATTTTTTTATAAATACATTTTTCTATTTAACCCATAGATGGGACCCTAACAGGTACTACCACTCCGGGTCAGAGTGGACCAGGGAGCAATTGTGATGAAGGGGTGCTCCACATTCCCCAAACCTCCAAAACTGGAACCTGACCATCAGATAGAGTTTAACGTCATTCCCAGGACATGTAGACCCGCAGCCACCGCCTTCTAGCAACCATATGATAAAAAGGGTTGGGGCTTGCCATAAGGGCAATAGGGTTGGGAAAATCATATAGGTGCTAGGGCTTGACGTGACCAGCCGATTGATCGGAGGGGGCCTCTCCGACCGCCCGTCTAGCCCAAGATAGGGCCAAAGTGAGTATTGCAAGTCATGAACTGCTCATCCACCTGGGCTCTATCCTTAAGCATCACGGGTCGCCACCCACGGCCAACAGGTGGCCCCATTGGGTGAGTCTTACCCCTCTGCAGAGGTGCAGTCGGTGCATTCTAACGCCCCACCGACAGGGCGGCGAAGACGTTCTGTTTTATCCCTTCTTGTTGGATATTCAATTTTTGTTTAAATTCATTTTTTAAACACACCTTTTTAAAACTCATTTTTTGATTTATTTAACTCATAGATGCGATCCTAACAAGTACTACCATTCCAGATCAGGGTGGACCTGGGAGTGATGGCGATGAAGGGGTACTCTACACTCCCTAGAGCTACACAATTGGTACTTTACCACTAGATGCAGTCTAACATCATATCCATGATACTAAGACCCTCAGCCACCGCCTTCTAGCACATATATGATAAAATGGTTAGGGTTGCCATAAGAGCAACACAGTCAGCACAATCATATAGGTGCTAGGGCTTGACGTGACCAGCCGATTTATCTGAAGGGTCCTTTCCGACATCCTGTCTAGACCAAGTAAGGACCAAAGTGGAGTGTTGCATGTCATGAAGTGTTCAGCTACCGGGATCTCACCCTTAAGCATCACGGGTCGCCACCCTATGGGGATTTTACCTCTCTGGAGAGGTGCAGTCGGTGTATTCTACTGCCAAAACCGACAAGGTAATTGAATTCTTAAGACGTGCTGTTGTACAAGGTGTGACAAAAAAAGTAAAGAGATTTTTTGTACTTTTTGACACACCTTGTATTCTGAAAAAAAAAAGTTCCATTCATTCTTTATTTCTATCTTGGTAAATACAGCTTTAAACTTGGTACTTCTTTTGACACATCTTGTATTCTGAAAAAAAAAATTAATAAATGGAACGTTATTTTTGTTCAGAATACAAGTTGTGTCAAAGAGTACAAAAAATCTGGACCATATGACCTTTAGGCACCCTTCCGCGATCTCGATTCGTGGGGAGTCTTTTCTCATTTACACCGTCAAAATCCGGTTGTTTGTTAGGGGTTAGGGTTAGGGGTTAGGGTTATGGTTAGGGTTAGGGGTTAGTTTTATAATTTTAAAAAACTCTAAAAATCGTCTGTTAACAATTAACCGGATTTTGACGGTGTAAATGGAATAAATGTCCCCACGAATCGAGATTGCAAAAGGGGTGCCTAAAGGTCATATGATCTAAAAATCTTGACACTTTTTGGCACTCCTTGTATAACTGCCACTAGACTTTGAACACGTATATATAAGAAATATAATCATACTTTTATTTTTCCATGATGACGTTTATGTGGAGCAGGAGAATCGTCCGAGGAAATTCCCTTGGCATAGTGGCTAACGTGCTGGACTGCTAAATCATAGTAAGTGAGTTCGAACTCCAATCTCGCTATTACGTTCACTTTCGGACAGTCGGTAGAGCGTCCGATTAAGAACCACTAGACTCCGGGTTCTATACCGGTCCTCGCCAACTCAGCGTATGAGCAACACAGAGAGCTGTGCGGTAAAGTGAAGAGTTGATGGTAGGTGTGGCCCTCCACCTCAGAGGCCAAAACAATCTCTTTGGTCTAGTACTAGTGAAAAGGGGATAGACACCCTCGCTCTCTGGTTGATACCGACTTTAGGCCAGCCTGAGGACTTTACTTATTCGTCCAGCTAGGGGTTAAATAGTAACACTACTGTTCTTCTACAAGGATGGATTTGGCATTAAGTTATCAACTAAGGTTGATATGCCATTAAAAGAAAAAAGAAAAAAAAAAAACTAGAACAAACAAATTTTACATTGAAGGGACCTCAACCATTTTTTACTACAGAAGACCATACGCGTACACATACGCCTTTTTGATCTCGATTAAGAAAGGACATGTTTTTCATTTACACCGTCAATATCCGGTTGTTTTAACAGACGATATTTAGATTTTTTTTAAATTATAAAACTAACCCCTAACCATAACCCCTAACCCTAACCCCTAACAAACAACCGGATATTGACAGTGTAAATGAAAAACATGTCCTTTCTTAATCGAGATCAAAAAGGGGTGCCTAAAGGTAATATGGTCCAAAACATCTTTTCAGTAAAAAAAAAAGGCAGGCCGTATTTGTCTGAATTTTTGAGGGGCTTGATAATTTGGATTATTTGGATTATTGTCCTCATCTTTATTGTTATATATTACAACGTTTCGGCCGATGTGCCCTCCGGCCTTCTTCGGGTGTTTCTTGTCGGATTCGGGAACAGTATACCCTCATGGATTGAATAAAGGGTTCGGTTCGAAGTTCCGTGAAGGCTCCCGATTACAACGAAAAGGCTCCCGAGTTCGACAAGAAACACCTGAAGAAAGTCGGAGGGTACATCCGACGAAATGTTGTGTATATAACAATAAAGATGAGGACAATAGTTCGAAAAATCTAAATAATACAAATTCGGACTATTGTTTCACTCACAACGTTTCGGCCGCTGAGCTCATCGGTCTTCTTCTCAGTCATTATTTCTAGTTCGAAGAAACAATTCCCGAAACGTTGTGTATATCTTATTATAATGGAGATTGTGTGTTTTTCTGTCTGTAACCGAAACTATATTACTACTCAAGTCACAATTCCCTTAATTATTTACGTCAAATTCTCCATGATTTCATTCTTTTAAACCTTCAGTTATTAATAAAAATTGTACTACATTATTAATACTGTTGACCATATCTACGTACTAATAACATGCAATTGTATTTATATATACAACAAAATAGCGGTTTACAGTTTGAACGAGAAGGCTAATTTGCATATTGATATTTAAAATTCTATTTTAATAAATATGTGCTTGGTATTATTGATTTGTAATTGTTTGGTTTATCTTAAGTAATATAAACAAAAATCTCGCGGATAAATCTTTAAAAAAATTTATTTACAAGAAGAAATAACTGTAATATTATCCTTTACTTCCTATTTTAACTAAATAGTTAAATTAGGAAAATTTACCAATGAAAGAGGGGAGTAATGGAAAATGATGGAATGGTTAGTTTCAAAGTTGTTCTATTTTTCGATTATACCCCCTCTGTTCCAAATCTTTTTATCTGCATTCTTAGTCAGTTTCATTAGCCTTTCTAATTTAATAGGATATTTTATTATATCAAAACTTAAATACTTGCACCCGGAGGGTGCATATATTTGCTAGTAATAATAAAGATGAGGACAATAGTCTAAATAATACAAATAATACAAATTAAGCAGGCTGTTCAGAAAGCACTACGGGCCGCATGTGGCCCATGACTGACTGTAGTTTTATATGTAAAGGAATTATTTTCAACTACAATTTTTTAAAAACAATCTAATTTGGAATTTATAATTCCTGACCTCTAATTGTTTTTTTGTTCAGTAATAATGGACCTGCGAGACTAACTTTTTTTTGCTACCCTCTCCCCTCTACCCAGGTGATGCTGGGTAGTTGCTTCTAGTACCTAAATATATATAAGATTACCAATTATATGTCCTTTCTTCTTTGTGGTGAAAATGGACTCAGCAACTTAAGTTCAAATTCTGGATGAGGCTGATTACATTTCATATAGCACTTATGATGATGATGATGTGGATGGGAATGATGATGATGATCTATCTATATAGATGTATATAGACGGTGTTTCAGAAAATATACAACTATTGTCACCAAATATGTATATATATTTACCAACCCCCTCCGCACGAGCAGGATGCGACACAAGGACAATTTCTTAAGCGGAGTTTAACAGGTTTGAATTCAGAGTGTTCCTTCTCCTAGACTGATTGCCTAATCAAGGTTAAAGAGCCCTGTCTTCCCTACTATTTACCCATAGCTGGAGGGAGAATTGGATTCATACCTTTCCCAAGGGTATTAGCGCTATGTGAAATGCCAACAGCTTCGTCCAGGAATTGAACTCGCGTTGACGAGTCCATTTCCTACGACTCTAACCATTAGACCATGAGCCACCAAATATGTATAAGATTACCAATGGGGGATGGGGTGCAGTCAGTGTATTCTACAATCAAGCCAGCGGGACCGGAAGTCATTGGGAATGTGTTGAATACCAAGAAGACTATTCTGAAGAAAATTAATGTTAGATTCATTGTTCATCTCTACATCACCCATGATATTTACCTTTAAACAAATATCTTTTTAAAATTTTTTTGGCGGACCTGAACTTTCAGAAGTCCTTTTCTCCTAAGATGCTGACTTCTCACCGTGCGGTTAGAAACCCTTTTGGGCCGTGGGTTAAAGAATAAGAAAAAACAATAGTCTTGCTTGTTTATTAACCAAGTAATAAGCACAGCCGACCAGCCCAGAAGAAAGAAGAATCAACCCAGAAGGAGATGGCAGCGACGGAGTAAGAACAAATAAGAACCCATCATCTCTCCTCTCTCACCGCTATATACCGCATTTGACCCTCCTCTATTTCTTGTATGTCGTCTTGTTAATTGTTTTGTAACTTATTGTTCTATGTTTTTTGTATGTATCCGTTAGCACTGGATACTGGTACTGAATAAATATATTAAGCACTCAATTTCTTCTGTGTATCATTTGGGCCATATTACCTTCAGGCACCCCTTTTTGATCTCGATTAAAAAAGGACATGTTTTTCATTTACACCGTCAATATCCGGATGTTTGTTAGGGGTTAGGGTTAGGGTTAGGGATTAGGGTTATAATTAAAAAATAAATTTTTTGATCGTCTGTTAAAACAACCGGATATTGACGGTGTAAATGAAAAACATGTCCTTTCTTAATCGAGATCAAAAAGGGGTGCCTAAAGGTCATATGGTCCTATCATTTCACCTCGACGATAAAATTTTTCTAGATTCTCCGGTTGTATTATTTAATAAATTTACCTCTAAAAATATGTAGGATTTCATAAAACTTTTGGATCCTCATGCGTATGCTCTGCCTATAAGCATGCATTATGGCACCTATTTGCATTCAGGAGAAGAAGAATTTATAGTGTCACAGTCAACCTGGGTTTTATTTTCAAATCAGACTCTTTATAATAAGACAACCAGCCCGAAAGAAGATAGAAGAATCAGCACAGAAGGAGATGGCCACAGACGAAGTAAGAACAAGAAGACCAAGTAAGCACCCATCTCCTTTCATCTCTGACCGTTATATGCCGCATTTGACCCTCCTCGATTTCTTTAAGTCGTCTTGTTAATTGTTTTGTAACTTAGTGTTCTATGTTTTTGTATGTATCGGTTAGCCCCGGATACTGGTGCTGAATAAATATATTAAGCACTCAATTTCTTCTGTGTATCATTTCACCTCGACGATAAAACAATTTTCTAGATTTTCCGGTTGTACTATTTAATAATTTTACCTCTAAAAATATGTGGGATTTCAGATGTTCGGATCCTTATGTGTATGCTCTGCCTATAAGCATATTCATTATGGCACCTATTTGCACTCAGGAGAAGAAGAATTTATAGTGTCACAGTCAACCTGGGTTTTATTTTCAAATCAGACTCTTTATAATAAGACGACCAGCCCGAAAGAAGAAAGAAGAATCAACCGAGAAGGAGATAACCAGAGATGAAGTAAGAACAAGAAGACCAAGTAAGCACCCATCTCCTCTCCTCTCTCCCATGTATATACCCGACATGAAGGGGTATATGATATTACCTGGTTCTGTCAAAAGTCAATAGTTTTTAAAAAATGGGAGGTGTGTTGAGAACCACTGGTCTAAATGGTAGTAGTTTGTTGAAATTCATTCTAGATGCCTTCTCAACAGCTATTGTTTTTGGCACCCTGAATAAAGGACCCCTACGTCTGCTCCTTCTGACTAACAGCCGAAATCTGACTAACTTAATTTCTGTTCTCATGCCTTCCCATTGGCGGAAGTCGGGGGCGGTAAATTACCTGGTGCTGTAAAAAGTCCACAGCTTAAAAAAACCCCAAAACAGGGTGCTGAGAACCACTGGTCTAAATGGCAGTAGTTTGTTGAAATGCATTCTAGATGCCTTCTCAACAGCTATAGTTTTTAGCGCCCTGACTGGCAATGAAACATTTGGTGTTCCGAAAACATTAAAAACTGTGCATCAGGAATGTCAATATTTTTTTTATAGTTTTGGTTTTTTGAAATAAACTTTTGAAAATATTATTTTTTACGTGTATTAATGTCATACTAGCAGGACCTGTGGATCTGCCACAGTATGATAATTTCAATATTACAACATTTGATATGTTTACTTAAGAGCTATTGCCGAATAGTTCAATATGTAAAAATTGATTAAACTCTCTCTCACTTTTTCTTTCTTTCTTTCCTTCTTTTCATTATGTTCGATTGAAAGAGATTAGCGTTATCGAACCCCCCTCTCTATCTCCCCCCCACTCTCTCTCTCTCTTTCTCTTTCTTTCTCATATTTTTTCTGTGTAGCATGACCTTTTCTTCCCTTTCTTTCATTATAATAAAAACAGAATTGTCCATTATTTAGCATTTCATAAGAAATGCGAATGGATTCGTTGAAACTCCAGCGTCTGGCAACTGACCTGGTAAACGCTCATAAGGTCATTAATCATCTTAACAACAGCAACCTTGAGCACCTTTATCAAATCATGTTTCTAACACACGTGGGCATACCTACAAAGTCAGAAAACAGCATTGCTCGCATGACTTTCGGAAACATTTTTTCACGCTCAGAATTGCGGAGGCATGGAATAAGCTGCCTTCGTCCGTTGTAGGCTGCCGAAACACTGCATCTTTCAAAACCTCCATGCTTCCTGTAGTCCGCCAACACTATACCTGATACCCCTCTCCACACACATATGCACACACGTGCACATACATACATGTATATTATTACTGTAAACTGTTCATGTTCCTGACACTAATACATTATTCTGTGTACTAGACATGAGACTTTGATGAGTTGTGGTGCACCTGAGCACTGTACAAATTAAATTTCATTATTATTATTATTATTTAAATAAGAATTCTGCGGTAAGCAACACCAGATACACAGGATTTACATTTTTGCATTTCATCTTGGACAATTTGTGTAAGGAAATTAAAAAGATGAAAAATGAAGCTGATAAACGCGAAAGAAAAAAGAATGAATTAATAAATAATTAAATAAATAAATAAAGAAAGAAAGAAAGAAAGAAAGAGAAAAGAAAGAAAGAAAGAAAGACAATTAATTAGGAAAGAAAGAAAGAAAGAAAGAAAAAAGAAAGAGAGAAAGACTACAATGAATTAGGAAAGAAAGAAAGAAATAAAAAAAGAAAGAAAGACAATTAATTAGGAAAGAAAGAAAGAAAAAAGAAAAAAGAAAGAAAGAATTAGAAAGAAAGAAGAAAGAAAAAGAAAGAGAGAAAGACTACAATGAATTAGGAAAGAAAGAAAGAAAGAAAAAAGAAAGACAATTAATTAGGAAAGAGAGAGAGAGAGAGAGAGAGAAGAGAGAGAGAGAGGGGGAGAGAGAGAGAGAGAGAGAGAGAAGAGAAGAGAGAGAGAGAGACTACAATGAATTAGGAAAGAAAGAAAGACAGAAAGAAAAAAGAAGAAAGACATTAAAGAAAGAAAAGAAAGAAGAAAAAAGAAAGACAATTAATTAGGAAAGAAAGAAAGAAAAGAAGAAAGAAAAAAGAAAGAAAGCAATTAATTAGGAAAGAAAGAAAAAAAGAAAAGAAAAAGAAAGAAAGAGAGAAAGAGAGAGAAAGAGAGAAAGACTACAATGAATTAGGAAAGAAAGAAAGAAAAAGAAAGAAAGACAATTAATTAGGAAAGAAAGAAAGAAAAAAGAAAAAAAGAAAAAAGAAAGAAAATACTGGAGAAGTCACAGCAGTAGGGAGTGGGGAAAACCGTGTTTCCGTAACTCAGTGGATTTCTTTAAAAAAAAAAAGGGAATATATATAATTGTAAGGATATATTATATAAAGCGAATGTAGCGTTGTTTACAGGTTTATTGAGAAAGATAGGCATACTCTTTAAGAAAGGAGGAGGAAAAAAATGCAAAAGACAGAAACGCGAGGAAAGCATGTCGAAGAGAAACGTTACGGCGATTAAGGTGAACAAATAAAGCGAAGAGAATTTTTTAAAAAGTTTACCAAACCAATGAAAAAAAAAGAAGACAAATTTAACAAACAAAAAAGAAAAATAATCTTATTAAAACGTGGATATATATATATCTAATGGCTTTTTAATAACCAGTAATGACTTATGCAAAATCTTTTTAAAAAATCAATAAGGGTCTCGATGTAATAACTCCATAGGCGACTATACAGGTAAGTTTGATTATTTTATTTATTGATTTTATATTTTTCTCGACTTGTTGTGTAGGTAGACTGTGAAATCAGCGGTGTAAATTGTTTACCATAATCTACCGGACAGATGTTAGTGGAATATGAAATAAAGTCCAATGTATATATTTTTCATTTCACAACTAGGATTAATACTTTTAATAAAAATGAAATTCTAAGAGAAACATAACTTAATACGTTAATTCATTTATAAGTTGTTGTTTTTTTTAAGGACAGCGTTAATTGATGTTGTATAGATTTAAAGTTGTTGCGTAGTGATTCAGTTATACAAAAAATTTTTTTTTACCTCAGCGTTGTTATTTTAAGGAAATTGAGATTATAAACTTATCAAATCCTATACTGAAATAAACTGAAAATTACTATACGCTGGTAATTTTGCTGAGTATTTAACAATATTTCTGTTTCAGGGCAAAAAATAAAAAATTAAAACAGTCAACTTTTGTGTATAACTGAATCACTAGGCAACAACTTTAAATCTATACACATCAAATAAAAAACTATAAATTAATTAACGTATTAAAAAAAAAAACTATAAATTAATTAACGTATTAAGTTATGTATTTTCCTTTGGACTTCATTTCATATTCCACTAACGTCTGTCCAGTATACTATAGTAAAAATTCACGGTCCTGAATTCACAGTCTACCGTTGTGTGTATCGGATCAACTCATGATTTTTCGCCTATTACCGTGAATATTACAAGTAGCAGTTTGTTGTTGATACAGAGATAAAAAGTCTTTCACGTTGCATAACTGAATGAATCAGTTAATTTCATCGTAACAGTAAAAGAATCAAAAATATAGCAATGATATACAGGATGGTCCGAAAGTCGTGTCACCCCTACAAATTGTTTTAACTATTATCATTAGTTACCTCCAATTTGCCCTGTGAAATTTACCCCCCCCCTGCCATTTTTAACACAATGAAACTTGCATAAATGTTAATATTATCTTGAAAATTTTTTGTCCATTCAAAAGAAGAAACATTAAAAAACTCATTTTTAAAAAAAAATTTCAGCTTACAGAAATAATGAAAATTATGAACAATGTTTACATTTTCACACCATTAAATCAATTGAAATTTAACGTAGCCAAAAACAAGTTACGACTAGGGGCTTTAAAAAAAAATTCTATGTAAAATCAATTAATAGTCTGATTTTCACGAAAATTTCCACAATCACTTACCTTTTGATGAAAATATGTTTGAAATAGGTTTTTTCTAAAATACATTAGGGGAATTTTTTTTACGAGTTGTACCCCTCCCTATTTTATTTTATGAAATATGAAAAAATCAACCGATAAAAAACGATTTTCCTTTTTTTTCTATAAAGATAAGAATCTGAATAATTATATCAGAAGATCTTTATAAGTTTCTATACGGGAGTTTTTTTTAGTAAAAGAACCATGAATACAGAATTATGCTAAAAAATATCAATAAAGAAACTGACCTGTTGGAAAAAACGGATTGTTTTACTTATTTTTCAAGATAAAAGTGAGTAATCCCCCCCCATGGGATAATTTGATCGTTGAATTAAATATTTGTAATAACTCTTTATGTTTGTTATATTTTTTTGCGAGATATTTTTTAAAAAGTTCAAAAATATTTACGTTTCTTCCTTCAATATGGCCTAAACTGATCACATGACATATTTTGGTGGTACCTACATTTTATTGTATTTTTTCTGTATCGCATGTCCTTTTCCTTCCCTTTCTATCTTTATTATAAAAACGGAATGGTCCATTATTAAGCTGAGGTGACGACACTCATAAGAAATAATAATTCGGCTGATAAGCAACACCAGATAATCGGGATTTACATTTTTGCTTTTCATCTTGGACGGTCTGATTTTTCATCAGAGGGTGTTGCAAGATGATTAAGGAACAAGCGTATTAATATATAGATAAGATGTGCAATTATTTTACCACTAAAAATAAATCTTTAGAAATTAAATTATTTTCTAGAATTTCGAGTTGTATTATCTAATTATTTTACCTCTAAAAATATGAGTGGGATGCCAAGACTTTCGGACCACTCTGTGCATATATACGTAATATGTAATAATAATATGTAATAATATATGTAATATGTAATAATATATGTAATATGTAATAATATATGTAATAATATATGTAATATGTAATAATATATATAATATGTAATAATATATGTAATAATATATGTAATATGCAATAATATATGTAATATGTAATAATATATAATACTATATGTAATATGGAAGTAAGATGAGGAAATATATGTAATACTATATGCAATATGCAATACTAAATGTATTATGTAATAATATATAATACTATATGTAATATGTAATACTAAATGTAATAATATATAATACTATATGTAATATATAATACTATATGTAATATGTAATACTAAATGTATTATGTAATAATATATAATACTATATGTAATATGTAATAATATATGTAATATATAAGCCGGGAGTAAATTATATTTGTCCAGAATACCCCTTTGAGGAAATTTTCTGTCGTAATATACTCCCCTCCGAAAAAAATCAAGTATAAGTTTCAGTCGTAACTCATTTTTTTATTAAACATTTCCATTTCAAAACCATGTCTTAGTCGTCCCCCTCTCCCAACCAATAGGAAAATGGTGACTTACGGCCGACTGCCGATATATAATTTAGGGGACTAAAAAATGAGGATAATGACTAAAACTTTCCCTTATCTAAATTATTAATGTAAATATTATGTTTGCTCGCTATATTGCTGGTTAAATCGAACTTAACTTACCTAAATTCCACCATCGTATGTTACCACGCTGAAAAAGAAAATACCAAAAATCAGAGAATTAATCGAATATAATGAAAATTTCAGTGTTGATATATTAATGAATAAAAGGTATAATTCACCAGTTATTTTATTTAAAAACTTTTACATTTTTTCAGGTCAGTTAACTTTGAACCACGTATGTTTGAGAATCTGTGTTACACCTCAAGGATACGTGGTTCAAATTAACTGACCAGAAAATGTAAAGGTTTTTGAATAAAATAACTGTTAAGTTCGATTTATCCATATTGCTGTAGTTTTTCCCTCTCCCAACCAAAAGAATGGTGACTTACGACCGATTGTCGATATATAATTTTGGGGACTAAAAATTGAAGAAAGTGACAATAAATGAAAACAACAAAAAATGAAGATATTCACCGAATGTTTATACTTACATGATGAATGTAAGTATTACATTTTCTTAGCGGGATATATTGGACAAGTACCTATATTATGTATTATCCAGCTATGGATAAATAGTAGGGCAGACTGGGCTCTTTAACCTTGGTTAGACAACCGGTCTAGGAGAAGGAAAACTCTGAATTCAAACCTGTTGAACTCCGCTTAAGAAATTGACCTTGTGTCACATCCTGCTCGTGAGGACGGGTTGGTATATATATATATATATATATATATATATATATATTATGTATTTGTGAGTCTGCGTGTATGTGTAAACATGTATTGTTGATTGCGTGTAAACATGTATTTGTGAATGTGTGTGTAAACATGTATTCGTGTGTGTGTGTATCTATAAACATGTATGTGTGACTGTGTGTATCTATAAACATGTATGTATGACTGTGTATGTAAACATGTGCGTGTAAACATGTATTTGTGATTGTGTGTGTAAACATGTACTCGTGACTGTGTATGTAAACATGTGTGTATATAAACATGTATTTGTGAGTGTGTATGTAAACATATGTGTGTGTGAATGTGTATGTAAACGCGTGTGTGTAAAGATGTATTTGTGAGTATGTATGTAAACATGTATTTGTGAGTGTATATGTAAACGTGTGTGTAAACATGTATTTGTGAGTGTATATGTAAACATGTGTGTGTAAACATGTATTTGTGAGTGTATATGTAAACATGTGTGTGTATAAACATGTATTTGTGTGTATAAACATGTGTATGTAAACATGTGTGTGTATGTAAACGTGTGTGTGTGTAAACATGAATTTGTGAATGTGTGTGCTTACATGAATTTGTGAATGTGTATGTGTAAACATGTATTTGTTAATGTGTGTAAACTTTAAATTTTGAATGTGTGCATAAATATATATTTGTCAGTGTATATGAATGTAAACATTTATATGTAAATATATATAAAAACTTGTATTTCACTCTCTCTCTCTCTCTCTCTCTCTCTCTCTCTCTCTCTCTCTCTCTCAGCATTTTTGTGTAAACATGTATTTGTGATAATGTGTACAAACACATTTATCAGTGTGTGTGTGTGTGAGCATATCCATTTATTTATGTATGTGTGTGTATAAACATATTTATCAGTGTGTGTGTGTGTGTGAGCATAAACATTTATTTATGTATGTGTGTGTATAAACATATTTATCAGTGTGTGTGTGAGTATAACAATTATTTATGTATGTGTGTGTATAAACATATTTATCAGTGTGTGTGTGTGTGTGAGCATATCCATTTATTTATGTATGTGTGTGTATAAACATATTATCAGTGTGTGTGTGTCTGGTGTGTGTGTCTGTGTGTGAGCATTACCATTTATTTTATGTATGTGTGTGTATAAACATATTTATCAGTGTGTGTGTAAACATGTATTTGTGGAAGTGCTATTAAAGAAAACATGTATTTGCGTATATTTGCGTAAACATATATTCATCAGTGTGTGTGTGTGTGTGTGTATAATATTTGTGGACGTGTGTATAAACAATAAACATGTATTTGTCGAAAAGGTCGGACGAGGGAGGGGGCCAATGAAATACTTTATTCATCGAGTTGGTATTTTATAGTTTTCTTCAGGATACATCTAAACTTACTGTTGCTATGTGCACGAGTAATCTATTATCGAGGGGAAAAAAAGCTATATTTCTATTTATTTATTTATTTATTTTTATTTTATTTATTTATTTTTTTTTTTGCTAATTCTCGAAGTGTCTCTTATCGAACATGCTTTTTGATTTATTTCAACACTTGATATCATCAATACACGTCTTGTTAGTTAATGATTTATCTTATTCGGTTTATCTATCTATCCGTTTATTTATTATAGGGTACAATACATTTAAGGTGCGATTGTTACCAGTGGTTTCAAAGCAGTGCATTAGCCACTTATCGTCAAGACAACAATGTAAAATTGTTAATTTTTATTTCAACACTTGATATCACCAATACACGTCTTGTTAGTTAAGGATTTATCTATCGGTCTATTTATTATAGGGTAGAATACATTTAAGGTGCGATTGTTACCATTGGTTTCAAAGCAGTGCATTAGCCACTTATCGTCAAGACAACAATGTAAAATTGTTTATTTCAACATTTGATATCATCAATACACGTCTTGTTAATTAATGATTTATCTTATTCGGTTTATCTATCTATCCGTCTATTTATTATAGGGTACAATACATTTAAGGTGCGATTGTTACCATTGGTTTCAAAGCAGTGTGTTAGCCACTTATCGTCAAGACAACAATGTAAAATTGTTAATTGTTTATTTCAACACTTGATATCACCAATACACGTCTTGTTAGTTAAGGATTTATCTATCTATCTGTCTATTTATTATAGGGTACAATACATTTAAGATGCAATTGTTACCATTGGTTTCAAAGCAGTGTGTTAGCCACTTATCGTCAAGACAACAATGTAAAATTGTTTATTTCAACATTTGATATCATCAATACACGTCTTGTTAGTTAATGATTTATCTTATTCGGTTCATCTATCTATCGGTCTATTTATTATAGGGTACAATACATTTAAGATGCAATTGTTACCATTGGTTTCAAAGCAGTGTGTTAGCCACTTATCGTCAAGACAACAATGTAAATTGTTTATTTCAACATTTGATATCATCAATACACGTCTTGTTAGTTAATGATTTATCTTATTCGGTTCATCTATCTATCGGTCTATTTTTTATAGGGTACAATACATTTAAGATGCAATTGTTTACCATTGGTTTCAAAGCAGTGTGTTAGCCACTTATCGTCAAGACAACAATGTAAAATTGTTTATTTCAACATTTGATATCATCAATACACGTCTTGTTAGTTAATGATTTATCTTATTCGGTTCATCTATCTATCGTCTATTTATTATAGGGTACAATACATTTAAGATGCAATTGTTACCATTGGTTTCAAAGCAGTGTGTTAGCCACTTATCGTCAAGACAACAATGTAAAATTGTTTATTTCAACATTTGATATCATCAATACACGTCTTGTTAGTTAATGATTTATCTTATTCGGTTCATCTATCTATCGGTCTATTTATTATAGGGTACAATACATTTAAGATGCAATTGTTACCATTGGTTTCAAAGCAGTGTGTTAGCCACTTATCGTCAAGACAACAATGTAAAATTGTTTATTTCAACATTTGATATCATCAATACACGTCTTGTTAGTTAATGATTTATCTTATTCGGTTCATCTATCTATCGGTCTATTTATTATAGGGTACAATACATTTAAGATGCAATTGTTACCATTGGTTTCAAAGCAGTTGTGTTAGCCACTTATCGTCAAGACAACAATGTAAAATTGTTTATTTCAACATTTGATATCATCAATACACGTCTTGTTAGTTAATGATTTATCTTATTCGGTTCATCTATATCGGTCTATTTATTATAGGGTACAATACATTTAAGATGCAATTGTTACATTGGTTTCAAAGCAGTGTGTTAGCCACTTATCGTCAAGACAACAATGTAAAATTGTTATTCAACATTTGATATCATCAATACACGTCTTGTTAGTTAATGATTTATCTTATTCGGTTCATCTATCTATCTGTCTATTTTTTATAGGGTACAATACATTTAAGATGCGATTGTTACCATTGGTTTCAAATTAGTGTGTTAGCCACTTATCGTCAAGACCGATATCATCTTGCAACACCCTCTGGTTAAAAAATAAGACCGTCGAAATAGTTCAAGATGAAATGCAAAAATGTAAATCCCGATTATCTGGAGTTGCTTACCCACCGAGTTCTTATGAGTGTCGTCACCTCAGCTAAATAATGGACCATTCCATTTCTATTATAAATAATGGACCATTCTATTTTTATTATAAAGAAAGAAAGGGAAAAAGGGACATGCTCCACAGAAAAAAATATATAATAGAAGAAAAAAAAAGAGTAGGGGAAATATAGAGAGAGGGATGAGCGCACGGAAGCGATAACGCTAATCTATTTCAATCGAATATAATGAAAAGATGAAAAGAACAAAAAGAGTTAGCCACTTATCGTCAAGACAACAATGTAAAATTGTTTATTTCAACACTTGATATCATCAATACACGTCTTGTTAGTTAAGGATTTATCTTATTCGGTTTATCTATCTATCCGTCTATTTATTATAGAGTAGAATACATTTAAGGTGTGATTGTTACCATTGGTTTCAAAGCAGTGTATTAGCCACTTATCGTCAAGACAACAAAGTAAAATTGTTGATTGTTTATTTCAACACGTGATAACATCAATGCACGTCTTGTTAGTTAATGATTTATCTTATTCGGTCTATCTATCTATCTATCCGTCTATTTATTATAGGGTAGAATACATTTAAGGTGCGATTGTTACCATTGGTTTCAAAGCAGTGTATTAGCCACTTATCGTCAAGACAACAATGTAAAATTGTTGATTGTTTATTTCAACACGTGATAACATCAATGCACGTCTTGTTAGTTAATGATTTATCTTATTCGGTTTATCTATCTATCTATCTATTCATTATAGGGTACAATACATTTAAGGTGCGATTATCACTCTCGTATTTCATTGCTAAATGTTCCTAATTTAACTATTTGGTTAAGATAGGAAGTATTGAATAAAATTACATTTATTTCTTCTTGTTAATGGATTTCTTTTAAGATTTGTCCCTGAGATTTTGGCTCATATTCATTAAGATAAAACCAAACAATTACAAATCAATATTACTAACCACATATCTATTAAAATCAAATTTTAAATATCAATATGTAAATTAGCCTTCCCGTTCAAACTATAAACCGCTATTTTGCTGTATCTATAAATACAAGTTCATGTTATTAGTATGTAGATAAGGCCAACAGTATTAATAATGTAAAAATCTTTTATTAATAATTAAAGTTTAAATAAAAATAAAATCATGGAGAATGTGACGTAAATAACAAAGGGAATTATGACTTGAGTAGTGATATAGTTTCGGTTACAGACAAACACACAATATCCATTATAATAAGAGATATCATGATAATAGTGTATTGATACACACATTATTTCATGATAAATTTATCATGAAATATATATATATTTTCTAATTAAAATAAAATTAAATGGAGATTAATAAAAAAAAATTAATAAAAATTCATACTATAATAGAAGGACTGGGTTAGGTCAGTCGGTAGAGCGTTCGGCTAGAAACCACCTAGTTCGATACCGGCCCTCGCCAACTCAGCGTATGAGTAGCACAGGGATATGTGCGGTAAAGTAAAGAGCTGATAGTAGGTGTGGCGCTCTCCCTCAGACGCAAAAAAAAACAATCTCCTTGGTCTAGCGCTAGTGAAAAGGGGATAGACTCCCTCGCTGATTACAACCTACTCCTTTAATTAGTACCGCAACGTTACACCCTTACTAGCATGACCTGTGGATATACCATTACAACGGTTGGATATGTTTACTTAAGAGCTATTGCTAAATTGTTCAATATGTAAAAAGTATAATAATATTTTTTTAACTCTCTCTCTCTCTCTCTCTCTCTCTCTCACACAATTTTTTCTTTCTTTCCTTCTTTTCATCTTTTCATTATGTTAACACTAGCAGATCTGAAAAGTTCTCGACGAAACCAATAGGGAAATAACATTTCTAAATGCCAGCAGGACCTGCGGATATACCACAGTATGATAATTTAATTATTATAACGTTTGATATGTTTACATAAGAGCTATTGAAAATAGTTTGATACCTACAAAGTATAATAATCGTGATTTAACCCTCCTTCTCTCTCTCTCCCCCCCTCTCTCTTCTTTTCTTTTCTTTTCTTTCCTTCTTTTTATCTTTTCATTATGTTCGATTGAAGCAGATTAGCGTTATCGCTTCCACGCGTTAATCCCCTCTCTCGACCTGTGGATATACCTCAGTATGATAATTTAATTATTACAACATTTGATATGTTTACTTAAGAGGTATTGCAAAATTGTTCAATATGTAAAAAGTATAATAATCTTGTTTTAACTCTCTCTCCCTCTCTCACAATTTTTTTCCTTCTTTTCATTATGTTCAATTGAAACAGATTAGCTTGATCGCTTCCACTCTCTATCTTTCTAATTGTATTTTTTCTGTATAGCATGTCCTTTTTTCTTCCCTTTCTTTCTTTTTAATAAAAACGGAATGGTCCATTATTTAGCTGAGGTGACGACACTCATAAGAAATTACAATTCTGCGGATAACCAACGCCAGATACTCAAGATTTTCATTTTCGCATTTCATCTAGGACGATTTGGACGGTCTGATTTTTATCCAGAGGGTGTTTCAAGGTGATAATTGTCGGAAGATTAAGGAACAAACGTATCCTTACACCCATATGTTGGAACCTATGCGCGTATTTATCTCTATATGTGACCATTTACTGTAATCCAACTATGTTACCATCATCTCGGTTGGGTCTGTAGAATACATCGACTGCACCTCTGTAGGGGGTTAAAACACCCCATCCAATAGAGCTACCTGTTGGTTCTGGGTGGCGACCCGTGATGCTTAAAGACTGAATCCTGGTGGCTGAGTAGTCCATGATGTGCAACACCCCATTTTGGCCCTTACTTAACTCTTAATGTCCTATAGCACCTTATTCCACCCGGCTGGAAGTCACATTTGTTTTCCTAATCCACCCCAAATGATAGCCTCTGTTTAAATGTAATATTAAACATATTTAGAAATCTTTAATTTAAGGGAAATATCTAGAGTTAATTTTAAATGAAAAGGATCATTTTTCGACATTTTTAAAAATAAATATTTATAGGAATAGGGCTCTGAAATTCTCAGCAGGATGTTAAGAGTTTTAAGCTAGACGGGGGATGGAGAGGTCCCCCTCCCTTCAATCAATCAGTTGGATACGTCAAACCATAGAACCTGTATGATTGTCCCAACTCTATTTACCTTATGAAAAGCCCCAAACCTTTTTATCATATATGTGCTAGAAGGCGGTAGCTGAGCGTCTTGGTGTCATCTGTATGACGTTAAACTGCATATGATGGTGAAGTTCCAATTTTGGAGCTCTGGGGAGTTTCGAGTACGCCTTTATCGGCATTACTTCCAGGTCCACTCTAACCTGAAAAAAATTGAGTTTAAAAAAAATTGAATACACCTGAAGCATGAATAGATCAAAACGTCTTCGGCATAAAATAATTCTGAATAAATTGAAATGCATATTTAGAGAGCTGTCATTTTATTTTTGCGATTTTATTGGATAGGAATAACTAGGTATACCCAAAATTGACCTAAAATCCGTTTTTGTCAAAATGAATTTAGCCCCACCTACAGAAAATAATTTACCAAAAATCAGGGAATTATCGGATTTTGATGAAATTTTCAGTGTTGATTTATCAATGAATGAACTTTATAATGCGTTATTTATTTTATTTCAAAACTTTCTCATTTTTCAGGTCACTTAATTTTGACCCCCCCTTATTTTGGGGGCGTAAAATCTCGGCGAGTTAGTTCGCGTTTGATACTAATTACAGTAGAAATAAAAAGATAAAAGACCGAAGTTGTGAATTTTTTTAAGGGGAATATTCTATGAAAAAATAAGTACCGAAAATCGGAAAATAAAATGTAAAAAAAAAAATTGGGGGGGGGATTTCTTTTTTACTCAGTTCTATAATTATCTAATTGGCTATTATCTTACAAAAGAAAAAATTATACATCGACACTTTTTCTGCTTAAAATAAGGGGGGGGGGGGCTAAATTTTCAATAGAGTTTTTCTTCAAAACTTATACTTTGTTTGACTAAAATAAGGTTTGCATTAAATAGACATTTATTTCTAGAATCTAAAAATATAACATTTTAAACTTAACATCAGAATATTTATATTTTAAATGAATTTTATATATAATTTTTCATAGCAAAAATACTTAATTAAAGTTTTGAAATAAAATAACTAATGCATTATAAAATTCATTAATTGATAAATATATACTGAAAATTTTATTAAAATCAGATAATTCCCTGATTTTTGGTAATTTTTTACATTAATTTTGTAAACACGCCATTTATAAAGAGCGTTTATGGCCGAACGCGATTGAAATTGAACAATAAATTCGTTTTAAATTTTATTGATGGTCATTATGTTACTACATATCTATTTAGACAAAAGTTTGACCTTAAATAATAGATTTAATTAATTTTAATTCGTTTTTAAAAACTGTAGCAGCCGATTTTTGGGTACCCTTAGAATACAGTGGTACCTTAACTTACGAGTTTAATTCGTTCCACTCGTAACTCACTATCTTCGTAGATCAAGTAAATTTTCCCCATTGAAATAAACTGAAATGCCATTAATCCGTTCCAGCCCTCCCAGTGGTACCTTAACTTACGAGTTTAATTCGTTCCACTCGTAACTCAATATCTTCGTATATCAAATCAATTTTCTCCATTGAAATAAACTGAAATGTCATTAATCTGTTCCAACCCTCTCAGTGGTACCTTAACTTACGAGTTTAATTCGTTCCACTCGTAACTCACCATCTTCGTATATCAAATCAATTTTCTCCATTGAAATAAACTGAAATGTCATTAATCTGTTCCAACCCTCTCAGTGGTACCTTAACTTACGAGTTTAATTCGTTCCACTCGTAACTCACCATCTTCGTATATCAAATCAATTTTCTCCATTGAAATAAACTGAAATGTCATTAATCTGTTCCAACCCTCTCAGTGGTACCTTAACTTACGGGTTTAATTCGTTCCACTCGTAACTCACCATCTTCGTATATCAAATCAATTTTCTCCATTGAAATAAACTGAAATGTCATTAATCTGTTCCAACCCTCTCAGTGGTACCTTAACTTACGAGTTTAATTCGTTCCACTCGTAACTCACCATCTTCGTATATCAAATCAATTTTCTCCATTGAAATAAACTGAAATGTCATTAATCTGTTCCAACCCTCTCAGTGGTACCTTAACTTACGGGTTTAATTCGTTCCACTCGTAACTCACCATCTTCGTATATCAAATCAATTTTCTCCATTGAAATAAACTGAAATGTCATTAATCTGTTCCAACCCTCTCAGTGGTACCTTAACTTACGAGTTTAATTCGTTCCACTCGTAACTCACCATCTTCGTATATCAAATCAATTTCTCCATTGAAATAAACTGAAATGTCATTAATCTGTTCCAACCCTCTCAGTGGTACCTTAACTTACGGGTTTAATTCGTTCCACTCGTAACTCACCATCTTCGTATATCAAATCAATTTTCTCCATTGAAATAAACTGAAATGTCATTAATCTGTTCCAACCCTCTCAGTGGTACCTTAACTTACGAGTTTAATTCGTTCCACTCGTAACTCACCATCTTCGTATATCAAATCAATTTTCTCCATTGAAATAAACTGAAATGTCATTAATCTGTTCCAACCCTCTCAGTGGTACCTTAACTTACGGGTTTAATTCGTTCCACTCGTAACTCACCATCTTCGTATATCAAATCAATTTTCTCCATTGAAATAAACTGAAATGTCATTAATCTGTTCCAACCCTCTCAGTGGTACCTTAACTTACGAGTTTAATTCGTTCCACTCGTAACTCACCATCTTCGTATATCAAATCAATTTTCTCCATTGAAATAAACTGAAATGTCATTAATCTGTTCCAACCCTCTCAGTGGTACCTTAACTTACGGGTTTAATTCGTTCCACTCGTAACTCACCATCTTCGTATATCAAATCAATTTTCTCCATTGAAATAAACTGAAATGTCATTAATCTGTTCCAACCCTCTCAGTGGTACCTTAACTTACGGGTTTAATTCGTTCCACTCGTAACTCACCATCTTCGTATATCAAATCAATTTTCTCCATTGAAATAAACTGAAATGTCATTAATCTGTTCCAACCCTCTCAGTGGTACCTTAACTTACGAGTTTAATTCGTTCTACTCGTAACTCACCATCTTCGTATATCAAATCAAGTTTTTCCATCGAAATAAACTGAAATGCCATTAATCCGTCCCGGATCCCGCTAAAAAAACAAAACAAAAAAAAAAAAACAAAAACAAAAACCCAGTAATTCTTTATGTTTTTAAATAAGAAAAATAACATTGTATTGCATAAAAACATAATAAAAATAGAATGTAATGAATTATATAGTGTAAAAAAAAGTCGTCGGGGTGGCCTATTGTTGGTATCAGCCAGACAGCGAGGGAGTCTATCCCCTTTTCACTCGCACTAGACCAAGGAGATTGTTTTGACATCTGAGGTGGAGTGCCACACCTACCGTCTGCTCCTCACTTTACGGCACAGATCGCTGTGCTCCTCATACGCTGAGTTGGCGAGGGCCGGTATCGAACCTGGAACCTTGTGGTTCCTACTCGGACGCCCTACCGTCTGAGCTATGTTTTAATGTTTATTTTTTTTATAAGTAAGGAAATGGACACGACGAAACGAGTTCAAATCGTGGACGAGGTTGTTTGCATTTCACATATCACTAATACCCTTGGGAAAGGTATGCATCCAACTATTCTCCCTCCAGCTATGGTTAAGTAGTTGAGCAGACTAGACTCTTTAACCTTGGCTAGGTAACTAGTCTAGGAGAAGGAAAATTCTGAATTCAAACCAGTTAAACTCCGCTTAAGAAATTGAGCTTGTGTCACATTCTACTCGTGCGGAGGGCTTGATGATGTATATATATATGCATCCAATCCTCCCTCCAGCTCTGGGTAAATAGGAAGACAGACTGGACCCTTAAACCTTGGCTAGGTAATCAGTCTAGGAGAAGGAAAAATCTGAATTCAAACCTGTTAAACTCCGCTTAAGAAATTGACCTTGTGTCACATTCTGCGTAGGGGTTGGTAAATATACATATAGAGTCATAGATGGATATGAACATATGATTTTTTTACAATGGAAAATCGAAATTATACCACCCTGAAAAACGAAGCCGATTTTGTCCTGGATAAAGTATGTGCGGATATCTGAGTAATATTGATTCACCTCTTGTAAGTTAATGAAAGTGTGGAGGTAAGTGTATGACGTCAGCAGGGGTTTGGCGTGTGACGTATGTGTAGAGAGAGAGAGAGAGAGAGAGAGAGAGAGAGAGAGAGAGAGAGAGTTTGAAAAGAAATTGACCTTGTTATATATTCTTTTGATCATCTTTCACTATTCTATGTAGCCGGGAGTTCTTCTTCTAGCGTCTGGAACTTTCCATTTGGAGATTTCGTGTCTGGTCTTCCATTAGGGATTTCTCGTCTATCAAATGTCCCCATAAGTTGGCCAGTCACCCAACAAAAAGTTTTTTTCCCCTTTTTCTGAAGTATTGAATTTGTCACAAATTTGTTCTGTACTTCGGACGTATCTTGACCAGGCATGTCTAAAGAAAGGCGTACTCGCTTGACATCTAGGTATGGACAAAATTTTACGTGCTATTTTTTACCATCCCCCCCGAATTAAAATACAAAAATCGGACGTAATTTTTGCTATATTAGGAAGAGGAAGGACCTTCTAGAAATCACATGTAAAAATCATTTGTTTTACAGTCTTTAAAACGGGGGAATTTTATGAATTAAAATCTGTACCAGAGAAAATGACGCATTTTTGCTGGTTTTTTTTGTTGTTTTTTTCACTCATCAAGATTTGCTCTTTTAACGTGATTTATTGCTTCCCACATCATGTGTTTATTAAAAAAAACTTGAGTATCCATTAAGAATGAATTGCTCTCAGGTCCTCTCTGACCCGGAGTGGTAGTACCTGTTAGGGTCCCATCTATGCGCTTTATAAAAAATTTGAGTATCCATTAAGAATGAATTGCTCTCAGGTCCTCTCTGACCCGGAGTGGTAGTACCTGTTAGGGTCCCATCTATGCGCTTTATAAAAAAATTTGAGTATCCATTAAGAATGAATTGCTCTCAGGTCCTCTCTGACCCGGAGTGGTAGTACCTGTTAGGGTCCCATCTATGCGCTTTATAAAAAATTTGAGTATCCATTAAGAATGAATTGCTCTCAGGTCCGGAGTGGTAGTACCTGTTAGAGTCCCATCTATGCGTTAAATAGAAAAATGTGTTTATAAAAAAATTGAGTATCCATTAAGAATGAATTTATTTCAAAACCTTGTTGGCATCAAATTACCCACTGGAGGTTGATATGTTGTTAAACAAAACAAACCAAACCAAGATTGCATTGATAGAAAAAATGACATGAACAAGTTAAGACAGATCTGTATAAAAGAGAATAAAAAATATATTTGACAGTGTTGTATATGAATGTAAACATTTATATGTAAATATATATTAAAAACTGATTTCACTCTCTCTCTCTCTCTCTCTCTCTCTCTCTCTCTCTCTCTCTCTCTCTCTCTAAGCATTTTGTAGTAAACATGTATTTGTGATAATTGTGCAAACACATTATCAGTGTGTGTGTGTGTCATGAGCATATCCATTTATTCATGTATGTGTGTGTATAAACAATTTATCAGTGGATGTGTGTGTCGTGAGCATAAACATTTATTTATGTAGTGTGTGCATAAACATATTTATAAGTGTGTGTGTGTGTGTGTTAGTGTGTGTGTGTGTATAAACATATTTATCAGTGTGTTCAAACATGTATTTGTGGAAGTGCTATTAAAGAAAACATGTATTTGCGCGTATATTTGCGTAAACATATATTCATCAGTGTGTGTGTGGTTGTGTTGGTGTGTGTGATAATTTGTGGACTGTGTATAACAAAAACATGTATTTGTCGAAAGGTCGGGCGGGGAGAGGGGTCATGAATACTTTATTCATCGAGTTGGTATTTATAGTTTTCTTCAGGATACATCTAAACTTACTTTTGCTATGTGCACGGGTAATCTATTATCGAGGGGAAAAAAGCTATATTTCTTATTTATTTATTTATTTATTTATTTTTATTGTTTATTTTTTTTTTGCTAATTCTCGAAGTGTCTCTTATCGAACATGCTTTTTGATTTATTTCAACACTTGATATCATCAATACACGTCTTGTAGTTAATGATTTATCTTATTCGGTTATCTATCTATCGTATTTATTATAGGGTACAATACATTTAAGATGCATTGTTTACCTATGGTGTCCAAAGCAGTGGTTAGCCACTTATCGTCAAGACAACAAATGAAATTTTAATGTTTATTTCAACACTGATTCATCAATACACTCTTGTTAGTTAAATCATTCGTTCATCTATCTATCTGTCTATTTATTATAGGGTACAATACATTTAAGATGCGATTGTTACCATTGGTTTCAAAGTAGTGTGTTAGCCACTTATCGTCAAGACCGTATCATACTTGCAATACCCTCTGGTTAAAAAATAAGACCGTCCAAATAGTTCAAGATGAAATGCAAAAAATGTAAATCCGATTATTTGAGTTGCTTACCACCGAGTTCTTATGAGTTCGTCACCTCAGCTTAAATAATGGACCATTCCATTTCTATTATAAATAATGACCATTCTATTTTATTATAAGAAAGAAAGGAAAAGGCACATGCTCACAGAAAAATATAATAAGAAGAAAAAAAAAGAGTAGGGGAAATATAGAAGAGGATGAAGCGCACGAAGCATAACGCTATCATTTCAATCGAACAAATGAAAAGATGAAAGAACAAAAATAGTTAGCCACTTATCGTCAAGACAACAATGTAAAATTGTTTATTTCAACACTTGATATCATCAATACACCGTCTTGTTAGTTAATGATTTATCTTATTCGGTTAATCTATCTATCTATTTATTATAGGTAGAATACATTTAAGGTGCAATTGTTACCATTGGTTTCAAAGCAGAGTTGTAGCCACTTATCGTCAAGACAAACAATGTAAAAATTGATTGTTATTTCAACACTTTGATATCATCAATACACGTCTTGTAGTTAAGATTTATCTTATTCGGTTTATCTATCATCTATCCGTCTATTATTATAGGTAGAATACATTTAGCGTGATTGTTACCATTGGTTTCAAAGCAGTGTATTAGCCACTTATCGTCAAGACAACAATGTAAAATGTTGATTGTTATTTCAACACGTGATAACATCAATGCACGTCTTGTTAGTTAATGATTTATCTTATTCGGTTATCTACTATTCTATCGTCTATTATTATAGGGTAGAATACATTTAAGCGTCGATATACACTCTCGTATTTCATTGCTAAAATGTTCCAATTTAACTATTTGTTAAGATAGGAAGTATTGAATAAAAATTACAGTTATATTCTTCTTGTAATGGATTTCTTTTAAAGATTTATCCCTGAGATTGGCTCATATTCATTAAGATAAAACCAAACAATTACAAATCAATATACTAACCACATATCTATTAAAATCAAATTTTAAATATCCTATGTAAATTAGCCTTCCCGTGTTCAAAACTATAAACCGCTATTTTCTGTATCTATAAATACAATTCATGTTATTAGTATGTAAATAGGCCAACAGTATTAATAATGTAAAAATCTTTTATTAATAATAAAGTTAAATAAAATAAAATCATGAGAATGTGACGAAATAAACAAAGGGAAATTATGACTTGAGTAGTGATATAGTTTCGGTTACAGACAACACACAACAATCCATTATAAAGAGCATATCATGATAAATAGTGTATGATACACACATTATTTCATGCATAAAATTATCATGAAATATATATATATTTTCTAATTAAAATAAAATAAACGGAGATTAAAAAAAAAAAATTAATAAAAAATTCATTTATATAATAGAAGACCGGTTTAGCTCAGTCAGTTAGAGCGTTCGGCTTAGAAACCACCGTAGTTCGATACCGGCCCTCGCCAAACTCAGTCTTATGAGTAGCCCAGGGATAGTGCGGTAAAAGTAAAGAGCTGATAGTAGTGTGGCCTCTCCTCAGACGCAAAAAAAAACAACAATCTCCTTTGGTCTAGCGCTTATGTGAAAAAGGGGATAGACTCCCTTCGCTGATACACCTACTCTTTAATTAGTACCGCAACGTTACACCCTACTAGACATGACCTATATACCATTACAACGTTGATATGTTACTAAGAGCTATTGCTAAATTGTCAATATGTAAAAAGTATTAATAATATTTTGTTTAACTCTCTCTCTCTCTCTCTCACCACACCACACAATTTTTCTCTTCCTTCTTTCCATCTTTTCATTTGTGTTAACACTAGGCAGATCTGAAAAGTCTCGACAAACCAATAGGGAAAAAAACATCCTAAATTGCCAGCAGGACCTGCGTAAGTATTACCACAGTATGATAATTTATTATTAAACGTTTATATGTTTTACTAAGAGCTATTGAAATAGTTTTGATACTACTCAAATCTATAATAATCGTGATAACCCTCCTTCTCTCTCTCTCCCCTCTCCTCTCTCTTCTCTTCTTCTTTTCTTTTCTTCTTTTCTTTCCGTTGTTTATCTTTTCATTATGCTTCATTGCAAGCAGATTACGTTATCGCTTCCACGCTTGTTAATCCCCTACTCTCGCCTGTGATATACCTCAGGTATGATATTTAATTATTACAACATTTGATATGTTTACTTAAGAGGTATTGCGAAATTATTTCAATATGCTAAAAGATAATAAGTCTTGTTTTAACTTCTCTCATCCCTCTCTACCAAATTTTTTTTCCTTCTTTTCATTATGTTTCAATTGAAACAGATTAGCTTGATCGCTTCCACTCTCTATCTTTCTAATTTTATTTTTTCTGTATAGCATGTCCTTTTTTCTCCTTTCTATTCTTTTAATAAAAAACGAATGGTCCATTATTTAGCTGAGGTGACGACACTCATAAGAAATTACAATTCTGCATAAACCAACGCCAGATACTCAAGATTTCATTTTTCATTCATCTTGGACGATTTGACGATCTATTTTTAACCAGGGGTTTGCAAGCTATAATGTCGAAGATTAAGGAACAACGTATCCTTACACCCAATGTTGGGAACCTATTGCGCGTATATTTTCTCTATATGTACCATTTACTGTAATCCAACTATGTTACCATCTCCGGTTGGGTCTGGAATACATTCCGACTGCAACCTCTGTAGGCGGGTTAAAACTCCCCTCCAATTAGAGCTACCTAGTTGTTCTGGTGGCACCGTGATGCTTAAACTGAATCCTGGTGGCTGAGTAGTCCATTGATGTGCAACACCCATTTGCCCTTACTTAACACTTAATTCCTATAGCACCTTATTCCGCCCTGCTGGAAGTCACATTCGTTTTCCTAATCCACCCCAAATGGAGCCTCTGTTTAAAGTAATATAAACATATTTAGAAATCTGTTAACTTAAGGAAATATCTAGAGTTAATTTAAATGAAAGGATTCATTTTCACCATTGAAAAAAAAATATTTATAGAATAGGCTCATGAAATTCTCAGCAGTGATGTTAAGGAGTTTTTAAGCTAGGACGGGATGAAGAGTGCCCCCTCCCTAATCAATGCAGTTGATACGGTCAAACCAAGAACCCCTTATGATTGTCCCCAACTCTATTCCCTTATATAAAGCCCCAAACCTTTTTATATTATATGTGCTAGAGCGGTAGTGAGCGTCTTAGTGTCATGTGTATGGACGTTAAACTGCATATGATGGTGAAGTTCCAATTTGGAGCTCGGGGATGTTCGAGTACCCTTTATCGGCATTACTTCCAGATCCTTCGAACCTAAAAAAATGAGGTTTAAAAAAAATTGTGAATACACCTGAGGCATATATCAACTCGAAAAATAATTCTGAATAAATTGAATGCATATTTAGAGAGCGTAATTTTATTTTGCGATTTATTGGATAATACACTAGGTATACCCAAAATTGACGCTAAAATCCGTTTTTGTCAAAATGAATTGTGCCACTCAGCAATTTTCCAATCGAAATCGTTAATTCGTTTGATACTGATGAACTTAAAGCTTTATTTTATTCCAAAATGTTATTCAGGTCACTAATTACCCTTATAGATTTGGAGCGTAAATTCGGCGTTCAGTTCGCGTTATACGTAATTCAGTGATAAGAATAAAAGAAAGCTGAATTTTAAGGGGAATATTCTATGAAGAAATAAGTACCGAAACGGAATAATAAAATGCTAAAAAAAAAAATTGGGGAATTTTTTTTTACTCAGTTTCTATTATCTTTGCAATATTATTTACAAAAGAAAAATTTATACATCGACACCTTTTCTGCTTAAAATAAGGGGGGGGGGGCTAAATTTTCAATAGAGTTTTTCTTCAAAACTTATTACTTTGTTGACTAAAATAAGGTTTGCATTAAATAGACATTTATTTCTAGATAAAAAGATTATAACATTTTTAAACTTTAACATCAAAGTATTTATATTTTAAATGAATTTTATATATTAATTTTTCATAGCAAAAATACTTAATTAAAGTTTTGAAATAAATTAAACTAGATGCATTATAAATTCATTAATTGATAAATTATATACTGAAAATTTTATTAAAATCGATAATTCCCTGATTTTTGTAATTTTTTTAAAATCATTAATTATTTTGTAAACACGCATTTATAAGAGACGTTTTGGCCGCGCGATTGAAAATTGAACAATAAATTCGTTTTAAATTTATTGAATGGTCATTAGTACTATACATTAGACTTTCCTAAAGTTATTATATTCGTTAATTAAATTTGTATTAAATACTGTACCTTAACTTCGAGATCGTCCACTGTAATAATCTTCTAATCAGTAATTTCCCAAAATAATCTAATGCCATTAAATCTTCGCCCTCAGTGTACTTCTATAGATAATTTCTCGTAGCTCATCTCGTACAACAATATCTCAGATACGAGTTTATCTTCAAGCTTCGTGATTCTCGGTTAATCGTCCCCTCGCCAACTCGTATCAATCAATTCCCAGAAATGAAATGAATCTTCCACCCCTTACCTAACTTACGAGGTTTAATTCGTTCCACTCGTAAATCTCACTATGCTTCGTAGACTCAAGTTAAATTTTCCTCCATGTGAAATAAACTGAAATGCCATTAATCCTCTTCCACCCTCCCAGTGGTACCTTAACAACGGTTTAATTCGTTCACTCGTGACTCAATATCTCGTATATCAAATCATATTTCTTCATTGAAATAAACTGGAATCATTAATCTGTTCCAACCCTCTCAGTGGTACCTTAACTTACGGTTTAATTCGTTCCACTCGTAACTCACCATCTTCGTATATCAAATCAATTTTCTCCATTGAAATAAACTGAAATGTCTATCTCCGTTGCCAACCCTCTCAGTGGATCCTTAACTTACGAGTTTAATTCGTTCCACTCGTAAACTCACCAATCTCGTATATCAAATTCTATTATGTAATACTAAATAATACTAATATGTAATACTAAATGTATTATGTAATACTAAATAATACTATATGTAATATGTAAACTAAATGTATTATGTAATACTAAATAATACTATATGTAATATGTAATACTAAATGTATTATGTAATACTAAATAATACTATATGTAATATGTAATACTAAATGTAATATGTAATACTAAATGTATTATGTAATACTAATAATACTATATGTAATATGTAATACTAAATGATTATGTAATACTAAATAATACTAAAAATAATACTAAATGTTTTATGTAATACTAAAATACTAAATGTATTATGTAATACTAAATAATACTAAATGTAATATGTAATACTAAATGTATTATGTAATACTAAATAATACTATATGTAATATGTAATACTAAATGTATTATGTAATACTAAATAATACTATATGTAATATGTAATACTAAATGTAATATGTAATACTAAATGTATTATGTAATACTAAATAATACTATATGTAATACTAAATGTATTATGTAATACTAAATAATACTATATGTAATACTAAATGTATTATGTAATACTAAATAATACTATATGTAATATGTAATACTAAATGTATTATGTAATAATATATAATACTATATGTAATATGTAATAATATATGTAATATATAAGCCAGGAGAAAATTATATTTGTCCAGAATACCCCTTTGAGGAAATTTTCTGTCGTAATATACTCCCCTTCGAAAAATATCAACAAGTATAAGTTTCAATCATAACTAAGTTTATTTTATTAAACATTTCCATTTCAAAACCATGTCTTCAACCAGCTTCAATTTACCCACCTGCTATATTTCTTTAGTCGTCCCCCTCCCCCAACCAATAGGAAAATGGTGACTTACGGCCGACTAAAAAATGAGGATAATGACTAAAACTTTCCCTTATCTAAATGATTAATGTAGATATTATGTTTGCTCGCTATATTGCTGGTTAAATCGAACTTAACTTACCTAAATTCCACCATCGTATGTTACCACGCTGAAAGAAAAAAATACCAAAAATCAGAGAATTAATCGAATATAATGAAATTTTCAGTGTTGATATATTAATGAATAAAAAATATAATGCACCAGTTATTTTATCTAAAAACTTTTATATATTTTCATGTCAGTTAACTTTGAACCACGTATGTTTGAGAATCTGTGTTACACCTCAAGGATACGTGGTTCAAATTAACTGACCTGAAAATGTAAAGGTTTTTGAATAAAATAACTGTTAAGTTCGATTTATCGATATTGCTGTAGTTTTTCCCTCACCCAACCAAAAGAATGGTGACTTACGACCGATTGTCGATATATAATTTTGGGGACTAAAAATTGAAGAAAGTGACAATAAATGAAAACAACAAAAAATGAAGATATTCACCGAATGTTTATACTTACATGATGAATGTAAGTATTACACTTTCTTAGCGGGATATATTGGGCAAGTACCTATATTATGTATTATCCAGCTATGGATAAATAGTAGGGCAGACTGGGCTCTTTAACCTTGGTTAGACAACCGGTCTAGGAGAAGGAAAACTCTGAATTCAAAACCTGTTGAACTCCGCTTAAGAAATTGACCTTGTGTCACATCCTGCTCGTGAGGACGGGTTGGTATATATATATATATATATATATATATATATATTATGTATTTGTGAGTCTGCGTGTATGTGTAAACATGTATTGTTGATTGCGTGTAAACATGTATTTGTGAATGTGTGTGTAAACATGTATTGTTGATTGCGTGTAAACATGTATTTGTGAATGTGTGTGTAAACATGTATTGTTGATTGCGTGTAAACATGTATTTGTGAATGTGTGTGTAAACATGTATTCGTGTGTGTGTGTATCTATAAACATGTATGTGTGACTGTGTGTATAAACATGTATTTGTGACTGTGTATGTAAACATATGCGTGTAAACATGTATTTGTGATTGCGTGTGTAAACATGTACTCGTGACTGTGTATGTAAACATGTGTGTATATAAACATGTATTTGTGAGTGTGTATGTAAACATATGTGTGTGTGAATGTGTATGTAAACGTGTGTGTGTAAAGATGTATTTGTGAGTATGTATGTAAACATGTATTTGTGAGTATATATGTAAACGTGTGTGTAAACATGTATTTGTGAGTATATATGTAAACGTGTGTTTGTGAGTGTATATGTAAACGTGTGTGTAAACATGTATTTGTGAGTGTATATGTAAACATGTGTGTGTAAACATGTATTTGTGAGTGTGTATGTAAACATGTGTGTGTATAAACATGTATTTGTGTGTATAAACATGTGTATGTAAACATGTGTGTGTATGTAAACGTGTGTGTGTGTAAACATGTATTTGTGAATGTGTGTGCTTACATGAATTTGTGTATGTGTAAACATGTATTTGTTAATGTGTGTAAACTTTAAATTTTGAATGTGTGCATAAATATATATTTGTAAGTGTATATGAATGTAAACATTTATATGTAAATATATATAAAAACTTGTATTTCACTCTCTCTCTCTCTCTCTCTCTCTCTCTCTCTCTCTCTCCTCTCTCTCTCTCTCTAAGCATTTTTGTGTAAACATGTATTTGTGATAATGTGTGCAAACACATTTATCAGTGTGTGTGTGTGTATGAGCATATCCATTTATTCATGTATGTGTGTGTATAAACATATTTATCAGTGTGTGTGTGTGTGTGAGCATAAACATTTATTTATGTATGTGTGTGTATAAACATATTTATAAGTGTGTGTGTGTGTGTGTGTGTGTGTGTGTGTGTATAAACATATTTATCAGTGTGTGTGCAAACATGTATTTGTGGAAGTGCTATTAAAGAAAACATGTATTTGCGTATATTTGCGTAAACATATATTCATCAGTGTGTGTGTGTGTGTGTGTGTGTGTGTGTGTGTGTGATATTTGTGGACGTGTGTATAAACAATAAACATGTATTTGTCGAAAAGGTCGGGCGAGGGAGGGGGGTCAATGAAATACTTTATTCATCGAGTTGGTATTTTATAGTTTTCTTCAGGATACATCTAAACTTACTGTTGCTATGTGCACGAGTAATCTATTATCGAGGGGGAAAAAAGCTATATTTCTATTTATTTATTTATTTATTTTTATTTTTATTTTTGTTTCGTTTTTTTTTTTTGCTAATTCTCGAAGTGTCTCTTATCGAACATGCTTTTTGATTTATTTCAACACTTGATATCATCAATACACGTCTTGTTAGTTAATGATTTATCTTATTCGGTTTATCTATCTATCTGTCTATTTATTATAGGGTACAATACATTTAAGATGCAATTGTTACCATTGGTTTCAAAGCAGTGTGTTAGCCACTTATCGTCAAGACAACAATGTAAAATTGTTAATTGTTTATTTCAACACTTGATATCATCAATACACATCTTTTAGTTAATCTTATTCGGTTCATCTATCTATCTGTCTATTTATTATAGGGTACAATACATTTAAGATGCGATTGTTACCATTGGTTTCAAAGTAGTGTGTTAGCCACTTATCGTCAAGACCGATATCATCTTGCAATACCCTCTGGTTAAAAAATAAGACCGTCCAAATAGTTCAAGATGAAATGCAAAAATGTAAATCCCGATTATCTGGAGTTGCTTACCCACCGAGTTCTTATGAGTGTCGTCACCTCAGCTAAATAATGGACCATTCCATTTCTATTATAAATAATGGACCATTCTATTTTTATTATAAAGAAAGAAAGGGAAAAAGGGACATGCTCCACAGAAAAAATATAATAAGAAAGAAAAAAAAAGAGTAGGGGAAATATAGAGAGAGGGATGAGCGCACGGAAGCGATAACGCTAATCTATTTCAATCGAACATAATGAAAAGATGAAAAGAACAAAAAGAGTTAGCCACTTATCGTCAAGACAACAATGTAAAATTGTTAATTGTTTATTTCAACACTTGATATCATCAATACACGTCTTGTTAGTTAATGATTTATCTTATTCGGTTTATCTATCTATCTATTTATTATAGGGTAGAATACATTTAAGGTGCAATTGTTACCATTGGTTTCAAAGCAGGGTGTTAGCCACTTATCGTCAAGACAACAATGTAAAATTGTCAATTGTTTATTTCAACACTTGATATCATCAATACACGTCTTGTTAGTTAAGGATTTATCTTATTCGGTTTATCTATCTATCTATCCGTCTATTTATTATAGAGTAGAATACATTTGAGGTGTGATTGTTACCATTGGTTTCAAAGCAGTGTATTAGCCACTTATCGTCAAGACAACAATGTAAAATTGTTGATTGTTTATTTCAACACGTGATAACATCAATGCACGTCTTGTTAGTTAATGATTTATCTTATTCGGTTTATCTATCTATCTATCCGTCTATTTATTATAGGGTAGAATACATTTAAGGTGCGATTATCACTCTCGTATTTCATTGCTAAATGTTCCTAATTTAACTATTTGGTTAAGATAGGAAGTATTGAATAAAATTACATTTATTTCTTCTTGTTAATGGATTTCTTTTAAGATTTATCCCTGAGATTTCGGCTCATATTCATTAAGATAAAACCAAACAATTACAAATCAATATTACTAACCACATATCTATTAAAATCAAATTTTAAATATCAGTATGTAAATTAGCCTTCCCGTTCAAACTATAAACCGCTATTTTGCTGTATCTATAAATACAAGTTCATGTTATTAGTATGTAGATAAGGCCAACAGTATTAATAATGTAAAAATCTTTTATTAATAATTAAAGTTTAAATAAAAATAAAATCATGGAGAATGTGACGTAAATAACAAAGGGAATTATGACTTGAGTAGTGATATAGTTTCGGTTACAGACAAACACACAATATCCATTATAATAAGAGATATCATGATAATAGTGTATTGATACACACATTATTTCATGATAAATTTATCATGAAATATATATATATTTTCTAATTAAAATAAAATTAAATGGAGATTAATAAAAAAAAAATTAATAAAAATTCATACTATAATAGAAGTGCCGGGTTAGCTCAGTCGGTAGAGCGTTCGGCTAGAAACCACCTAGTTCGATACCGGCCCTCGCCAACTCAGCGTATGAGTAGCACAGGGATATGTGCGGTAAAGTAAAGAGCTGATAGTAGGTGTGGCGCTCTCCCTCAGACGCAAAAAAACAACAATCTCTTTGGTCTAGCGCTAGTGAAAAGGGGATAGACTCCCTCGCTGATTACAACCTACTCCTTTAATTAGTACCGCAACGTTACACCCTTACTAGCATGACCTGTGGATATACCATTACAACGGTTGGATATGTTTACTTAAGAGCTATTGCTAAATTGTTCAATATGTAAAAAGTATAATAATATTGTTTTAACTCTCTCTCTCTCTCTCACACACACACAATTTTTTCTTTCTTTCCTTCTTTTCATCTTTTCATTGTGTTAACACTAGCAGATCTGAAAAGTTCTCGACGAAACCAATAGGGAAATAACATTTCTAAATGCCAGCAGGACCTGCGGATATACCACAGTATGATAATTTAATTATTATAACGTTTGATATGTTTACTTAAGAGCTATTGAAAATAGTTTGATACCTACAAAGTATAATAATCGTGATTTAACCCTCCTTCTCTCTCTCTCCTCTCTCTCTCTCTCTCTCTCTCTCTCTCTCTTCTTTTCTTTTCTTTTCTTTCCTTTTTTATCTTTTCATTATGTTCGATTGAAGCAGATTAGCGTTATCGCTTCCACGCGTTAATCCCCACTCTCGTCCTGTGGATATACCCCAGTATGATAATTTAATTATTACAACATTTGATATGTTTACTTAAGAGGTATTGCGAAATTATTCAATATGTAAAAAGTATAATAATCTTGTTTTAACTCTCTCTCCCTCTCTCAATTTTTTCCTTCTTTTCATTATGTTCAATTGAAACAGATTAGCTTTATCGCTTCCACTCTCTATCTTTCTAATTGTATTTTTTCTGTATAGCATGTCCTTTTTTCTTCCCTTTCTTTCTTTTAATAAAAACGGAATGGTCCATTATTTAGCTGAGGTGACGACACTCATAAGAAATTACAATTCTGCGGATAACCAACGCCAGATACTCAAGATTTGCATTTTTGCATTTCATCTTGGACGATTTGGACGATTTCATTTTTAACCAGGGGGTGTTTGAAGGTGATAATGGTCGGAAGATTAAGGAACAAGCTTATCCTTACACCCATATGTTGGAACCTATGCGCATATTTATCTCTATATGTGACCATTTACTGTAATCCAACTATGTTACCATCCTCTCGGTTGGGTCTGTAGAATATACCGACTGCACCTCTGTAGGGGGTTAACCTCCCCTTCCAATAGAGCTACCTGTTGGTTCTGGGTGGCGACCCGTGATGCTTAAAGACTGAATCCTGGTGGCTGAGTAGTCCATGATATGCAACACCCCATTTTGGCCCTTACTTAACTCTTAATGTCCTATAGCACCTTATTCCGCCCTGCTGGAAGTCACATTCGTTTTCCTAATCCACCCCAAATGATAGCCTCTGTTTAAATGTAATATTAAACATATTTAGAAATCTTTAACTTAAGGGAAATATCTAGAGTTAACTTTAAATGAAAAGGATCATTTTTAGCCATTTAAAAAAATAAATATTTATAGGAATAGGGCTCTGAAATTCTCAGCATGATGTTAAGAGTTTTAAGCTAGACGGGGGATGGAGAGGTCCCCCTCCCTTGAGTCAATCAGTTGGATACGTCAAACCATAGAACCTATATGATTGTCCCAACTCTATTTCCCTTTATGAAAAGCCCCAAACCTTTTTATCATATATGTGCTAGAAGGCGGTAGCTGAGCGTCTTAGTGTCATGTGTATGACGTTAAACTGCATATGATGGTGAAGTTCCAATTTTGGAGCTCTGGGGAGTTTCGAGTACTCCTTTATCGGCATTACTCCCAGATCCACTCTAACCCTAAAAAAATTGAGTTTAAAAAAAATTGAATACACCTGAATATATCAGAAAATAATTCTGAATAAATTGAAATGCATATTTAGAGAGCTGTAATTTTATTTTTGCGATTTTATTGGATAGGAATACACTAGGTATACCCTAAATTGACCTAAAATCCGTTTTTGTCAAAATGAATTTAGCCCC
This sequence comes from Doryteuthis pealeii, assembly GCA_023376005.1. Lineage (NCBI taxonomy): Eukaryota > Metazoa > Mollusca > Cephalopoda > Myopsida > Loliginidae > Doryteuthis > Doryteuthis pealeii. Next base: position 71,039,473 of record CM042165.1, read on the forward strand.
CCTACAGAAAATAATTTACCAAAAATTAGGGAATTATCAGATTTTGATGAAATTTTCAGTTGTGAATAGAAAAAAACATTTTTAAGAGGAATATTCTATGAGAAAATAAGTACCGAAAATCGGAAAAAAAAAAATTAAAAAAAAAAAAAATTTTTTTTTCAGATTTCTTTTTTACTCATTTCAATAATTATTTAATTACAAAAGAAAAATTTATACATCGACACCTTTTCTGCTTAAAATAAGGGGGGTGGGCTAAATTTTCAATAGAGTTTTTCTTCAAAACTTATACTTTGTTTGACTAAAATAAGGTTTACATTAAATAGACATTTATTTCTAGAATCTAAAGATATAACATTTTAAACTTAACATCAGAATATTTATATTTTAAATGAATTTTATATATTAATTTTTCATAGCAAAAATACTTAATTAAAGTTTTGAAATAAAATAACTAATGCATTATAAAATTCATTAATTGATAAATATATACTGAAAATTTTATTAAAATCGGATAATTCCCTGATTTTTGGTAATTTTAAAAAAAATCGCTAATGTTACATTAATTTTGTAAACACGCTATTTATAAAGAGCGTTTATGGCCGAACGCGATTGAAATTGAACAATAAATTCGTTTTAAATTTTATTGATGGTCATTATGTTACTACATATCTATTTAGACAAAAGTTTGACCTTAAATAATAGATTTAATTAATTTTAATTCGTTTTTAAAAACTGTAGCAGCCGATTTTTGGGTACCCTTAGAATACAGTGGTACCTTAACTTACGAGTTTAATTCGTTCCACTCGTAACTCACTATCTTCGTAGATCAAGTAAATTTTCCCCATTGAAATAAACTGAAATGCCATTAATCCGTTCCAGCCCTCCCAGTGGTACCTTAACATACGAGTTTAATTCGTTACACTCGTAACTCAATATCTTCGTATATCAAATCAATTTTCTTCATTGAAATAAACTGAAATGCCATTAATCTGTTCCAACCCTCTCAGTGGTACCTTAACTTACGTGTTTAATTCGTTCCACTCGTAACTCACCATCTTCGTATATCAAATCAATTTTCTCCATTGAAATAAACTGAAATGCCATTAATCCGTTCCAACCCTCCCAGTGATTCCTTAACTTACGAGTTTAATTCGTTCCACTCGTAACTCACCATCTTCGTATATCAAATCAATTTTCTCCATTGAAATAAACTGAAATGCCATTAATCCGTTCCAACCCTCCCAGTGATTCCTTAACTTATGAGTTTAATTCGTTCCACTCGTAACTCACTATCCTCGTATATCAAATCAATTTTCTCCATTGAAATAAATTGAAATGCCATTAATCCGTTCCAGCCCTCCCAGTGATTTCTTAACTTATGAGTTTAATTCGTTCCACTCGTAACTCATTATCTTCGTATATCAAATCAAGTTTTTCCATCGAAATAAACTGAAATGCCATTAATCCGTCCCGGCTCCCGCTAAAAAAAAACAAACAAACAAAAAAAAACAAACAAAAAACAAAAACCCCTTAATTCTTTATGTTTTTAAATAAGAAAAATAACACTGTATTGCATAAAAACATAATAAAAATAGAATGTAATAAATTATATAATGTAAAAAAAGTCGTCGGGGTGGCCTATTGTTGGTATCAGCCAGACAGCGAGGGAGTCTATCCCCTTTTCACTCGCACTAGACCAAGGAGATTGTTTTGACATCTGAGGTGGAGTGCCACACCTACCGTCAGCTCCTCACTTTACGGCACAGATCGCTGTGCTCCTCATACGCTGAGTTGGCGAGGGCCGGTATCGAACCTGGAACCTTGTGGTTCCTACTCGGACGCTCTACCGTCTGAGCTATGTTTTAATGTTTATTTTTTTATATGTAAGGAAATGGACACGACGAAACGAGTTCAAATCGTGGACGAGGTTGTTTGCATTTCACATATCACTAATACCCTTGGGAAAGGTATGCATCCAACTATTCTCCCTCCAGCTATGGTTAAGTAGTTGAGCAGACTAGACTCTTTAACCTTGGCTAGGTAACTAGTCTAGGAGAAGGAAAATTCTGAATTCAAACCAGTTAAACTCCGCTTAAGAAATTGAGCTCGTGTCACATTCTACTCGTGCGTAGGGCTTGATGATGTATATATATATGCATCCAATCCTCCCTCCAGCTCTGGGTAAATAGGAAGACAGCCTGGACCCTTAAACCTTGGCTAGGTAACCAGTCTAGGAGAAGGAAAACTCTGAATTCAAACCTGTTAAACTCCGCTTAAGAAATTGACCCTGTGTCACATTCTGCGTAGGGGTTGGTAAATATACATATAGAGTCATAGATGGATATGAACATATGATTTTTTTACAATGGAAAATCGAAATTATACCACCCTGAAAAACGAAGCCGATTTTGTCCTGGGTAAAGTATGTGCGGATATCTGAGTAATATTGATTCACCTCTTGTAAATTAATGAAAGTGTGGAGGTAAGTGTATGACGTCAGCAGGGGTTTGGCGTGTGACGTATGTGGAGAGAGAGAGAGAGAGAGAGAGAGAGAGAGAGAGAGAGAGAGAGAGAGAGAGAGTTTGAAAAGAAATTGACCTTGTTATATATTCTTTTGATCATCTTTCACTATTCTATGTAGCCGGGAGTTCTTCTAGCGTCTGGAACTTTCCATTTGGAGATTTCGTGTCTGGTCTTCCATTAGGGATTTCTCGTCTATCAAATGTCCCCATAAGTTGGCCAGTCACCCAACAAAAAGTTTTTTTTCTCCTTTTTCTGAAATATTGAATTTGTCACAAATTTGTTCTGTACTTCGGACGTCTAAAGAAAGGTGTACTCGCTTGACATCTAGGTATGGACAAAATTTTACGTGCTATTTTTACCCCCCCTCCCGAATTAAAATACAAAAATCGGACGTAATTTTTGCTATATTAGGAAGAGGAAGGACCTTCTAGAAATCACATGTAAAAATCAGTCTTTAAAACGGGGGAATTTTATGAATTAAAATCTGTATCAGAGAAAATGACGCATTTTTGCTGTTTTTTTTTTTCACTCATCAAGTTTTGCTCTTTTAACGTGATTTATTGCTTCCCACATCATGTGTTTATTAAAAAACTTGAGTATCCATTAAGAATGAATTGCTCTCAGGTCCTCTCTGACCCGGAGTGGTAGTAGCTGTTAGGGCCCCATCTATGCGTTAAATAGAAAAATGTGTTTATAAAAAAAAATTGAGTATCCATTAAAAATGAATTGCTCTCAGGTCCTCTCTAACCCGGAGTGGTAGTACCTGTTAGGGTCCCATCTGTGCGTTTTATAAAAAAAATTGAGTATCCATTAAGAATGAATTTATTTCAAAACTTTGTTGGCATCAAATTACCCACTGGAGGTTGATATGCTGTTAAACAAAACAAACCAAACCAAGATTGCATTGATAGAAAAAAATGACATGAACAAGTTAAGACAGATCTGTATAAAAGAGAATACGTTTTCTGTAATGTATACTTTGTATTCGACCTATATGTCAGAACTTTACGTATATCAATAACATTAAGATTCCCATCGCATCTCAGTTGGTTTATTTATATACACTAGCAGGATCTGTGGATATAACACAGTATGATAATGGAATTATTACAACATTTGATATGTTTACTTAAGAGCTATTACCAAAATAATTCAATATGTAAGAAGTATGATAATCTAATTATTACAACATTTGATATGTTTACTTAAGAGCTATTACCAAAATAGTTCAATATGTAAAAAGTATGATAATTAAATTTTTACAACGTTTGATATGTTTACTTAAGAGCTATTACCAAAATAGTTCAATATGTAAAAAGTATGATAATTTAATTATTACAACGTTTGATATGTTTACTTAAGAGCTATTACCAAAATAGTTCAATATGTAAAAAGTATGATAATCTAATTATTACAACGTTTGGTATGTTTATTTAAGAACTATTACGAAATAGTTTGATATGTAAAAAGTATAATAATCGTGATTTAATTCTCACTTTTTTTCTTTCTTTCCATTTTTTTCATCTTTTCATAATGTTCGATCAAAACAGATTAGCATTATCGCTTCCGAGCGTTAAGTCCCTCTCTCGACCTGTGGATATACTACAGTATGATAATTTACACACACACACACACACACACACACACTTTTTTCTTTCTTTCCTTCTTTTCATCTCTATGTCTCAATATCTGCAAAAAGAATTCTGAAAGGTTATTGACGAAAACAATAGGGAAATAACATTTATGAATACCAGCAGGACCTGCGGATATACCACAGTATGATAATTTAATTATTACAACGTTTGATATGTTTACCTAAGAGCAATTGAAAATAGTTTGATATGTAAAAAGTATAATAATCGTGATTAAAACTCTCTCTGACTTTTCTTTCCTTATTTTTATCTTTTCATTATGTTCGATTGAAGCAGATTAGTGTTATCGCTCCCACGCGTTATTCCCCTCTCTCGACCTGTGGATATACCACAGTATGAAAATGTAATTATTTCAACGTTTAATATGTTTACTTAAGAGCTATTGCAAGAATAGTTCAACATGTAAAAAGTATAATAATAATGATTTAACTCTCTCTCTCTCTCTCTCTCTCTCTCTCTGTCTCTCTCTCTCTCTCTCTCTCTCTCTCTCTCTCTCTCTCTCTCTCTCTCACACACACACACATTTTGTTCTCTCTTTCCTTTATTTTATCTTTTCATTATGTTCGATTGAAACAGATTAGCATTATCACTTCCGAGCGCTCATCCCCACTCTCTCTATCTTTCTCCTACTCTCTTTCTTTCTTTCTTATTATATTTTTTCTGTGTAGCATGTCCTTTTTCTTCCCTTTCTTTCTTTATAATAAAAACGGAATAGTCCATTATTTACCTGAGGTGACGGCACTCATAAAAAATAAGAATTTGGCGGATCAGTGACACCATATAATCAGGATTTCCTTTTTTTTGCATCTCATCTTGGACGATTTGGACGGTCTAATTTTTAACCAGAGGCTGTTGCAAGATGATAACGGTCGGGAGATTAAGGAACAAGAGTATCATTAATTATTTATTTATATCATATCATGTATAATTAACAAACAACATAAATGTACGAACTTATTTTTAAAAGTCTCTACAAAAAGTGTGTGTGTGTGTGTGTGTATGAGAGAGAGAGATGGATGTTATGCGGAAGTTCGACGTCCCTAAAAAGGGTCCTTTAGGCAAAATAAACAGTTTCCATTTTTGTTTGTTGAGCGTTTAAACAAATTGTTGGAATCTTTTGTGAACCAGTTTCAATGTTTGTTTTTCGCTTGGTCTTTTTTTTTCTTTGTTTCAGTTTTTAATTCACTTTCTTTATTTTTATTTCCCCCTTTTCTTCTCATTGTTATAATTCCGAGATATTTTTTTGTCTATTTCCTTCCTTCCTTCCTTCCTTCCTTCCTTCCTTCTTCCCCTTTCTTTCTTTTCTTTTCTTCCTTTCTTACTTCTCTTTCCTTTCTTTCTTCTCTTTCCTTTATTCCTGTCTTCTCCTTCCTTTCTTACTTCTCCTTCCATTCTTTCTTTTCCCTTTCCTTCTTTCTTTCTTTCTTTTTTCTTTCTTTCTTTTTTCTTTCTTTCTTTTTTCTTTTCCTTTCTTTCTTCTCTTTCCTTTCTTTCTTCTCTTTCCTACTTTCTTTCTTTCTTCCCCTTCGTTCCTTTCTTTCTTTCTTCTTCCTTTCTTTCTTCTCTTTCCTTTCTCTCTTATCTTAATCTTCTCTCACCCACTCGTAGTCCCTTTTTCTTTTCTTTGTCTTTCTTTTCCCCATTTTCTTTTCTTCCTTCGTCTTCTTCCTTCGTCTTCTTTTTCCTTTCTCTTCTTTTTCCTTTCTTTCACTCCCTCTCCTTCTTTTCCTCACATTCTTTGAATTTTCTTTTTCATTTTGTTCACATTTTTTACTCCACATTTTCTTCCATGTTTTTTTTAACATCTTTCTACTTTTCATTCAATAATTCTTTCTTTCTTTTCTTTCTCTTTTTGCTTTCGTTTCGTTCGTTCTTTCATTACTTCTTTCTTTCTTTATTTTTCTTCATTTTCTTCCTCGGGTTACTTCTTTCTTTCGTTCCTTCTTCTCTTTTGTCCTTTCGTTCTTTTCCTTTGTTCTTTCTTTTTCTTTCATACTTTTTTGTTCTCTCTTTCTTTCCTTTGTTTCGTTCTATTTTATTCTCTCTTTCTTTCATTCTTTCCTTCTTTCCTTCCTTTTTGTTCTTTTGCCCTTTCTTTCTTTTTGTTCTATGCTTTCATTCTTCATTTGGTCTTTCTTTTCTTTCATTATTTTTTGTTCTTTCTTTCATTTCATTTCGTCCATTTCTTTCCTTCCGTTCATTCATTATTTCTTTATTTCTTTATTTTTCTTCTCTCTTTCTGTTCTTTCACCCTTTTGTTATTTCTTTCTTTATTCTTTCTTTTTTCTTTCATCCTTTCGTTCGTTCTTTTTTCCTTTATTTTTCTTCTCTCTCTCTTTCTTTCTTTCTTTTTTCTTTCATTTATTTGTTCTTTCTTTCTTTCTTTCTTTATTTGTTCTTTCTTTCTTTTTTCCTTTCGTTCTTTCTTTCTTTCCTTTCCTTTCTTTTGTTCTTTCTTTCTCTTACCCAAAACTTCATCATTTTTTGTCCCTGGTCATTTTTTCTCTTTTTAGTCTTTTTTACCCTTTTCTCCTAATTTAATTCAATCCAATTTTCTTCCAATTATTTTTCCCGCCCTCCTTCCACTCTCTCTCACATTTTCTTTTAAACACATTCCTTTTCATTCACCCTCGCTTCTCTTTACTTCCTTCTTGTTGCTTCTCCTTTTCTTCTTCTTCTTTTTACCTTCTTTTTTTTCTTTCTTCTTCTACCCCCACCTGCCTATCTCCAAGGCGGATTCTGGCCAGTTACGAATACTGCGGGTGACATTTTAAGAGTTGCGCGTTATTACAACGTGAATGAAGAAAATCTTCCCTGTAGCAGCACTGCAAGCGCAATGTTGATTTTAATTGAATCCCAAATACGAGTTGCTATTTAAAATCAATTGGTTTGTTACCAACAGCATCTACACTGTCGCTGGAGCAAGAATTGTTTCCTCCTGATTGGTCTGATTCTCCGCTTGTCCGCTAGAGGCGCTGCTGTCTCAGCAAGAACGACGCGCTGCCTGTCTGCGGCAGCTGTACGCTGAGCCCGTTCGCCTGGAATACCTCAACTGCGTCCAGTCCAACTAATCTAGCGATCTTCTGCCACACTTGACACACTCGATGCAGCGTATAGCCGCACGTCAAACCTCGGGACAGTCCGGTTTAAAAGTCAGTGTCTAGGTACCAAGATAACACACAGGGGTAGACCGGCGAGCCGAAGCGCCCCCTACCGAGAGAATAATGAAACGTGTTGACATCTGCTTAACAGTCAAGTGCGCGCATGCGTGTCGATCACGGATAGCGTTGCAAAGAGCGGGAAAAGCCATTGCGCAGTTTACACATTTTTTTACAACAATAATAGCAGGAAAATTGTTTGATAATAATAATGATGCTAAAAATAATAATGATGATGATAATAATAATAATTATAATAATAATAATAATAATAATAGAAATAATAATAATAATAATAATAATAATAATATAATAATAATAATAATAATAATATGATAATAATAATAATAATAATAATAGAAATAATAATAATATGATAATAATAATAATAGAAATAATAATAATATAATAATAATATAATAATAATAATAATAATAATAATAATAATAGAAATAATAATAATGATGATAATAATGATGAAAGGAAAATGAAGGAAGCTGAAGGAAAATGAAAAGATGAATCTGGACTTTGTCAGAGAATTGAAAAAGCTGTGGAATATGAGAGTGAAAGTGATACCAATTGTAGTTGGTGCACTTGGAACGGTCTCAATAAACTTGGAAAAAAGACTGGAGGAACTGGAAATCAGAAGAAGAATCGAGACCATCCAATCGGCTAGAATACCCAGAAGAGTCCTGGAAACATGAGGAGACTTGTTGTCACTCAGCCTCCAGTGAAATACCATCAGCTAACGCTGATGTGAAAAACTCAAAAGGGGTAAAAATAATAATGATGATGATAAAAATAATAATGATGATAATAATAATAATAATAATAATAATAATAATAATAATAATAATAATAATAAACAACGAAAACAAAGATGGAAAGAAAAACAATTATATGGATACTTCAAACGTCAAATCGGAGAGGTTGCATATGAAAAGATTTGGACATGGTTAAGAAGAGGAAACCTCAAGAGAGAAACTGAATCGCTAATAATTGCTGCACAAAATAATGCCATAGGAACAAATTATATCAAAGTAAAATTAATAACACACAACAAAACAGTAAATGTAGACTGTGTGGTGACAGAAATAAAACCATAAACCATGTATTAAGCGAATGTAGCAAACTAGCAAAACGGGAATACAAAGCTAGGCATGACTGGGTTGGAAAGGTGATCCACTGGGAATTATGCAAAATACTAAATGTTGACCTTACAACAAAATGTTATATGCATAAACCAGAATCTGTTCTTAAGAATAAAACGTATAAAATTCTCTGGGACTTCGAGATAAAGACGGATCATCTTATCCCGGCCAGGAGACCAAACCTAGTATTGATCAACAAAAAAAAAAAAAAATAAATAAATAAATAAGTCGACGTTATAACGTTTCCCAACAATCGTCATAATTCGAATTATGGAGATTGTGTAAAAATGGGAGAATGGTAATTTGTGTGACGAAAGGGGGTGTAATCCTATATTAGCGTAGCATAAGTTCTGGAGCACGTGTAGGTGTTCCGTGAAACTGTGAATAGCGTGTTGTCTTTCATAGGGGCATATAGATGTGGAACGAGAGATGTCCAAATTTGTTTAAGTTGGTATCATTAAACTTTAGTGAGAGAGATTTAAGGTAAAGGTTGTAATAATGTGTAGGTCGAGAGTTCTAATCTATTTGACCAAGGTTAAAGAGCCGAGTCTATTTACCCATAGCTGGAGGGAGAATAAGTAGATACATACTTTTCCCAAGGGTATTAGCACTATATATTAATATTGTATTTTGTTATCTATTAATAGTTTGTAACCGAAATTACGTCACTGCTTACGTCACAATACCCCAAATCGTTTATACATAAAATAAAGAATAACCCTGTATTATATATCTTTTTAAATATCTTTTTAATTATTCAATATTAATATTAATAAATAAAATTCGTTCCTTATAATTCAACATTTAAAGTAATAATACAACTTTTTTAATCAACTTTATACTTTATTCATTTAAATTGTCATTATCACGTGATAATGACAATTTAAATGAATAAAGTATAAAGTTAATTAAAAAGTTGTATTATTACTTTAAATGGAAAAAAAATTATTTGCGAAATTTGTTATCAATTTTGAAAAATTATTTTTTTTACTATCGCCCTTTTTTCAGTGACAAAATGTTAACTAAAAAGTTTACAAATAAATAAATACATACCATTTTGAGTAAAATGTATGTGTGAGATATACAAAATAATTATTTAATTAATAATTGATAGATGTGCGCAACATTTTATTTGAGAGGGGGTGCAGAACTATGTTTCCATTTCAAATTGTTTCATTTTTTTTACTCCTTTAATAAATTTGATAATTTTACTTATGATACAAACCTTCTGACATTGAATTTTTAATCCCCTCCCCCTCAGGCAATATCTTAAAAAAAAATAAATATTTACATCGCCCGGATGTTTTTTTCTTCTAGTATTTATGAATAAAAGTGTTCAATATCGACGCAGAGCATATGTAAATGTAAGTTAGAATAGCCTAGACACTTTTTCACCTATGCGGTCATCTGACCGTAGATGAGAAACTAACAGTCACCAAACCCCGTTGACTCTGTCTCTACGCTATTCAAACTTTATATATACTAGCAGATCTACTTGGCGTTAAAAATACTCTTATCTATACTTATATATAGATTAATTGGACACAACACGTGGTGTAATGGTTAGCAAGCACCAATGTTAGTGAGTTCGATTCTCACTGGGTGCCCCTGACTTCTGGCCTTGTTCTACATCTAAGCTAAGCTTAGTAAATAACTATACATAGATTAATAAAAAAAATTGTTTTTCTGTATATTTCATTGCATTTCACATTATATCACATGTATCATATATACATCCAACTATTCTCCCTCCACCTATGAGTAAATAGTAGGGTAGACTAGGCTCTTTAGCCTTACTTTAAACAATCAGTCTAGGAGAAGGAAAATCTGAATTTAAACCTGTTAAACTTCGCTGAAGAAATTAACCTTGTGTCGCATCCTACTCGCACGAAGAGGTTGGTAAACATATACTAGGTGTGTCAAAAAAGTATCGAGTTTTTTTTGGTACTTTTTGACACACCTTGTATTCTGAAAATATTAACGTTCCATTCATTGTTCATTTCTATCTTGGTAAATACAGCTTCAAACTCGGCACTTTTATGACACACCTTGTATTAACGTTCCGTTCATTGTTCATTTCTATCTTGGTAAATACAGCTTCAAACTCGGCACTTTTATGACACACCTTGTATTCTGAAAAGAATTAACGTTCCGTTCATTGTTCATTTCTATCTTGGTAAATACAGCTTCAAACTCGGCACTTTTATGACACACATTGTATTCTGAAAAAAATTAACGTTCCATTCATTGTTCATTTCTATCTTGGTAAATACAGCTTCAAACTCGGCACTTTTATGACACACCTTGTATTCTGAAAAAAAATGAACGTTCCATTCATTGTTCATTTCTATCTTGGTAAATATAGTTCCAGTCTCGATACTTTTATGACACACCTTGTATATTTGTTTTATTATATTTTATTCTTTATGTAAAAAGTATTGTTATGGGTCCAACGGGAGAAAATTAGATATTCTATGAAAAAAAAGGTTCGCAAAAAGGATTATGTTTAAAAAAAAAAAAAAATTATTATTATCTAACATATGCGACACGTGTTTCAGATCTTCTGTTATTTTCTTCAGGCATTAATTAACCATATTTTGGCAGAATGTTAATATGTACAAGTGTGATTTCTGATATTTGATAGGTTGTGTTTGTAACTTACTTTTTGTTTATAACGGTTGTATACAACCGTTATAAGCAAAAAAGTAAGTTACAAACACACACACAACCTATCAAATATTAGAAAGCACACTTGTACATATTAACATTCTGCCAAAATATGGTTAATTAATGCCTGAAGAAATAACAGAAGATCTGAAACACGTGTTGCATATGTTAGATAATAATAAAAATTAAAAAAAAAGACATAATCCTTTTTGCGAACCTTCTTACCTTCTTAACCTTTTTATTCTTTATATATCCTTGTTTTTAAATTGTTTATTTTCCTAATTCTTCTTGTTTGTATTTTTGTCTTTTCTTTTTCTTTTAATTGCTTTTTATCATATTATATCCTTTTATTAATTTGTTTTATGTTTTAAACATTTTAAAAAATTAAGTTTTTTTAATATATTTTTATACCCAACTTATATTTTTATGTCGCTCTTCTTATGGAAAATGAGGAGTAAAAGTTTTTATAACCCTTATTAGATTCAATAAACATAAAAAATATTTTGTAAATAAAAGCTGTATTTTTATTTAAATAAACTTATCTGCATTTCTCTTCTGATTAATACTATATTAGTATAAGTATAAAAACGTGTATTTCTGTGATTTTTAAAAAATTTATCGTAAGTGTTGAAAAATATTCATAAACGTCTGATTAAAAAGTATTTATCTAAAAACAGATTTTGCTATTGAATTTTAATTTGATTATATGTGCCAACTATGTGATCAAAATTGATATTTTCAAGAATTAAAAAAAGACAACAATAACAATATTAATTTAGTGTTAGTGCCAAATATTTTTTTCTATTAAAATTAAAAACTGGTACAAATGCAAAATAGCGCGCAAGAGATAATTTCATAATCAGAAGTTTATGAATATTTTTCAAAACTTACGATAAAGATGGAGGGGATTTTTATTGAACTCTGGTCTTTACTGTTCTCCACCAATTTTCCTTTATAAGAGGACACGCGCTCTGTCGATTTACAAACAAACAGACATACAGAATATTCTTTCAAAGTGTTCCAGAATTGGAGCCTCACCATTGGATCCAGTTTAGTGTCATAGCCTAGACACTTGCTTTGTTTTGTGGAGTTACATTAAAATACATAGAAAAAATCAGTTCATTTCAATATAGATTATTATTTTATTATTTTCATAGACTAAAATATTTCGCCAACGATTATTTTAGCATCTCATAAGAACCAGCCGGTGGATAAATTAAGTGTGACTCTGTTTTTTGAGTCTAGGTCTTTTTAATTGAAAGTAATTGATTCCCTTCCTACTCTCTCTCTCTCTCTCTCTCTCTCTCTCTCTCTCTCTCTATCTATCTATCTATCTATATATATATATATAACAAAGCACCGGCACATCAACATCTTCAGGGACAGGCTTCACATGCGACATCTGTGGTCGAGAAAGTTTTCGAACATTGGAAAAAGTTGTAACTTCAGGGGCACAAAAACTATATTATAGTCTTCCGAGACTGAAATGCCAATAATTCGTCTTGTGTTGTTTAAAGACTGGAGTTCTCTGCTGAGTGTAAAAACACACACCTACGGGGGTATGTATCAGTTAAATGTTCGCCTCTTACTGACAGTTACCGGCGGCCGAGACGGTAAGGAGCCGGACGGACGAAAATTCAGTCGGGTTCACTCCGATTCTCTCTCTCTCTCTCTCTCTCTTTGTTTTCACCCCCCCCCACACACACACATATACATATATATATCAATAAGGGGGTGGTCTACGTTGCCTACAGGCATGTTCGTGGCTAATAAGAGTGCTCTTAATCGTCACCATCGTAAACCATCCTCTCCCCAAAACTCTCGAACTGGAGTCTCACTACTGGATACAGTTTACTGATATGTGTGTGTGTGTGTGTGTGTGAATATATGATTTTTTTTCTATGTATCAATCCCTCTCATCTTTTTAATTGAAAGTACTTGATTCACTTCTACTACTCGCTGTCACTATATATATATATATATATATATATATATATATATATATATACCTTAATTCAAATATAAACATATTATCCTATATATATATATATATATATATATATATATATATATATATTGAGCTCTTTTTAGGGATATATAAAAATCCTTGTATGAGTATATATGTGAGCACCTACAAGAGCATACAGTATGGTTGTACAGTGAGATTTCGATGATTCCCAAATAGAATCATCCCCTTACCAGTCATTTAGATTACCTTACACACACACACACACACACACACACATATATTTTTTCTTAATCTGTTTACCCCCCCCTCTCTCTCTCTCTCTCTCTCTCATCTTTTTAATTGAAAGTAGTTGGATCACTTCTCCCGCAGAATATGTTGACAAACAAATACGAATGATTGATAAACAAGAACAAACAAATAAACACTGATTTAAAATGTATGAAATGTTGTTTTTTAAAAACTCCTAACTCCCCCCTCCCCCCCCCCACTCCGTAAAGCAAAATAGATTAAAACAATAAACACTGAACCGGAAGAGGCGAATCGGTCATCCAGTGACCGACCTTCTAACCCCCCCTACCCAACTCCTTTATATGCGATTTTTATACATTTACATAATATCAGCATATTTATATTGAATTACGGCGCAAACTTTAACTTCCTTCTAAAAATAAGCGACAAATTTTATTATTGTTTTTCCCTGGCTTATAATATTCTAATAGGCACCTCATGTGGTGTAATGGGCGCCCCATACTTCTGGCCTTGTGCCACATCTAAGTTAAGCTTAGTAAATAACTATAATATTCTAACAATGAACCCCGATCACTGGAACAAAGAGGAGAATAGGTATTTACAAGGTATTTTACTAATACTCTTGTTCCTTAATCTTCCGACCGTTATCATCTTGTTAAAAAAAACGAGACCGTCCAAATCGTTCAAGATGAAATGCAAAAAAAAATGTAATTCCTGATTATCTGGTGTTGCTTATCAGCTGAATTCTTATTTCTTATGAGTTTCGTCACCTCAGCTAAATAATGGACTATTCTGTTTTTATCATAAAGAAAGGGAAGAAAAAGGACATGCTACATAGAAAAATACAATAAGAAAGAGAGTAGGGGAAAGATAGAGAGATGGGTGAGCGCGGAAGCGATAACACTAATCTGTTTTAATCGAACATAATGAAAAGAAGGAAAGAAAGAAAAGAGAGAGAGAGAGTTAAATCAAGATTATTATGATTTTTATATATTGAGCTATTTGCAATAGTTCTTTAGTAAACATATCAAACTTTGTAGTAATTTAATTATGATACTGTGGTATATCCACGGGTCCTCAGTTAAGAATTGGTTACTTGAAGCAATAATTGTTTACTACGGATTATTGTTATAAGTTACTTGTATTTGATAGGAATACTTGATACCATGTGTAAAAATTACTTGTATTAAGAATATTTACTTGAAGCTATAATTGTTTTCTTAAGATTATATCAAATAACCTGTTTGTATCTTAAAATCCCAGCCGCCCTGTCGACTTCACCTCTGCAGAGGGGTAAGACTCCCCCAATGGGGCCACCTGTTGGCCGTGGGTGGCGACCTGTGATGCTTAAGGATAGAACCCAGGTGGATGAGCAGTTTATGACTTGCAATACTCCACTTTGGCCCTATCTTGGGTTAGACGGGCGGTCGGAGAGGCCCCCTCCGATCAATCGGCTGGTCATATCAAGCCCTAGCACCTATATGATTTTCCCAACCCTATTGCTCTTATGGCAATCCCAGCCCCTTTTTATCATATGGGTGCTAGAAGGCGGTGACTGTGGGTCTACATGTCCTGGGAATGACGTTAAACTCTATCTGATGGTGAGGTTCCAGTTCTAGAGGTTTGGGGAATGTGGAGCACCCCTTCATCACCACTGCTCCCTGGTCCACTCTGGCCCGGAGTGGTAGTACCTGTTAGGGTCCCATCTATGGGTTAAATAGAAAAACATGAATTGATAAACAAAATTGTATTATCCATTAAGAATTGATCTATTTCAAAACTTTATCGGCATTAAATGACCCACTGCGGTTGATATGCCGTAAAACCAAACCAAACCAAAAAATCCCAGATAATCTTTTCCCAGAAATTTCGTTTAAATAAAAAAAAAAATGGATAGGTAGGGTTTGGTTTCTTTGTTTAATAGCACTAGCAAAAGTATGTGCCTCTGGATGAAAGTATTTAAGTATTGAAATATCATATTAAATTAAAAAGACTAACGAAACTAAATAAGAACGAATATAAAAATGTTACACCTATTTTAATGTTATTTTAATTGATGTCTTTTCAAAATTATACAAGTTGTGTCATAAAAGTATTGAGATTGAAGCTGTATTTACTAAGATAGAAATGAACAATGAATGGAACATTTTTTTTTTTCAGAATACAAGGTGTGTCATAAAAGTGCCGAGTTTAAAACTGTATTTACCAAATAGAAATGAACAATGAATGGAACGTTAATTTTTTTCAGAATACAAGGTGTGTCATAAAAGTACCGAGATTAAAACTGTATTTACCAAGATAGAAATGAGCAATAAATGGAACGTTAATTTTTTTTCAGAATACAAGGTGTGTCAAAAAATACAAAAAATCTCAATACTTTTTTGACACACCTATATTGACAATATAGGATTGTTTTTATTTACCCCATAGCTTGAGGAAGAATGGTAGATTGGATTTTATGGCATGTCAACCACGTTGGTTATTTTATGCCGAAGACGTTTTGCTTTACTTATTCTCGTAGGGTATTCAGTTCCTTTTTCCAACATATTTTTTCAACACATTTTTTCAACTCATTTTTTTCAACACATTTTTTCAACTCATTTTTTTCAACACATTTTTAACACTCATTTTTTTCAACACATTTTTAAAACTCATTTTTTTCAACACATTTTTTTTTCAACACATTTTTTTCAACTCATTTTTTTCAACACATTTTTTCAACGCATTTTTTTCAACACATTTTTAAAACTCATCTTTTGATCTATTGGACCCATAGATGGGACCCTAACAGGTACTACCAGTCCGGAGAATAGTTGGATGCATACCTTTCCCAATGGTATTAGCGCCTATGTGAAATGCAAACAGCCTCGTCCATGATTGTAACTCCAGTCGCCGAATCTATTACGCCAAGTGCATTCAAATGTATTAGTATTATAAGTTAAGTCAGGAATGATAAAAATCTTATATTGATACTCATGTTCTTTAATCTTCCGACCGTTATCATCTCTGGTTAAAAATCAGACCGTCCAAATCGTTATTGATGATTTCTGATTTTTTCCTAGCAAGATCAATATCCCGATGTGGCACTACATCTATGACAATTTTTTCTATTATTATTTCGTATATATTGAACATTATTTGTACCAAAAAGATAGTTTGATATTTGCTCAGAACCGAAGGTACAACATCAGTTAAAATTTTGCAAATCAGAAATCATTAATAAGTTAAAATTCGTTAACTTTAAGACTTTTTGACAGCAGTTTTGGATTCCTTGGGCTAAAATGCTCTTAGAAACCAATTTTTTTAGGAGTAGGGAAGCTCTAGAACTCATTTTACAGACACAAATAGATTATAAAAAGTCGCATTTTTCGCGACACCCCACCCAAATTTTTATGTCGATTTAAAAAAAATTTTGGAATTGAAAGCTCAAATTGTGTTGGCTAACTTTAAAATAGTCCACACCTGTATAAAATTTCCAAAAAATTGGAGTGCAAAATTTTAACAAATATTTGCAAAATTATTATATTATATTGAACTATTTTCCAATAGTTCTCAAATAAAAAAATATAAAACGTTGTAATAATCAAATTATCATACTGTGGTATATCCACAGGTCCTGCTAGTTAAGAATAGTTACTTGAAGTTATAATCATTTACTAAGGATTATTATTAAATAATCAGTTTGTATCTTAAAAACAGAGATAATCTTTTCCCAGAAATTTCGTTTAGATCGGTGAAAAAGGATCGATGGAATTAATAGGTACTAGCAGGACCTGTGGATATACCACAGTATGATAATATAATTATTATAACGTTCGACATGGTTACTTAAGGGCTATTGCAAAATAGTTCAATCTGTAAAAAGTTTAATAATAATCTTGATTTAACTCTCTCACAGTCTCTTTGTTTGAGAGAGAGAGAGAGAGAGAGAGAGAGAGAGAGAGAGAGAGAGAGAGAGAGAGATTCGTTACTACCTCCCATGGCACGGTCGAGTAGTTGTATGAAATTATAAGAGTAATTACTCGCTGAAATTATTTTTAACATCATACACGCGCATGCGAGTGCGTGCACACACACACACACACACACACATCCACACCAATCCCCGAAAAAGCAATCATCAAGACATTCATTACATTTAAAATAATGAATTGTACGACGAAAATTGTAAAAGATGGTTGCCTTGTAATATATTTTAAATAATAATAAGAAAAATGCATGAAAATTGATTCCAAAACATAAAAAAGGGTTATCATAAAAAAAATAAATAAAAAAGTGACCACCGGGTTTTGTTTTTAAATTTTAAATTATTAACCCACCACAACTTTCTCAGGGGAATACTGTTGTTGTTTTCTGTTCATTTTATGAAACAAAATGCAAACCCCCAACTTATTAGGTAGTAGGAGTTAAATCAATATTATTATACATTTTATTACATATTTAATTATTTCACAATAGCTCTTAAGTAAACATATCAAACGTTGTAATGATTAGATTATCATACTGTGGTATATCCACAGGCCCTGTTAGTATTAAATTAGTCTATTAAAATGGTGCTTTGAGGAATTTGGAAGAATTATTACGCTTTAGCGAAGGTCACTGACGATTAGAAACTTTTATTCGCTGCTCGTTTATATAAATTTCTAACTAATCGGCTATAATAGACGATCTAAAGTTGATTTTTAAACGTTAAAAACCTTTAAATCATTGGCAAGTCCAAAACATTTTTGGCACCAAACTCGACGATTTTTTCTTACGACGAAAATACTATGGCGGATCGAATTTCGACCAATCATTGCAAGACATCAAGACAAATCACAGCAAACAAATGGCGGCGGTGTTTTCAATGAATCTCCACCATGTTTGGGAGCCTTAAATTAAAATACCTTCCCGATCAGTTTTCAAATTGACTTGGAGATTTTCATCTGTTTTTTTTTTTAAAGATATCTTTTATCTTTAAAATATATTTGTATTTGTTTGTTTTCCTAACATTTCGCCATTGATTTGTATCTTTTTTTAAAAACGTTTTATTTTTATTTTTAAGAACAACAAAACAAAATATTTCTTCATGGATATTTTCCTAACCTGTTATCTCGAATTTTAATGTTAATTCTTTTCGTTTTTACTTCCCTCCTCAATCAAACCATCACTTTTCTTTCTTTATTATTTTTCCTACTTCTTTTTCATTCATTCGTCCGGATTTTTTTCTTCTTTTTCTTCTTTTCCTTATTTCCTTCTTTTTTCATTCTTTTCTTTTTCATTCTCATTTGCCCTTTTTCTTCTTTCCGATTTTCTTTTCATTCATTCGTCCGGATTTCTTTCTTCTTTTTCTTCCTTTCCTTACTTTTTCCGATTTTCTTTTCATTCATTCGTCCGGATTTTTTTCTTTTTTTCCTTTCCTTACTTCTTTCTTTTTTCATTCTTTTCTTTTTTCATCCTCCTTTGCCCTTTTTAATCTTTCTTTTCTTCTTTCCTATCTTTTCATTCATCCGTATCTTTTTTCTTTTCTATTTCCTTTTTATTACTTTCTTCTTTTTCTTTTTCATTCTTCATTTTCCTTTTCATTCTTTCTTTCTTATGTTTTCATTCATTCGCCTGTACTTTTCTTCTTTTTTCTTTTCTATTTTCTTTTCATTACTTCCTTCATTTTTTTCATTCTTTCTTTTCGTTTTTATTCTGCTATTTTCTTCTTTCTTTTCTTCTTTCCTATCATTCGTCTTTTTTTCTTTTTATTACTCCCTTCTTTCCAATACGTCCTTCTTTTTTCTTTTCTATTTTCTTTTTATTACTTCTTTTTCCTTTCATTCTTCATTTCGTTTTTTCTTTTTCCTTTTTTCTTTTCATTCATTTCATTTTTGGGTTCTCTTTTTCATTCACCTCTTCTTTTTCTTCTTCTTTTCTTTCCTATTTTCTTTTCCTTATTTCCTTTTTCTTTGTCTTTACATTTTTCCTTCATTCATCACTTTTTTCTTTTCATTCATTGCTTATTCTATTTCTTTGTCTTTCTTTCTTTTTTTTTTTCTTTTCATTACTTCTCTCTTTTTCTTTTCTCTTTTGTCTTCTCATTTTTCCTACTTTTCGTTTCATTCATTGATTCTCCTTTATCTTTTTTTTTCATTTACCTTTTTTATTTCCTCTTTTTTCATTCCCCTTTTCCCCTTTTCTTTGTCTTCCTTTTTCCCCTCGTATTTACCGATCTTCTTTTCATCCCTCTTTTTTTTATTAGTTCCTTTCTTTCCTTCTTCTCCTTCTCTATTTCCTTTTTTCTTTTCCTTGATTTCTTCTTCTTTACTTCCTTCCTTTTCTTTTCATAACCCCTTCTTTTGCTCTGTCTTCCCCTTCTCTATTTCCTTCTTTTCGTCAATTCATTCTTTTCTTCCTCGTTTTTCATCGATTCTTTTTTTTAAAATTCTTATCTATTTTTTCTCCTCTTTCAATACTTCCTTCTTTTTGTTTTTCTTCTTCCTTTTAATTTCTATTTTCTTTCCATTTCTTCTTTTCTTCGATTTTTCTTCAATTCTTTTTTTTTTCATTTCCTTCTCATTCATTCCATTTTTTTCCTATATTCCTTTGATTTGTTTATTCTTCCTTTTCTTTCCTTCTTTTTCATTCATTCATTTTATTTGTGTTTTCATCTCTTATTCTTTCTTTCGGCCTTCCTCTCTTGTTTTAATTCTTTCTTCCTTTTTTCCTTTATTTTTTTCTCACTTCTCTTACCTCTCTTTATTCTGTTTTCTTTCTTTTTCTTTGTTTAATCATTCTTTTTTTCTTGCCTCTCTTTCCTCTATTCTTTTCATTCATTTTTCCTCATTTTCCTTTGGTTTTTTTTCTTCCATTCTCTTTCGTTTCTATTTCTTTTCTTTATTCAATTCGTTCTATTTTTCTTTTCTTTCCTCTCTTTTCTCCATTAATTTCATTTATACCTTCTTCCTTTTCTTCGTTTTACCGTTCTTTCTTTTTCTTTCCTTTGTTCTTTTTATTCCTTCTTCCTTTATTTTCTTCTTTCTTTTATATTTCCTCTCTTCTTTTCATTAATTCTTTTCTTTTCATTTTCGATTTATTTTTTCCTTTCTTTAATTTTCTTTCTTACCTTTGTTCTTTCTACTATTTTTCCATGTTATCATTCTTTGTATTTTTACTTTTTTATTTTTTATAATCCTACTGTCACCTTCTTTTTAAATAACAAAAGGATTTTTTTTATTACAATTAATCATATTACCTGCGTTTTAAGATTTCTTTCTTTTTCTTATTCAGTCTCGTTTTCATCTCGTCTATATTATCTCGTTCACTTTATTATTCGCGCCAAATTAAACAGCTATCAGATTGCCATTATGAACTATGGAGTTCCAGGAGAAAACAAAAAGAAAGTTACGTAAAAAATAAAAGCGTAAAAAGTGCGGTAAAAATGGATAATAAATAAATTGAATGGAAGACAGAAGGGTCGACGAGTTTTTAAGATGATAAGTGGCTGGTTATAAGGAGGCTTCTATGGGGGAGGGGGGAGAAATAAAGAATTCTCTTTTCCTTTTTTTAACGAAAAGTGGAAATTCGTCTAAGAACGCGAGTGTATGATTCTTGGAAAGATAATGATATACGGCGCGAAATCAGAGAATTTGAAAACGAAAGAATGTGGCTAAACTGAATAATTAATTAAACTATAATTAAAATGAAGGAAAATGAGAGAGAAAAAGAGAGAAAGAGATTGGGAAGAAATTTGGAAGAGACAAATTAAAAGAAAATATAAATGAAAAAAAAGGTAGAAATTAGAGAGAACAAAAAAAACGAAGAATAAATGAAAAAAGAATGAATAAATGAATGAAAAAAGAAAAAGAACGAAAAATAGTAGAGAACGAAAGATGGAGTAAGGAATGAATGAAGAAGGAAGAGAAAGAAAGAATAAAGGAATTAAGGAATGAATGAAAAAAGAAATAATACAGAATTGAATGAAAAAGAATAAAGAATAAGGAATGAATGAAAAATGGAAAATAACAAAATGAAAGAATAAAGGAATGAATGAAAAAAAAGAATAAAGAAGAAATGGAAGAGAACGGAAGAAAGAACAAAGGAAGAGAGAAAAAGAAAGAAGAAACGAATGAAGAAAAGAAAAAATGGAAGGAGGGAAAAAAGAAAGGGAGCAAGAAACGAA
Source organism: Doryteuthis pealeii (assembly GCA_023376005.1). NCBI lineage: Eukaryota > Metazoa > Mollusca > Cephalopoda > Myopsida > Loliginidae > Doryteuthis > Doryteuthis pealeii. The sequence goes on from CM042165.1 coordinate 71,060,988, forward strand.
GGAAAGGAATGAAGAAACGATTGAAGAAAGGAAAGAGAATAGGAAATGAACGAAGGAAGAACATTTGGAAATTAATATAATTTAATCTATATATTAATACTCTTGTTCCTTAATCTTCCGACCGTTATCTTGCAACACCCTCTAGTTAAAAATTAGAATGTCCAAATCTTCCAAGATAAAATGCAAAAATGTAAGTCCTAATTATCTTGTGTTGTTTATCCGTCGAATTTTATTTCGTATGAGCGTCGTCGCCTCAGCTAAATAATGGACCATTACGTTTTTATTATAAAGAAAGAAAGGGCATGCTACACAGAAAAGTATAATAAGAAAGAAAGAAAGAAAGAAAACGGAAGACAGATGGGGTAAGCGCGCGAAAGCGATAAAGCTAATTAGTTTCAATCAATATTCAAAAGAGAGAGAGAGAGAGAGAGAGAGAGAGAGAGAGAGAGAGATTGGATCAGAAGGAAAACAAAAGAATATATGGCGAATGCGACAATATTTTTTTTTCAAAGAGAAAGAAATGAAATATTAAAAGGTGGGTTGAAATGGTTAGATATTTTCAACCGGGGTTCGAGCCCGGATGAAGGTTTCCATTGCTGACGAAGGACTGTTGTAAATCATCTTCTTACTCCATAAACCAATTACATTCTGACCACGTGCTTTATTATTGTTGGAGGCACGTGATGTAATAGTTACCGTGTAGGAAATGTACACGGCTAGAGGAGTTCAAAATCCTGGACGCGGCAGTTTGCATTTCACATAACGCTAATGCCCTAGGGAAAGGTGTGAATCCAGCTAGGAGTAAATAGTAGGGCAGACTAGGCTCTTTAACCTTGGTATGGTAACTAGTCTAGGAAAAGAAAGACTCTGAATTCAAACCAAATTTTAGTGAAAACTACTTTGTGAGATTTCACTTTTCCCTCCTAAAAACACTAATCTCGGTAAAGTTATGAAGTGAGAGAGAACAGGGATACAAAGACATTTTAAGTAGAGAATCAGAAAGAAGGAAAGAAGAGGAAGAAAAAAAAAGAATAAAGAAGGAAAAAGAATAAAGAAAGAAAATCGGAAGAAAAAAAGAAAGAGAAAATAAGGTATAAACATTAAAGAAATAAGCGGAGAATGAAAAAGAATAAAGAAAAGTGGAAGAAAGAAAGAGGGGAAAAGAATGAAAAGTGGTAGAAGGAAGGAGAAAACGAATAAAGGAAGGAAAGATGAAAAAGAATAAAGAGAGGAAATAGAAAGAAAAAAATGAAAGAAAGAGGAAATAAGGTATAAAAATTTTGAAAAATAAATGGAGAATAAAAAAGAAAAAATGAAAGAAAGAGAAAATAAGGTATACAAATTTTGAAAAATAAATGGAGAATAAAAAAGAAAAAAGAAAGGAAAGTGGAATGAAGAAAGAGGAAACGAAGGAAGGAAATAAAAAAGTATATTGAAAAGAATAAAAGGGAGATTGAAAGAAAAAGGGTTCGAACTAAAAACGAAAAACCCAATAAAGACAAGAAAAAGTAGAAACAAAAAGAAAATGATAAACAATAAAATGAGACGCAGGTTGAAATGATTGTTGCTGAAGATGAGTCGACCGCCATTTTTTCTCTGTTTCTTTCTTTCTCACAAGTTACAAAAAGAGCAAAGTATCACGCAGTTTATTAATGGTAAAAAAGAAACAAAAACAAAGGTAAATCACGTTTGCTTTCAATATGCCCACAAACTTAAAACTAACTTACCTTCATCACGCATACTTCTCGTCATTCCTCGGAAACATACAAAAAACAAACTTTCAAATAAGAGATAAATTGAAATGAAGTCCGCCATTAAAATCATTGGTTTTAGTTTTTATCGTTTCCAAGAATTTTTCATTTTCCTATTCTTTACGGTTCGTTTTATTTACTCATTTTTTTCATCCGCCTATGAATAGCAAGGTGCTTAGTTCGATACCGGTCCCCGCCAACTCGTATGAGTAGCACAGATTGGTAATCTGATCTGTGCGGTAAAGTGGGGACCTGGCTCTCCATCTCAGCAAAAACAATCTCCCTGGTCCAGCGTTAGCGAAAAGAGGATAGACTCCCTCGTTGTGCTGCTGATACTGACAATAGGCCACTCCACCAACTTTACTTTTACTTTACGGTCAAGTCACGCTGAAGTTAAGCAGTGACGAGACTGTACAATGCTTAGTTGGATGACCACTTAAGCAATAGCAGGTGCTGTAAGCAACCTGAGGCCGGTGTATCATACCTAAGCAAAATACACATGAAGTTAAATAAATCATTTATCAAAATGTGTTGATTCGGCGTTAAGTGACACGTAAAGATGGTTGGGTGGTTGAATTTTTCGGCATTTCAACCCATTTGGGTCATTTTATGCCGAAGACGTTTTTATTTAATTTATTCTTGATGATAGACTCTCTCGTTGTGTGGCTGATACTGACAATAGGCCAACTTTACTTTTACTTTACGGTCAAGTCACGCTGAAACACATTTTTTTCTATTTAACCCATAGATGGGACCCTAACAGGTACTACCACTTCGGATCAGAATGGACCTGGGTAGTATGGTGATGAAGAGGTACTCCACATTCCCCAGAGCCCCAGAATTGGAAACTCACCATCAGATAGTTTAACGTCATACCCAGGACATGAAGACCCTCAGCTACCGTCTTCTAGCACATATATGATAAAAAGGGAAGCGCGTGGTGTAAGGGTTAAAGTCATCGGAAATGGACTCGTCGCCCCGAGTTCAAATCCTGGATGTGTTAATTGCATTTCACTTAGCGCTAATACCCTTGGGAAAGGTATGAATCCTACTCTCCCTCCAGCTATGGGTAAATAGTAGGGAAGACTGGGCTCTTTAATCTTGGTTAGGCAACTGGTCTAGGAGAAGGAAAACTCTGAATTCAAACCTGTTGAACTTCGCTTAAGAAATTGACCTTGTGTCGCATCCTGCTCGTGCGGAGGGGTTGTTATATATATATATGATAAAACGGGTTGGGGTTTGCCATAAGAGCAACATGGTTGGGACAATCATATAGGTGCTAGGGCTTTACGTGAACAGCCGATTGATCGGAAGGGACCTCTTCGACCAACCGTCTAGACTAAGGAACAAAGTAGTGTTGCATGTCATGGACTGCTCAGCCACAAGGGTTCCATCCTTAAGCATCACAGGTTGCCACCCATGGCCAACAGGTGGCCCCATTGGGTGGTCTTGCTCTTTGGCAGAGGTGCAGACGGTGTATTCTAAAACCCTATCCATCTTAGTCTGTTCATATCTATCTATCTATATTTGTTCATATCTATCTATCTATCTATATTTGTTCATCTCTCTCTCTCTCTCTCTCTCTCTCTCTCTCTTTCGAATATATATATCTATATCTTAGTATGTTCATATGAACAAAGAGGAATAGATAGATAGAAATATTGATATGAACAGAATGAGATAGATATGAACAAAGATAGATATATAGATATGAATAGACTAAGATAGAGGTGGAGGTGTAGTCGATATATATATATATATATATATATATATATATATATATATAATTATTATTATTGCTTGAAGGCAATTACAATGCATGTATCATATAAAATTCGATACTTATAGAAAATAATCTTAACAAGTGAATCCCGGCAAAGGATTGTTCGGTGTGTAGAACATCGTACAGACTGTTTCGACTTTATTAAGTCTCATCAGCGATGTATACTAACAATTTCCCTCCGACAGAAATCGAAGTAGTCGGTGTATTCTAATATTATTATTATTAGAATACAGCGACTACACCTCCACCTCTATCTTAGTCTATTCATATTTATATATCTCATTTTGTTCATATCAATCTATCTATCTATCTATCTATCTATTCCTCTTTGTTCATATCTATCTATCTATTCCCCTTGTTCATATCTATCTATCTATTCCCCTTTGTTCATATCTATCTATCTATCTATCTATCTATCTATTCCTCTTTGTTCATCTATCTATCTATTCCCTTTGTTCATATCTATCTATCTATCTATCTATTCCTCTTTGTTCATATCTATCTATCTATCTATCTATCTATCTATTCCCCTTTGTTCATATCTATCTATCTATCTATCTATCTATTCCCTTTGTTCATATCTATCTATCTATTCCCCTTTGTTCATATCTATCTATCTATCTATCTATCTATCTATCCCTCTTTGTTCATATCTATCTATCTATTCCTCTTTGTTCATATCTATCTATCTATCTTAGTTCTATCTATCTATCTATCTGTCTATCTATCTATCTATCTATCTATCTATTCCTCTTTGTTCATATCTATCTATCTATCTTAGTCTGTTTCATATCTATCTATCTATCTATTCCTCTTTGTTCATATCTATCTATCTATCTTAGTCTGTTCATATTCTATCTATCTATCTATCTATCTATCTATCTATCTATCTATCCTCTTTGTTCATATCTATCTATCTATTCCTCTTGTTCATATCTATCTATCTATCTCCTCTTTGTTCATATCTATCTATCTATTCCTCTTTGTATCATCTATCTATCTTAGTCTGTTCATATCTATCTATCTATTCCTCTTTGTTCATATCTATCTATCTTAGTCTGTTCATATCTATCTATCTATCTATTCCTCTTTGTTCATATCTATCTATCTTATCTTAGTCTGTTCATATCTATCTATCTATCTATCTATTCATCTTTGTTCATATCTATCTATCTATCTTAGTCTGTTCATATCTATATCTATCTATTCATCTTTGTTCATATCTATCTATTCATCTTTGTTCATATCTATCTATCTATCCATATCTATCTATCTATCTATCTATCTATATTTGTTCATATCTATCTATCTACCTATCTATCTATCTTAGTCTGTTTATATCTATGTATCTCTTTTCTTTCTTTTTTTTAACACCCAACCAAAAAACACTTTTGAGGCTTCGGTCCATTTTTCTCGGTGTAGAATGATAAAGTCTTCTTACTCTATGATTCGCGGATGCTTGTAAAATCTACCATAATCGTATCTATCTATCTATCTATCTACCTGTTGTTCCGTAAGCGTTGCTTGTATTGAATAAACAAAACTTTTCTTGATCTCTTGTCGCATGGCTCTTCGTGTTTTGCGCGCGTCCGAAGTTAAGTGGCACTCACTCGAACCAAGTTTCATCGTCTTACCACGACGCCCTCGCCTTCTTCATCTTTACCACAGATGATGATACTTTTCTTTACGTGATTTTTTTTTCCTTTATTTTTTTCTTTCTTTTTCGCGCCTATTTAGTCTATATATTTATTTTGTCTTTAAGCGTCTTTCACAGCTTCCGCCCCCCCCCCCGCAACGTTTTCATATTCTTCTTCTTCTTATACAATTTTGAAAAAGGCCCTTTGCTCGTGCGCTTATCAAAACATCATTTTTCTCCTGTTGATTCCTTCAAGCTACTGTTTTTCTTTTCTCTTGATACAGCCGGGCTTGTCTACGCCAAAGAACGTTGCTAAGCAACAGAGAATATCTCAATAATAATAATAATAATAATAATAATAATAATAATAAGTTGGACCCATGGAAATCCCACGGTTGTTGACAACAAAGATATCCTCATTACTTTCGAATATATATATATATATAATATTACACTGTGTATTGAAATAACCTACTCGAGTTTCACTATAAGGATCTTCAGGGTTAATTCCAATGAATTAATCAAGATATTGATCAATTACAGTTAATTGCGGAAGTTAATATTGCAATTATGACCGTTGAAAACAGTTTCGCAGTTAATGAACGCTGTCCCCTTGTGACTATACGACTTGAGTATGTTGTTTCTGAACTAACGATGATTACTACTACCAAACGACTACTACTACAACTCGAATTTGGCCCTATGCAACAGAAATCTATAAAGTGTTCAACATTTTATTCCCTTTGATACTATCAAAGCCCTGGAGTCCAGACATTCTAAAACAAATCTTTTATATATATATATATATATATAAGTTTTTTTTATAGTTTGAAGCATTGTACGTATATGTAAAATAGAAATTAGAAGGCAGTTGACAATGCAATGGAATAAGTGTTGAAAATGATGTCTATTTACCCTTTTTTTCTAAATATTTTCGGGATAAATCCCATCTTCAGAGGTTTTAGAAGTACTTGTGTTTTTTACTACTTATCTTACTGTGCTGGCGCAAATGTTATTTGTTTATTAAGTTGAAGGAACGCCGGATGTTTGAAAATATTCGGGTTTTTCCGTGGTGATTCGATGACCCGTTCGTGCGTGCGCGCGTGCAGTTTCTTCGGAATTCTTTTAATTTTTTGAAATTGATGGGATTTATCCCGAAAATATTTAGGAAAAAATGGTGAATAAACTTCAATTTCAACACCTATTCCATTGCATTGTCAATTGCCTTCTAATTTCTATTATATATTATATATATATATATATATATATATATATATATTAGATAACAAAATGCCTTTTGCTTATAAAATGTGGGCCAGTGATAGATTACTTTTATGGTTAAGCCTTTTTATAACCCAGCTTATAAAAAGGGTAACTGTGAGTTCTTTAAGCGAGAATAAAACAAGTCAACACTCTTTGATAACAGGATAAGAACTGAATTTTATTTCGAAAATTTGGCGCCTGTCGGTGTATGTGTGTGTGTGTGTTCGCATGTCAAGTATTTGTCTGTGCTGATGACCGGAAATAGCTCAGATTTATTTATGAGGTCACAATATTCCACCCAACTTCAAGAGATTTGAGTTCCCCCCATTATGAATGTTCATTATATCATTATGTCTTTTAAATGTCTTGGTGTATCTTTTTTTGTTCTGGGTCTATTTGTTCTTCCTTCGTTTGTTGTAGTTTCATTTTCGTCTTTTATTGCTATTGCTGTTTCATCTTCATCTGTGCTTGGTTCATCTAATTTTTGTGGCGTATCCTCAATTATTGTGGTTGCTTCTGGTGTTGGTGTGTAGTTAGGGCATATTTCATTGTAATCACTATAATTGTCTACATTATTCTTTGTTTCATGTATTTCCGTTTTCTCAGTGCTATTATCTGTGTCAGTCCCTAGTCTTTCATTCACTAATTGGTTTGCAAGTTTAAAGTCACTAATATCCCGGGTTACCTCCCTTTCATCATATGTTCGCCTACCTCTAATTTGTGATCCTTTAGTTTCAGTTACAATATAGAATGTTGGTTCATACTGTGTTGACCATTTATTTCTCTTTGGTTGTTTTACGAGTACATAGTCTTCAGGTATGAATTTTCTTTCTTTAATCCTTCTGTTTGCATTGAATTTATTTTTGTATTTTTCATCATTATGATCTATTATCTCGTTTGTCTCTTTCTTTTCTGCTTCAATTTTGTTAGGTTTGTTATAATCTAACTTGATCCTAATTTCTCTACCTTCCATAGCTTTATAAGGTTCTATACCCGTTACTGGATGTGGTGTAGCTCTGTCTGCCGTTAGCATTTCTATTATGTTGATTCTTCTTTCTATCTTGTCTTTATTTTGTAGGTTAGCGATTTGTTCTGCTTTATTTACCATACTCATAAATGATTCTACTTTTCCATTTGCTTGTGGATGTAATGGAGTTATCCTGTGATGATAGAATCCTTCTTCTACAGTAAATTCTGAAAATTCTTTTGATTGGAATGATGGGCCATTATCGGTTAACATTTTTCTAGTAGGTTGCCAATATTTCTTTCAGTTTGATTCTTGTCTGTTTGAAAGATGTATTTTGTACCTCTTCCACTACTGGGTAGCTTGACCTCTGGTCTACCATAACAAGGTTGTAGTGCCCGTCTGGGTATGTCCCTCCAAAGTCTAGGTTGACTACCTCCCAGCTTTCTTGGGTATACTTGTGGGTTTTATTGGTTCTGGTTGTGGATCACTTGCTACTACTTTGCATTCGTAGCATTGATCTATGACTCTATCAATCATAGAGTTCATTTTAGGAAACCAATATCTTCCTCTTAATAGTTATTTGGTTTTTGTCCTTACCAGGTGTCCTAAGTAATGTCCTATTTTTGCTATTTTCCTTTAAAGTGATTTTGGAATAATTATTTTATCTCCCCTGTATACTATTCCTTCTATTATGCTGATTTCTTCTTTTATATGTTTGTATGGTAACATTTCTATGTCCTTTTCGGCTTTGATCCAGTCGTTGTTGGTAATGTATGATGTCAATCTTGTTAGTGTATCATCTTTCTTTGTCTCTGTCCTTATTCTATCTAAAGTTTCAGCATTTTCTTTGTGTGAATTGTGGTTTATAATTTGTTCTGTGTTGTCTCGACAGTTCGCTGATATGGTGTGTCTTGATATGTAGTCTAATGGATCCAGTTCATTTCTTCCTGGTTCGTATTTAAGTTCAAAGTCGAAGTCCGTTATTTTCATAATCCACTTTTCTATGCGTGGAGGGATTCTGTGTTGAACTTTGTTAAATATTGGGATTAGAGGTTTGTGGGCTGTTATTATAACGAATTGTGGATTCTCCTATCAGATAATTTCTGAGTCTCGTTACTGCCCATTTTACAGCTAATGCATCTTTTTCTGTTTGGCTGTATCTCTTTTCTGTGTCCGATAGTCTTCTGAAGTGTATCGGTTGCTGTCCCAGTGGTCCTTTCTGGAACAATGCAGCACTCAGTCCTTCATGGAAGCTCGCTACTGTTCTTAGTGTAGTCTGCTTGTTTGGGTCGAAGTATGCCATTGTTTCAGAACTGGTTATTGCAGATTTCAGTTCTTCAAACAGTTCTTTTTCTTCACGGTTCCATTTGAATTTTGTTTTATTCCTTTTTAAGTTTGTCAGTGGTTCACTAAGTGTTGCATAGTTTCTTATAAAGTTGTCAAGGTAGCCTGTCTGTAGCAAGATGGGGATGTTATCCTGACTTTTGTGAGCTAGACCTACTATATTAGAAAAGGAGGAAGAAGGATATAAGTGAGAGAGCAAAGGTTTAAAAAATAGTGATGAGCAAAACAGGGTGAACGATGGTTTGACCGTAGCGTGACCCCGAACGGAGAATTGAATGTCAACCGGAAGTTTCGGGTGTTGAGCGGAAGTCACGTGGTGACGTGGAACGACGAAGAAAGGGACCGACCTCTTTTCGATTTGGGATAGCGTAGGGTTAAGACGTGCCCTTGGTCCCGTGTGGGATGACGGTAGTTTAATAGTTTCTCTCTCCTGTCTCTCTGCCTTTCCTCCTCTCTGATACGAACCCACGAGACGAGCCTACCCTGAAAATAAAGGCTAGCAGTTGTGACTAAATATTTCTCGCGTTGTAATTTTTATCAACAAGAATACATTTTTAGTACCGTGAATCTATCGCCGCCACCACCACCGCCCCGTTATGTATATCGCTTTGGGTACTGTGACCAGATATACGACAACGTTACAGATATCGTTTTAGTGCCCGGAAAAAAGGGACAACGTTACACTGTCATCTTATTATAATGGAGATTCTGTATTTTTCTGTCTGTAACCGAAACTAAATCACTACCCAAGTCACAATTCCTTAGTTATTGACGTCACATTCATCAAGAATTTATTTTTATTTTAACCTCAATTATTAATAAAATTGTTTTACATTATTAATACTGTTAACCATATCTACATACTAACAACATGCAATTTTATTTATATATACAACAAAATAGCGGTTTACAGTGTGAACGGGAATACTATTTTGCATATTAATATTAAAAAATCAAATTTAATAAATATGTGCTTAGTATTATTGATTCCTAACTATTTGGTTTTATTTTAATGAATATAAGCAAAAATCTCTTCAATGAATTTTAAATGAAATCCATTAACAAGATAAAATAACTGTAATTTTATTCTTTACTTCCTCTTATAACTAAATACTTAAATTAGAAAAAATAACAATGAAAGACAGAGTGATGGAAGAGTAAGTTTCAGTTGTTCCATTTTTTATTATACTCCCTCTGTTTCAAATCTTTTATCATACCCCCCTCTGTTTCAAATCTTTTTATCCGTATTCTTATTTAGTTTCATTAGCCTTTCTAATTTAAAACAATATATTATTACATTAAAACTTAAATACTTGGACCGGAGGGTGCATATATTTTCTAGTTCCAATAAAGCTTCTAACTTCTTCTTTTGATTTTGGCTCCTTGCAGTTTAGTACAGATTTAATTTTCTTAGTGTCTGGTTTTAGCCCTTCTGATGTAAACAAATGACCAAAGAACGTGATTTGTGTTTTAACAAAATTCACTCTTCTCTCGGTTGAATTTGACTCAGTACTCCTTGAAGTACTTTAATTAAGGTTCTGTTGTGTTCCTCTCAATCTTTTCCTCCGAGGATTATATCATCTCTATGGTTCATGCATACAGGTATGTCTCCAAATATTTTGAACATTACTCGGTCAAATACATCTTGTGATGATTTTGCCCCGAATATCAACCGTTTTGGTCTATAGTTTCCCCAGGGTGTACTAAATGTAGCTAGTTTTCGGGTTTCCTCGTTTATTGAGAGTTGGTGGTACCCTGCGTTTAGGTCCATTTTACTGAACACATTGCATCCCCTTAGGTGATATGTAAAGTCCTCGATAATAGGTGTTTGGACATATCTACTTCTTTTTGTATACTAGCAAATATATGCACCCTCCGGGTGCAAGTATTTAAGTTTTAATATAATAAAATATCATATTAAATTAGAAAGGCTAATGAAACTGAATAAGAATACGGATAAAAAGATTTGGAACAGAGTGGGTATGATTGAAAAATAGAACAACTTTGAAACTAACTCTTCCATCATATTCCATTACTCCCGTCTTTCATTGGTAAATGTTCCTAATTTAACTATTTAGTTAAAATAAGAAGTAAAGAATAATATTACAGTTATTTCTTCTTGTTAATGGATTTTTAAAAAAGATTTATCCCCAAGATTTTTGCTCATATTCAATAAGATAAAAACAAACAATTAGAAATCAATAATACCTAGCATATATTTATTAAAATTAAATTTTTTAAGATCAATATGCAAATTAGCCTTCCAATTCACACTGTAATCCGCTATTTTGTTGTATATATAAATACAATTGCATGCTATTAGTATATAGATATGGTCAACAGTCTTAATGATCTAAACAATTTTATTAATAATCGAGGTTTAAATAAAAATAAAATCATGGAGAATGTGATGTAAATAACAAAGGGAATTGTGACTTGTATAGTAACATAGTTTCGGTTGCAGACAGACAAACCCACAATCTCCATTATAATAAGATTTGTTCGATATTCGCATGTCTATGCTAGCTCGTATCATGTTTGGTTCCAGTCTCTCGTAGCGTACCTTGGTTTAGGTTGCACGACTAATGATGAACAGCACGTGATGGCATCGTTTCTGGGTACTTTTTCAAAAATGCCATCCGCTTCTCCTTGTTCAATCCATTTTTTTAAGCGGAGTTTCTAAATGGTATGGTACGTGCCTGGATTTTTGAGCTATAGGTTGTATTCCAGCTTCCATTTGGGCAATTCCATGTCAAATCATCCGGGCCATGTCACCCACCCGCTTCAATTTTTCTGAAATTTTGTACAGTTGTAGACTAGGTTGGAATTAGACAATCCCCCAAATTTGAGCTTCCAATTCGAAAAATTCGCCGAGTAATGTCGATTTTAAACTCGAAAAATTTGAGGAGCGGTGAGAAAATCTTAATTGTTGCTGGCAATTCATCCGTGATATAAACACAATCCTCGGAAGCACAACGCGCTTGTAGACGTTAATGGAGGCTGGTCTATGGTTTTCCATAGTCTCTCTGTGTGTGATAAGGGTTATGTCTAAAGCAGTGTCAATTTGCAAGCGAACAGGATGGTCGTTCAGTTCGACTCACACATATTTCCTGTTAGACTTTGAGTTTGGTACAAACAAACATGGACTCACCAGTGTAGATCGATATTAAACCTACATTAATCAGGTCTATGTGGATTCTGGATGCCGTGCGAAGGACTAACCAGGATCAATGACTGATAGGGACGTTTGGCGAGGGAAAGTGATAGGAATCTGTGCTAGCACCGCGAACTGATGATGATGATGGTAATAATAATAATAATAATGATAATAATATATAGGGCCGGGTTAGCTCCGTCGGTAGAGTGTTCGGCTAGAAACCACAAGGTTCCTAGTTCGATAACGGCCCTCACCAACTCAGCCTATGAGTAGCACAGGGATCTGTGCGGTAAAGTAAGGGGCTGATGGTAGATGTGGCGCCACCTCAGATGCTAAAAACAATCTCCTTGGTTTAGCGCTATTGAAAAGGAGATAGACTCCCTCGCTGACTGGCTGATACCGACTTTAGGCCGCCCCGACGACTTTACTTTTACTATATATATACACTTCCACGCGAGCAGGATGTAGCACAAGTTCAATTTCTTAAGCGGACGCTCATCCATGACGAGGTCAATTTTTAAGCAATGCTCAGAAGGAAACACTTGAATTGAGTTTTCCTTCTCCTATACTGGTTTCCTAGCTAAGGTTAAAGAGCCCTGTCGGTCCTACTATTTACCCATAGCTGTGTTTGTTATGTAGTCGCTTGTGTGTTGTTTTGTGCATCCTCTTTGTGTCCTTGCTTGTTGCATTCGCAACAGCGGTGCGTTTTGAACAGACAAATGCACATAGTACAATGATGATATCAAAGTACATCACAATGTTATATATGCAATTAATGTAGGAAGCGCGTGGTGTAATGGTTAAAGTCATGGGAAATGGACTCGTCAACCCGAGTTCAAACCCTGGACGTGGCAATTATTTAACTTAGTGCTAATACCCTTGGGAAAGGTATGAATCCTACTCTCCCTCCAGCTATGGGTAAATAGTAGACAGACTGTGCTCTTTAACCTTGGTTAGGCAACCGGTCTAGGAGAAGGAAACTCTGAATTCAAACCTGTTCAACTCCGCTTAAGAAATTGACCTTGTGTCGCATCCTGCTCGTACGGAGGGGTTGGTAAATATATATATATATGCAATTAATACACCACACCATGCTATATACTTTTACTATATTGTAAATATTATATCAATGTTGATATATTGTGTTATGTTATAATGTATTATGTTATTGTATATTGTCCATTGTATATAATGTAACCCACCATGTTGGGTATGTTAGAACAATATGTTAAATTTATATACGTAATGAATTATGTAATATTAATTAAATTAATATTAATTAAGTAATTAAAATAGCTTAATATTTGTACCCGGTCATGGTTAATAGAATGAGAACAGTCCCCGTGGATTAAATGAAGGGTTCGGTTCGAAGTTCCGTGCAGACTCCCCAGTTTGACAAGAAGGTTCCTAAGTTCGATAAAAAACTTAAAAAAACTTGAAGAAGACCGTAGGGCACATCGGCAGAAATCTTGTGTATATAACAATAAAGATGAGCACAATAGTCCGAAAAATTCAAATAATACAAATTTCTTTTGTCTCATATACCTTCTCTATCCTCTGTTTTTCTTCTTTTTTTTCTTCATTCTTTCATCTATTCATTCATTTTTTAGTTCTTTTTTCTTTGTTTTTTTCTATATTCTTTTCTTTACATTTTTATATCCCTTTCTTTCTTCTCCCTCTTTTTCCTTCCCCTTTCCTTTCTTCATTTCTTTCTTTCATTTTTTTTCTTTCTTTTTTCGCTTTTTGTTTTTATTTTTTATTTTCATTTATTTAACTATGAGTAAATGGTAGGCAATACTGAACTCTTTAATCTCGTTGTATATCATCTTAACATTAACGAGTAGGGCAACCAGTCTAGGAGAAGGAAAACTCTGATTTCAAACCTGTTAAACTGCACTTTGGGTGGTCACTACTAGAATAGGCTCAGTCCTAATTAGGAATCTATTTTACTAAATTTTTTTTGTATTAAGTGATACTTCCAACAATCATGAAATTATAATTAACACAATATCAACTGTTAACATAGTGAGGGTACTTGCAAATGGATATATATCTATTTCTATCAATAATGGAGATTCGCTTCCGGTTTTTGTCTGTAACAAAAACTACGTCACTGCTTACGTCAGACTACCTAAAATCGTCATAACATAGAATAAAACACTCAAAATTTGAGCATGCAATGTTAGACAGTCCTCATTGGCTTTTTAAACAAGTTTTGATAAATACATACCTAGTATTATCTATCTCTATATAGTTTGTTTTATTTTAATATATATTTAAAGTTATCAGAACTAAGTTTCCATTTCAATTTTTTAATTTTTTATTCCTTTAATAAATTTATTCTATTTTTTACTCCTTTAATAAATTTGATGATTTTTCTTTACTTATGATACAAACTCTCTGATATTAAATTTTCAACTCCCATCCCCTCAGGCAATATTTATTTTACGTCACCCTGATGGCGTTTTTTTATTTTGCTAGTTATTATAATGGAGATTGTGTGTCTGTCTGTCTGTAACCGAAACTACGTGTATATTACTACTCAAGTCACAATTCCCTTTATTTACGTCACATTCTCCATGATTTTATTTTTATTAAAACCTCAGTTATTAATAAAATTGTTTTACATTATTAATACTGTTGGCCATATCTACATACTATATTTACCACGTACCCCACGTGTATGGGTTAGGTAGAAGGCCATATTAATGTTGGACCACCCATAAGCCGTGACTAATGGGTGGGGGGTGCAAAAATGCGTTGATCCCATCGGCATTCCCCTCAAGGGGGCGCCTCAGGCACCTGGCATTAAACCCAACCCTGCCCCTTTAAATCGAGGAGCAGGCGTTTCATGAGGTGATGGCCACCTGGGATCAACGATGTTAGCTTGTACGGTCCAGCGGCCGAAGCCCCTAGACCCCCTCCCCGGTTGAAACCGGAGTTAGATGTATTTGCCTCATACCCCACTTGTATGGGCTGGGCACAAGGCCTCATTTTAATGTGGGCCCACCCACAAGCCGAAGCTCATGGGTGGGAAAGAACAAAAATTGCTTCGATCCCTTCGGCATTCCCCCAGAAGGGGGCGCCTCAGGCGCTGGGCAATAAACCCAGCCCTGCCCCTTTAAGTCAAGGGGGCAGGTGTTGCCTGGGGGGATAGCCCCCTAGGATCGACGCTATTAACTTGTAAGGTCCAGCGTCCGAAGCTCACTAGACCCCCGGTCGAAACCGGAGTTAGATGTGTTGGACATATCTACATACTAATAACATGCAATTTTATTTATATATGCAACAAAATAGCGGTTTACAGTGTGAATGGGGATGCTAATTTGCATATTGATATTAAAAATTTGATAAATATGTGCTTAGTATTATTGGTTTCTAGTTGTTTGGTTTTATCTTAATGAATATGAGCAAAAATCTCGGGGATAAATCGTAAAAGAAATCCCTTAACAAGAAGAAATAACTGTAATTTCATTCTTTAGTTCCTATTTTAATTAAATTAGGAAAATTTAGCAATGAAAGACGGGAGTGATGGAAGAGTAAGTTTCAGTTGTTCTATTTTTCGATTATACTCCGCTTCTGTTTCAAATCTTTTATCTTGCATTCTTATTTTAGTCTGTTCATTAGTCTTTCTAATTTAATATATTTTATTACATTAAAAGTTAAATATTTGCATTCCCCGGGTGCATATATTTGCTAGTTGATTCAATAGAGGAAAATGGTACTTACGATTCGGTGAATATATTATGGAATTTTAAGTGGTGGAATGTAGTGGTTTTTAGAAGTTGCGGTGGTATGGTGGGTGGTGGTGGTTGTGATAGATTATGTGTATAAGTCGAAGTGCGATAATAGGTGTTTGTTCTCATATCTACATTTAGATAATATTTCGGATATTTTGTTCTGTAGGGTGTTCTGTAATGGGTGAGTTCTTCATGGAGAAAAAGAAGGTATTTTTTTTATATCTTGTTGTAGACGGATGCGAGTTTTAGGATTTCCAAGGTGATGGTCGGTGAGTCGTTCATGTCTTTTAGATATCAGATACGTGTGCATAATGACGTATTGGTTGAGTAATATCTGTTGAAGAAAGAAAGTTTGTGGGCATATATCTTTTGTTCTTGGGTTACATCCGTTTCACCTATATACTGAGTTAGTTTTTACAGTGGCCCTGTACACTACTTTTGTGTGGGCAGTTTCCTTGTAGGGGGCAGGATTCTTTATTCCTACAGCACCCATTCATCACCATTGCTCGCTGGTCCACTCAGACCCGGAGTGTTAGGGTCCCATCTGTGGGTTGAAAACAAAAATGTGTTTCTAAAACAATTGAGTAACCATTAAGAATTAATTTATTTCAAAACTTTGTCGGCATCAAATGACCCACCGAGCTTGATATGCCGTAAAACAAACAAACAAAACAAACAAAAATCAGCGTCTCGTAATGAGTTATGTATTATTAAGGAAATTAATTTTTGATTTGAAACGTGAGATTAATACATGGAATCAACATGATATTATGAGACCTGTTGTGATTAATTATGCAATACTAGTATATCATATGTGGTATTTTATAGTTTAATGTTAATTGCATCACGTACTACGGTTGAATAATTAATTTTCTTATTTAATATATGTATATTTGTATGTAAATTTTATCTATATGAACGTTTGATTTCTCAATTTGGGCTTAATACTATAATGTAAATATCTGGTTTTATTCATTTATATATGCATATTTATATATACATATATAATCTTTCAAGAGAAAGAATTAACTTAATTGTGTGATAAGGTCGAATATATAAAGCAACAGTGAAGAATTTTGGCTAACAATTACACAAATAAAACTTCTCAAAAATAATGGTAAAAAAGTAAGAATGTAATTCATTATATGGAACGTTCTATTTCCAAAACATCCCCCCCACATATATGTGTGTGTGTGTGTGTGCATATGAATATCTATATATCATCCTATCTGTCTATGATATTACTGGCCTCTTTGATCACCATGAAAAGCATAATACAAATTTTATATTTTCCCCACGTGATCTGCGTAGGTTGCACGTAGGTTGACTAGTGTTTATAAGATATCGTAGACTACCTTTATAAAGTAAGTAAAGTCGTCGGAGTGGCCTAAAGTCAGTATCAGCCAATCAGCGAGGGAGTATATCCCTTTTTCACTAGCGCTGGACCAAGGAGATTGTTTTTTGCGTCTGAGGTGGAGCGCCACACCTACCATTGGCTACTTACTTTACCGCACAGATCTCTGTGTTACTCATACGCTGAGCTGGCGAGGACCACTATCGAACTAGGAACCTTGTGGTTTCTAGCCGAACGCTCTACCGACTGAGCTAACCCGGAAGGAAACTTAACTTTTTCGGTTCCATATGTTTGATGTCGCTTCATGTGACAGCTCTGTCTTTTGCACTCTCCCGCTTGGTTCATGCGCCCTGTTTACTTTGTCCTACAGCTGTAGCAATACGCTTGACTTCCTCAAGTTGATGAATTTTTTTGAGAAACCATTTTTCTTTTATTTAATGTGGATTCTTTAGACCACCAACGCTGTGGGTGAAGGCCTAGACATGATCTTCAATTTGCCTCAGTATCAATTAATTATTTCATCTTGAGGAACGATTCTGCATTTTCTACAGCTTGTTGCGCCTTCCATATTCGACCAGTTATTACAGAAGGCTAGCCGTTCTTCACGAATATATATATATATATATATATATATATATATATATATATATATATAATAATAATATTAAATAATAATAATAATAATAATAAGTTATGGAATATGAAAGTCAAAGTGATACCAATTGTAGTTGGTGCACTTGGAACGGTCCCAAAAATATTGGAAAAGGGTTTGGAAAGTCTGGAAATCAGAGGAAGGATTGATACCATTCAGAACACTGCACTGCTGCAATCTGCCAGAATACTCAGAAGAGACCTGAGGAGACTTGCTGTCACTCAGACTCCAGTGAAAGACCATCAGCTAATGTTGATGTGAAAACTCAAAAAGAAGAAATAATAAATAAAAAATAAAAAATAAATAATAAATAAAATAAAATAATAATAATAAATAATAATAATAATAATAATAATAATAATAATAATAATAATAATAATAATAATAATAAAATAAAATAATAATAATAATAATAATAATAATAATAATAATAATAATAAAATAATAATAATAATAAAATAATAATAATAATAATAATAAATAATAAATAATAAATAATAAATAATAAATAATAATATAATAATAAATAATAATAATAATAAATAATAATAATAATAATAAATAATAATAATAAATAAATAAATAATAAAATAATAGAAATAATAATAATAAAATAATATAAATAAAATAATAAGTGATAATAATAATAAATAAAAATAGAAATAATAATAATAATAATAATAATAATAATAATAATAATAATAATAATAATGATAAATAAAATAAATAAAAGAATAAATAAGATAATAAATGAAAATGAATAATAAATAGAAATAAATAAATGATAATAAATAAGTACAACTAGTATAGAATAATAAATGAATGATAATAAATAAATAAATAACAGATAGATACTAGTATGAAATAAATCTAAATCTTAATAAATAAAACCTTCCAACCCGTTTATAATACGAGTAAGTACAACTAGTATAAAATAAATGTTTAACACTCTTAATGATCTTGACCTGGATACAGTGTGTGTGTCTGTGTCTGTGTGTCTCTCTGTGTGTGTATGTGTGTGTGTCTAGTTGATCTGAGTTGTTGATCTATTCCAGTGATATCATGAGTAGATTAACATTGAGTAAGCAAAAACACATTTTTCAGGGTCTTCCGCTTGTACACACACACACATGTGTGTGCGTGTATGTGTGTAAATATCGAATATTTCAGTGATAGGATTCAGCCAGAAAAGTGAGTGCTCATCGTACATATAAATAAAGTTTAAATGCACACACACACACACACACACACACACACATATATATATATATATATATATATATATATATATATATATATATATATATATATATATAATGTGTGTGTGTGTGTGTAATTTAATTTATTGATTATTATACATTGAACTCTTTTAAAGGATTTATGAAAATCCTTGTATGAGTATATATGTTTGGACCTACAAGAGCATAGAGTATAGTTGTACAGTGAGATTTCGAAGATACCAAATAGAATCTTCCTTTACGTAGCAGTCATTTCAATTACCTTATATATATATATATATATATATATATATATATATATATATACGGAGCAAAATATGAATAAATAATGAAAATATTTTGGTAATTAGGTTTCAGCATTCTCGCTTCTTCGGATCTGATCCGAAGAAGCGTTAACGGTGAAATAAATTTATAACCTGATTTTCATATATATATATATATATATATATATATATATATATATATATATATATATCAGTCAAGAGTGGTTCCCCTTTGTTTATGTTAGACTTATAGGAAATAACCTATAAAGGTGACAAAAACACGACCCGAAAAAAAAAGTTGGGCTGGAAATTCGCCTGACGCTGGTTTGCTAAAACATAGCGTAAATTAGGGCAGGAGGCCTGGATGACATAAAATCAAATTGACCAAAATAACTTCCGTAATTCACAATTTCAGTATTACAAATAAAACAAACATGTATCTTCTCTTTTTTTTTTTTTTTTAATTCATTTTAATTTTACCTTGGGCATTTAAACAACGCAAGATGAAACATTACGCAAAAATGAAACATTACAAATGGTAATGTTTCATTTTTAGAATTGGGTGAAATAAAATGGGACAAATAAGAAACCTGCGATTAAGCGACACCAGATAATCTGTATTCACATTTTTGCATTGCAAAAAGTGACGATTTGGACGGTCTCATTTTTAACCAGGGTGGGGTGTTGCAGGATGTTAACGGACAAAAAGATTTAGGAAAAATTTATTAATATTTAGATAATATATATACTAGCATAAGTATGCGCCCCCTGGGCACAAGCATTTAAGTTTTAAAGTAATAAAATATTATATTGAATTAGAAAGACTAAGGAATCTATATAAGAACGAATATAAGAATATTACACAGTTACTTTAATGTTATTTTAATTGATTTCTATATAAAATTATATGTAGGATTTGATTGCTTTTAATACGTTTGAGAATAACATGATAGTATTAGAAACCAGTAACAGCAAATAATTATTTATTAAACCCAGTTTTGTTAAAATCATTATGCAAATTATTCCCACCCTATACTATGTAAATCTTTATTTCTTAGAGATATATAACACATATTTTTATATTTTAAATGCATTAATAATATGGTCAGTTTTGAGGCAAATCTAACTCAGCTAGACTTTAATTAATAGACATCGTTAATAGATAAAATGCTAATTAAGACTTTTAGATAATTACTATTTCATAATTGTTGAGATTATGACTTGAATAACCAAGGAAATCGTGACGTCAGTGGTGACGTAGTTTCGGTTACAGGCGGTTACATAATCTACATTACAATATAATATATATATATATATATGTGTGTGTGTGTGTGTGTGTGTGTGTGTGTGTGTGTGCGTGTGAAAAAAGGTCTTAAATACCAGGGGTATCGTGATTATGGACCATTTCCACTAGTGGGTATCTGAGGCCCACCGAGCTTCGTCAGACCACGTTTTTATTTTATTCAGACTCGTGGTCTGACGAAGCTCGGTGGGCCTCAGATACCCACGAGTGGAAATGGTCCATGATCACCATACCCCTGGTATTTGAGGTCTTTTTATTCAAAAATAAATTTGCCCTGTTTATAAAAATTAAGCATTGAGCTCTCATACGGAACCTAAACTCTACAACAAACTACTGGTAGAGAATAGGTCCAGCCTAGAATCACCTTTGTACCAAGAAACTTGGTACCCCTACAAAGTATATATATATATATATATATGTGTGTGTGTGTGTGTGTGAATATGTGTGTGCATATAAACACATAAATCATTCTTATTATTATGATATATATATATATATATATATATAAATTATATTATATTATTATTATTATTATTATTATTAAGATTAAGGAACTTTAAAACTGACCCTTCATCTGACATTTGTAGTTTAAACCCGTTTATTTATTTATATCTAAATGCTGACCAATTTGAGACACGTCTTATAAGCCTATGTCTCTTATAACCCGTAAAACACACACACACATATATATATATATATATATATGTCATCCACAGACACGTGTTTCGACTTATCAAGTCTCTTCAGTGTGGCTAGACATTTGTAAGCTACCTACAGCCGGGATTAAAATCAGATCGGTTCAGTGTCAGTCAGACACCTTAACCGCTAGGCTATATAGTCCCCCACAGAATGCGAAGAGGATTTAAACTGTTTTACTACACACATCTCTATGTATGTAAAGGCCGCCATACAGTGCTCCATCCCTTATATATAATTATATTATTACTCAACCATGGCATTTTTGTCTAAACTTGGACTTCCTCCGCCAGACAAGAGGAAATACTTAAAAAAGATCCATGAGAAAGCTCTAACCGCATCAGCGTGGATATGGCAATCCTACATTGTGACATCAAACCGACAAAGTCTGGTGGTATCGTGAGATACTGCCGGGGCGCTCTGGGTTAGTGGTAATGATGCTTCGGCCCCGAAACCATGCCTGAACCCAGAGTCATCATCTGATGAAGGCTTTGTTGGTTGCAATGCTACTGTGTAAATAGCAGTCATTGTATGAAGATTATTTTTGTATGTATGTATGTATAAGGAATATTATATGCAAACTTTGATAAGTTTTTATCATCGATTTTTGAGGCTTAAAGGTTTAAAAATAAAATTTAAATTATCTTTAACCAAAATACGTTTTTTATATAAATTTTAAAAAGACATTCCAACCCAGAACGTTAGTTGTTAGTTGTACTTCTCGTATCAGCCGTTAAATTCCTTTTCATCATTCATACAAAAAAATATGGTCTGATGAAAACGAATGATTATCCAATGCCTTCTACTTTTTTTTAATTTTAAAAAAATAATTTCATTTGGATTACATTTTATAAACATCATAGTCGAAACAGGCGCTTGTTAGCACAATCTATACTATTGATATACAATCTATACTTTTTCTTTATCTTAAACTGTTCAGGTTTCGATCCCGGCTAGAGGTAGCTGTTAATAGTAAAGCCACACTGATGAGAAGTAAACTACGAAACACGTGTAAAAAAAAAAATGTGGATGACTTATTCATATATATGTATACGGAGAAAGGTAGACAAACACGGGATGTTATGGAAACTGGATGTTTATTGTCGACGATGCAACGTTTCGGTCTATTAGACCTTCTTCAGGACTTGTATATAGTTCTTGCTTCAATGATGGACATTCTCAAAATGGTGAAACAGGAGTTCGTCAGTAGGGGGAGGGTGGTTGGGGGTGGGTAGGGGATTTTCTTCTCTCTAGATGGGGAGTGTCAGAATGGTGATGGTACCGCAGGTGTTAGTCCAGAATATTAGATTGTAAGGATTGGTTAAGATATATGTATATGTGTATGTGTGTCTGTTTAATTGTTTTTTGTTTTTGTTTTTTTTTATATATGTATACGTATATGTACATCCGTCCCTCAGGTTACAAATTAATAGCGTTGATCCCAGGGGGCTATCCCCCCAGGCAATACCTGCCCCCTTGATTTAAAGGGTCAGGGGTGGGTTTATTGCCCAGCGCCTAAGGCACCCCCCTTGAGAGGGGAATGCCGACAGGAACGACGCAATTTTTCCACCTACCACCCATGAGTCTCGGCTTATGGGTGGTCCCACATAAAAACGAGACCTTGTGTCCAACCCATACAAGTGGGGTATGAGGTAAATAGATGTATACGCTCCCACTTGGTAGAGCACTGTAGAAGGGACATTAATTGAAAATTCACCGCTTGGCGAATAAGCTGAAACTCGACTGTTTACAAGTCTAGAGTCCTCTGGTGTTAATAATAACATTCCACGTAGGGATGTATCAATTAATTGTTCACTCAACAACTGACAGCCGCTAATAGCCGCATGGGTAAGAGACTTGGCAGACGAAAATTCGGGCAGGTTTCGATCCCGGCTAGAAGTAGCTGTTAATAGTAAAGCCACATTGATGAAAAGTAAACATTGAAACACGTGTATGTGGATAACTTATATATATATATATATATATATATATAAATAAATAAATATATAAAGGTTTTACATATCTATTTATTCAATGACAAAGGAACAGTCACAACCATTTGGTTTCATGCGTGCGTAATTGCAAACAATCTTCAGGTGACGTTGTTTCAAATGCAAGGAAAATCGAAAATTACAAAAAGTTTAACAGACATAGGATGTGTATGATTGGATGAACTGTTGTGCGTATGTATGTGGTGTTGTTTTGAATGTGTTTGTGTATTTACAGAGCTTTATAAAATCTTTATATTTTAGAATATAACGCTGAACAAATACAGTTAAACAAAAAAAAAAAAATTATAAAGATTTTTTTAATCTCCTGTCATCTATAAAACATCCATCAATTTCTTCACCCCATAATATATCCTGATGAAGGCTTAAAGAAACCGAAACGTTTAAGCGTCGATGAATAAATTCATCTTATTTTTGGAACACTTGTTTTTTCAAATTTTTTAATATTGTCGGATATATATATATATAGTCTAGAGTCCTCTGGTGTTAATAATAACATTCCGCGTAGGGACGTATCAATTAATTGTTCACTCAAAAATTGACAGCCGCTAATAGCCGCACGGATAAAAGACTTGGCAGACGAAAATTCGGGCAGGTTTCGATCCCGGCTAAAAGTAGTTGTTAATAGTAAAGTCACACTGATGAGAAGTAAACTTCGAAACACGTGTATGTGGATGTGGATGTTTAAGTGTATTAACATGAAATGAAATTGTTAAAAATGAATATCTATTGTGTAACATAAATGATACATATATATCATCATCATCACCATTATCATGTCGCGCTACTAGCACGGATATCCATGACAATCTCACTTAAGAACGTCACTTATGAGTTCGTCCTTGCTTCTTCAGCAGTACCCAGCATGTTTTGTTCGTCTCTCTCACCTACCCGCCTACTTTCAAATTCCAGGCTTTCATAATTCAGGAATATAGTGACAAAAGTAAGGCTATATATTTTAACTAGCGGGACCTGTGGATATACCACAGTATGATAATTTAATTATTACATTTGATATGTTTACTTAAGAGCTATGGCGAAATAGTTCAATATGTAAAAAGTATTATAATCTTGATTTAACTTTCTCTCACTCTTTTTTTCTTTTCTTCTTTACATCTTTTCGTTATGTTCGATTGAAACCGGTTAGCGTTATCGCATCTGCGTGCTCGTCCCCTCTCACTCTATCTTTCCATTACTCTCTTTCTTTTTTTTTCTTTATTTGAATATTTTTATGCGAAACATGTCATTTTTTTTACATCTCTTTCTTTATAATAAAAACGGTATCATCCATTATTTAGCTTAGAAAACGACACTCATAAGAAATAAGAATTCGGTGGATAAGCAACATCAGATAATCAGGATTTATATTTTTGCTTTTAATCTTGGACGATTTGGACGGTCTCATTTTTAACCAGAGGGTGTTGCTGGATAGCGGCTGGAAGATTAAGGAACAAGAGTATTAATATATAGATCTGTGCGGTAATGTGAGGAGCTGACGGTAGGTGTGGTGCTACACCCCAGATGCTAAAATAATCTCCTTGGTCTAGCGCTAGTGAAAAGAGGATAGACTCCCTCGCTATCTGGCTGATACCGACATTTGACCGCCCCGCCGACTTTACTTTACTTTACTTATAGCAACGTAAAGGCTTTTCGGTTAAGCGATTTTGCACCCCCATTAAAGCTGTACCCCGGGGCAGATACCCCCCCCCGCCTTTGTTCCGGCACTGTACACACACACGCACATACACATGTACATAGGCATTTAAGATAATTTCAACAACTTGACAGCTTATGCACTTTCATGTACTTGCTCTGCACTTTTGACGTGCGATGGCGGGGGGGGGGAAGACCCCCTCCCTGATAGCTGTTCGTCTAAAGAATGATTAGAGAATGTAACAAGTGAATGGATGGCTTGTGAATTTGGGGTGAATTTGGGGGTGCGAGGTGATTCATGACAATGCAGCGGGGGCAGAGAGCTGATGGGGACAGTGACAGTTTTGAGTGGTTCGACACTCTTAGTCGATAAAAAATCTCCTCTTTGATAGATGAAAACCACACACATACACACATGTGTGTGTGTGTGTGCATGTGTGTGTGTGTGTATGTGTGAATAAAAGTTGTGGAATAAATTTATTTCGGCCGGTAAATCCATAAATGAGCCCAGTTTGGTCGTCAGATAGCCATTAGAAAGTAAATAAGTAAATATTCAAAATCATTATATATATATATATATATATATATATATATATATATATATATATGTGTGTGTGTGTGTGTGTGTGTGTGTGTGTGTGTGTGGGTGGAAAACTATGGAAATGTATTCGACAGTATGTAGAAATAAGAAAATTGAAGTATTATTTCCTCATCTATATATATAATATATATAATATATATATATATATATACACACACATTTGAACAGATATATTCGCCTAATTCATTAATTATCAACTAATTAATTTTCAAATTAGGTATGACTTTAATTAAGCACATATTCTCCCAAAAATTGTCGCCATAGACATATCAAACTGTTTGCGTACTTTCATATATATATATGTGTGTGTGTGTGTGTGTGTGTTTGACACGAAAATAAAATAACCCAAGACTGGTTGACATGCCGTTAAAATCAATCATATAATCCATATTTTATTAAACTTACCATCGTACAGGGAAAATAAATTGGAGAAAATGGGTGTTAAGATTATGTTACGCCAATCTGTAAGTATTGTGGAGTTTGCGTACGGGGAAAATCAGTATTCAAAATTCCGAATCTTTACCTAAACTCGAACACTGACGAACACTAAGGTGTGTCAAAAAAGTATCAAGATTTCTTTGTACTTTCTGACACACCTTGTATTCTGAAAAAATGAACGTTCCATTCATTGTTCATTTCTATCTTGGTAAATACAGCTTTAAACTTGGTACTTTTTTGACACTCCTTGTATTCTGAAAAAAGAAATGAACGTTCCATTCATTGTTCATTTCTATCTTGGTAAATATAGCTTTAAACTTGGTACTTTTATGACACACCTTGTATTCTGAAAAAATGAACGTTCCATTCATTGTTCATTTCTATCTTGGTAAATACAGCTTTAAACTTGGTACTTTCATGACACACCTTGTATTCTGAAAAAATGAACGTTCCATTCATTGTTCATTTCTATCTTGGTAAATACAGCTTCAATCTCGATACTTTTATGACACACCTTGTATATATACCCATGTCACGTATGAGACAACTTATCCCACTCCAGACGTTAGTGATATCTATCTAGTATAGTTATCTTAGTATGGCACAAGATCAACAACAATGTGTAAATCGCACTAAGTAGCGATGACTCGTCTGCCTTGAAAATCCGCATTTAAAGTCCTTGCCTTCCACCTGGACTCGAAAACCAGCCTCTTTCATGAGAATTGAATGTTGAGTATAATTTGATATTTTTACACTTTCTTAGTTTTCATTTATTTAGGGCGCTCAGTCGTGGTGTAATGGTTAGCAATCTAATCATGCAGATCCATTACCTCTGAATAATGAGTTCGATTCCCGTTGGATGCCGCATACTTACGACCTTGTGTCTCATCAACCCCCCCCCCCCCCCCGTGGCGAACGGGTCGGGTAAATAGAGGGGCGTCCCATCGTGGTGCAATGAATGGCAAACTAGTATCGCAGATCCATTACTACTGTATATCGAGTTCGATCCTCGTGGAACTCCCCATACTTATGACCTTGTCTCAGATCCTCACCCGTGACGAACGGCTTGGTTAAATGCCTACTTTTCTTTTTCTTTTTTAAAAATTTCTTTTCTATTATTTACAGGTTTATTTATTACTAGAAGCGGCTACCCGGCGTCGCCTGGGTAGAGGGAATATTTTTTTTGTTTTCATTTGAATTTTGTTTTTTAATAATCTCCACAAATATAAATCAAATTTTCATTATTTTTACTCAAAAAGCAAGTTCTGGTAATAGTGAATGTGTACCTATATTGACTTTATCGTTAATTGTTTTATTTTCGTAGTTTCCTCCGGACATACATACACACAACTGCCCTTTATATATGGATAGATAGCTTAGACATGAGTGGTACATCATAAAAAAATATACATCTTGACACGCAAAAGCTGTGAGAGTTCGGAACTTAGTGTAATGACCGTTGATATATATATATATATATATATATATATATATATATATATATATATTAGTAAATGAAGAAAAACTCTAAACTAGCTTCATTACAATAATTTATTTCAACCGTATTAATACGGCATCTTCAGGTAATCACAAGAACAAAATGTCTTGCTCTGTCCTTTTACTCACTGGTATTAGGCACATTGAGCTCTCCTTATGGTCTACCTGCATCAGCTTGGTTAAACCACACATGGAAAGACCCTAACTACGAAAAAAACTATATATATATATATATATATATATATATATATATATATATATATGGTTATTTCCTATAAGTCTAACATGATCAAAGGGGAACTACTCTTGACTGATAAATTATTTATTTATTTTCCCATTAAACTAACCCTAACTCTAAACCCTAACCCTAACCTCGTCTTCTTTTTTCCTAGTAGATCAATAAATAAATAAATAATTTATCAGTCAAGAGTGGTTCCCTTTTGATCATGTTAGACTTATAGGAAATAACCATATATGTATATATATATATAACGCCGATTTATTCGGTTAATGATTTTATCGACAGTCGAAGTTGCGACTAATTCGATATTCTATATTCTCCATTAAGTAACCCACCTTATATATATAGTCATTCACAGACACTGTGTTTCGACGTATCACGTCTCTTCAGTATGGCTAGACATAAGCTACCTACATCCGGGTTAGTAACCCGATCGATTCATCATCAGTCGGGCTGCTTAACCGCTGGGCCATCGTCAACTTCAGAATGAGAAGGTTATTTCAACTGTTAAATACACACATCTGTATGTATGTAAATGCCGCCATATATATATATATATATATAAACAACCAGGATAGAGAAGATGGACCTTAGAGGTGCTATGCCATTTCACTTGCCACCAAAATAATCCATAAACACTTCACACACACACACATATATATATATGTATATATAGTGCAGTTATATATATATACATATATATAAAACGAAGTCGTACATATATATATATATATATATATATATATATATATTTACATTGCAGGTATACATATATAAAATACTGTTATACATAATGCAGTTTTACATATATAATACTTATATATAATAATATTAATACATTAATGTATATATATATATAATCATGTATGTATATATAACTATGTTTTGTATATGTATATATATATATATATATATATATATGGAATTACGGTGTTGAGTTTTTCCTTCCTTTCTAAGATATATATATATATATGATGTATGTATATATAACTATATTTTGTATATATATATGTATAATTATGTATGTACATATATATATAATATAGGTTGATATGCCACAAAAAACAAAACAAACCACACACACACACACACACACACATATATATATATATATATATATATATATAATTATATATTATAAACAGATTTAGAAAAATGTTATGTTTTTACATACAGATAAAATACAGAGCACTGAATGAAAATGTATATATAAATATGTATATATATAATTGAGTTATATATAGGTATATATATATATATATATATATATATATATATAATACATATATATATATACTTAATCCAGTTATATATATATATTTACATGTAATAGTAATATATATACTCGCTCACAAATATATGATAGTTATATATATACGCACACACATATATATAATTAATAGTTGATATATATATATATATATCGCAATATATATGTACATATACATATTCAATAGTTACATGTAATAGTTATATATATATACTCGCTCACAAATATATAATAGTTATATATACACACACACGCATATTTAATAGTTATATATATACACAGATATATATATACAATAGTTATTTATACATACACACATATATATGATTATATACACACACACATATATATATAATAGCTATATATATTGCATAATAGTTATATATATACACATAATAGTTATATATATGCGCACACATACAGACACACACACATACACATATACATTTACACACACATTATATATAATAGTTATGTATGTATGTACACAAACATAGATATATGATAATGCAGTTATATATATATATATATATATATGCCACGACAGTATGAAAGTCGCCCAAAAATAGTAGTATATATCCGTTTAAATACAAACGATAAAATTGGGAAAAACCAGCTAGTGTAATGGTTAAAGTCCCCGCCTGTCAGCCTGGCAGTCAGGGTTCTAATCACACACAGAGCAGTCTCCTGTTTATAGCTCTGCTGATGAGGCATAATATGCCGAAATGTACATACAGAGATTGACTTTTTCTCGATTTGTTTACGCCTTTACATTTAAACAGATATGCTCGCCTAATTTATTAATTATCAACTAATTTAATTTCAATTAGGTATGACTTCAATTAACCACTTCTCCCAAATTGGCGGCTATCGCCATCTCAAATAGACTATAAAACCTGTTTGTTTACTTTCATATATATATATATATATATATATATATATATATATAGTTCTGTTCGAAATAAATTTATAATAGCTAAATGACGGTTTGTTAAGCTTATCTTTCTCATTGAAAAGTATAAATATTGTTCTGTATATAATTAATTTAATAGTTATTATACTTTGGGCTCTTTTGCGTATTTATAAAAATCCTTGTATAAATCTGTAAATGTGCATCAACATGTCCATGTATTGTGGATGTAAAGGAAATATTGATGATTCTAAATAGAATTATCTCCATATTTTTACAATATATATATATATATATATATAAAGTTAAAAGAAAGGAAATGAATCCGACATTATGAGTATATATAAAAGATATTATAACACCACAAAATGCTGTTAAAGTTATAAAATGTTTTCACTTTAACACCATTTTGTGGTGTTTTTATATTTTATATATATATATATATATATATATATATATATATATGGCCGGGTTAGCTCAGTCGGTAGAGCGTTCGTCTAGAAACCACAAGGTTCCAAGTTCGATACCGGTCCTCGCCAACTCAGCGTTTGAGTAGCACAGGGATCTGTGCGTGGTAAAGTAAGGAGCTGACGGTAGGTGTGGCGCTCCACATCAGTCGCTAAAATAATCTCCTTGGTTTAGCGCAAGTGATAAGGGGATAGACTCCCCCGCTGATTGGCAGATACCGACTTTAGGCCGCCCTGACGACTTTACTTACTTTACTTACTATATATATATATATATATATATATATATTTAAATAAGTAAAAAAAAGTAAAGTCGTCGGGGCGGCCTAAAGTCGGTATCAACTTGTCAGCGAGGGAGTCTATCCCCTTTTCAATAGCACTAGACCAAAGAGATTGTTTGGGCGTCTGACGTGGAGCGCCACACCTACCACCAGCTCCTTACTTTACCGCACATATCCTTGTGCTACTCATACGCTGAGTTGGCGAGGACCGGTATCGAACGAGGAACCTTGTGGTTTCCCGCCGAATATCCAATATTGAACATATATATATATCCAATATTAAACATATATAAATGCAACCTAATAATGTTTTCTATCAAGTTAATTTACTTCTTAACCCAAGATATAAGGATTTTATTATTTTTAGCGGAAATACAAACAAAACGGATATTATTTTGTATTATTGAATACCAAAATCTACGGTATATATATATAATGGGCTCGTAGAGCCGTGTTTAAATCCTGGACGAGGCTGTTTGCATTTCACATATCTCTAATACCCTTGAGAAAAGTATGCATCCACCCGGACTTCCTCCAGCTAAGGGTAAATATTAGCGCAGAATGGGGGAAGGAAAACTCTGAATTCAAACATGATAAACTCCGCTTAAGAAATTGACCTTGTGTCACGTCTTGTTCGTACGAAGGGGTTGGCACATATATATATATATATATATATATATAGAGAGAGAGAGAGATTGGGAGAGAGAGACAGAGAGAGAGAGAGAGAGAGAGAGAGAGAGAGTAGTTATTCTAGGACGGATACATATTCATATATTTGTTTACAGTATACTATCAGTTTTAATTCTATAATTAAAAATAATAAATTCCTGAATTATTCGGCTGTACTTATTGATGCGCCTATACTATATATATATATATATATATATATATATATATATATATATATATATAAACTCTGCTAAATATCGGTAATAGTTCATATGCAGATCTGAGTCAGACGCTGATAGCGTAGACACAGAGTCAACGGTGCTTGCTAACTCGCCTATTGGATCATCAGACTTATATATATATAATAAATAAGTAATCGACAGACACGTGTTTCGAGGTTTCACCTCTCATCAGTGTGTTTATACCTTAACAGCTACCCCTGGCCGGGTTTGAGACCCGAATGAACTTTCGTTCGCCAAGCCTCTTACCCGTGCGGCCAGACGCAGCTGTCAAATATAGGAGAATATTTAATTGCTACATTTCTAAGCGGAAATGAATTCACTAGAGTCCTCAAACTTTGTAAACAAAGCGAGGGTCAGCTACAAGCCAGAAAGGTGAATTTTACAATTAAATCCCCATTTAGAGAACTCAACCAAAGTGGGAGTATATATAATAAATAAGTATATATATATATATAATATATATATATATATATATATATTATAGTAAATTTCAATCAGAATTATCCTGATGATCCTTTAGGAGAAACCTAGGTAGATAGTCTTTGACTCATTAGGCTTTACTATTATTATCATTTGCTATACTTAGTGTATTGAGCACTTTAACATATTTAACATAGGCAACTCATTCGGTATTTTCTTTCTTTTGAGCCATTACGGTAGTGTCGGCTGATTTATTTTCAGGAAGTGCGTATGATTTGGTCTTATATTTTTTCCTCCTGGCATAAAATTTGTTATTTTGTAATTACGAATTGTAGTGCCGGGAGTTTTTTTTTTTTTCACCGTTCGAGTTAATTAATATATATATTATATATATATATATATATATATATATTGTGTACAGTGCATCTGAGCACTGTACACAATAAATTTCATTATTATTACTAGTACAAAATAAAAAAAACACCCTCCAGGCGATGTAAAAATAGATTTTTGAAACATATTGCCTGAGGGGTGGGAGTAAAAAATCAATGTCAGCGGGTTTGTACCCTAAGTAAGTAAAATCATCAAATTCATTAAAGGATTAAAAATAAAACAATTTGAAATGTAAACTTTAAATATGTATTAAAATAAAACAAATTATATATAGATATATAATACCAGTCATGTATTTATTAAAACTTGTTTTAAAAAACCAATGAGCCCCCCTTGTCTAACGTTGCATACTCAAATTTTGAGTGTATTTATTCTATGTTATGACGATTTTGGTTAATGTGACGTAAGCAGTGACGTAGTTTTTGTTGCAGACAAAAACCGGAAGCGAATCTCCATTATTGATAGATTTATATATATATATATATATATATATATGTAAGGTGAGATAGTGGTAGACCAAGTTTTTTGCGGTATTATTATTAGTGGAGTGCTTAATATCAGCGAAAGAGTAAGAAATATATATATAGTATATATATTAGATATATATATTATTATATTGTATTTATATATAATGACTCGTGTCGTGAGGAATGCGGTAAAAGCCATGAAACCGACGTCACAAAAGATTCCGCAGTGTAATATATTAAGGCTATATAGAGAGAGGGGAGATCTCTCTTCTTTGTGGTNGTGGCCTAAAGTCCGGTATCAGCGAGGGAGTATATCCCTTTTCACTAGCGCTGGACAAGGGAGATTGTTTTGGCTCTGAGGTGAGCACTGCACCTACCATCCGCTCCTTACTTTACGCACAGATCCTATGAATGAAGAAGGGTCCAAGCTTTTAAAAATGATAAAAGTAAAGTCGTGTGGTGGCCTATAGTCGGTATCAGCCAATTCAGCGAGGGAGTCTAATCCCCTTTTCAAATTGCGCTAAACCAAGGAGATTGTTTTGGCGTCTGAGGTGGGAGCGCCATACCTACCACCAGCTCCTTACTTTACAACACAGATCCCTGTGCTACTCGTACGCTGAGTTGGCGAGGGCCGGTATCAACCAGGAACTTGTGGTTCCTAGTCGGACACTCTACCCACTAAGCAAAGCCGGCCCCTTAAATAATCTATATAACAGATTTCTTCCAAATTGTCGCATTGATAAATTAACCGGAGAGGCCCCCTCTGATCAATCGGCTGGTTAAGTCAAGCCCTAGCACCTATATATGATTTTCACAACCCTATTGCCCTTATGGCAAGCCCCAACCCCTTTTATCATATGGGTGCTAGAAGGCGGTGGCTGCGGGTCTACATGTCCTGGGAATGATGTTAAACTCTATCTGATGGCGAGGTTCAGTTCTGGAGGTTTGGGGAATGTGGAGCACCCCTTCATCACCATTGCTCCCTGGTCCACTCTGACCCGGAGTGGTAGTATCTGTTAGGGTCCCATCTATCGGTTAAATAGAAAAATGTATTTATAAAAAATTGTATTATCCATTAAGAATTGATTTCAAAACTTTATCGGCATTAAATGACCCACTGAGGTTGATATGCGTAAAACAAAACAAACAAACTAAAATTAACGATTTTATTTAATTATTACCGATTTTATTAACTACTAGCAGTGCTACTCGGCTTGATCGGGATCTAAAAAGTTAAAAATAAATACAAGGTGTGTCATAAAAGTACCGAGTTTGAAGCTATATTTACCAAGATAGAAATGAACAATGAATGGAACGTTATTTTTTTTTTCAGAATACAAGGTGTGTCATAAAAGTACCGAGTTTAAAGCTGTATTTAAGATAGAAATGAACAATGAATGTAGCGTTAATTCTTTTCAGAATACAAGGTGTGTCATAAAAGTGCCGGGTTTGAAGCTGTATTTACCAAGATAGAAATGAACAATAAATGGAACGTTAATTCTTTTCAGAATACAAGGTGTGTCATAAAAGTGCCGAGTTGAAGCTATATTTACCAAGATAGAAATGAACAATGAATGGAACGTTAATTTTTTTTTCAGAATACAAGGTGTGTCATAAAAGTGTCGAGTTTAAAGCTGTATTTACAAGATAGAAATGAACAATGAATGGAACGTTATTTTTTTCAGAATACAAGGTGTGTCAATAAAAGTGCCGAGTTTAAAGCTATATTTACCAAGATAGAAATGAACAATGAACGGAACGTTATTTCTTTTCAGAATACAAGGTGTGCCATAAAAGTGCCGCGTTTGAAGCTATATTTACAAAGATATAAATGAACAATGAATGGAACGTTAATTTTTCAGAATACAAGGTTGTGTTAATGTGGACAAAAAAATCTCGATACTTTTTTACCACCTTGTATATTTATATTTACTAGTAAAAAAAATGCGCCACCCGGACACAAGTATTAAGTTTAATATAACTAAATATGGTAAAAAAAAAACAATTTCTCGTAAATTCCTACCATAAAATAAACTGAACCCTCATTTTATGTCCGTGTTTTTGCAATAAATGTTTTATTTTTCTTGCACCATTATTTACAATACTAAATATTTTTCTTTATTTGTTAAAGAATAAAAATAAAGAAAAATATATTTAGTTATGTAAAATAACGGGTGCAAGAGAAAAATAAAACATTTATTGCAAAAACACGGACATAAAATAAGGTTCAGTTTATTTTATGGTAGGAATTTACGAGATAATTGTTCTTTTTTACCATAAATATTATATTATGTTAAAAAGATTAATGAAGATTAATTGTTTTTTTTACTTTTTCTAATTGATTTCAATATACAATTATATATCATACAGTATTTACCTTGTACCCCACTTGTACAGGTCAGGCACAAAGGCCCTATTAACGTGGGACTACCCACAAACCGAAGCTCATGGGTGGCGGGTGGTAAAATTGCGTTGATTCCCTTCGACATTCCCCCTCAAGTGGGGTGCATCAGGCACTGGGCAATAAACCCAGCCCTGCCGCTTTAAATCGAGGGGCAGGTATTGCCTGGGGGGATAGCCCCCTGGGATCAACTATTAACCACTGGTCCCCCGCCATGTAAAAAGATGTTAATAAGATTAAATAATGATTATTTAATAACTATTGAGAATATAACGTAAATAACTAAGGGATTGTGACGTTGATGGTGACGTAGTTTATATTATAGTTTATAGTTAATAATGTTAGAAATCAATATGACAAGTAATTATTTATTAGCTCGGTTTTATTAAAACCAGTATGCAAATTATTCACACCATATACTATGTAAACATTTCTTAATGATATATAATACACCTCGCAGGATTTTAACCACATAAATAACATTGGCTGTTTTGAGGCAAATCTATCTCAGCTAGACTTTAATAAGGACATCGTTAATAAATAAGATGCTAATAAACATTAAATAATGATTATTAATAACCATTGAGAATATAACGTAAATAAATAAGGGAATTGTGACGTTGATGGTGACGTAGTTTCGGTTACAGACAGATACACACTCAATCTCCATTATGATAATACTAGCAGCGGCTACCCGGCGTCGCCTGGCAAAGAGGGGGATTTTTAAAGTTAGTCCCGCAGATCTATTATTACTGAATCGTGAGTTGTATCCTCGTCGGATGCCCCCATTTAAATCCCTAGGTACAAAAAAAAGACCTTGCATTGATCCAGCTACTCTGAAAAGAAATGTTAATGTCTACTATCTAAAATATGAAATGAAAAAAAAAAATCCTATGCTGTTATCATTTAAATTTATTTTTAATTATCTTCACGAACATACATCAGATCTCTATTATTTTTGCTCAAAACCAAGCCCTGGTGATATGCAATGTGTATATATATTTACTTTGTCGTTAATTGTTTATTTTCGAAGTTTCCTCCAGACATACAGATACCCTTTTATATATTTACTAGAAGCGACTACCCGGCGTCGCCTGGGTAGAGGGTATTTTTAAAAAGTTAGTCTTGCAAATCCATTATACTTATCACAAGTTAGATCCTCACTGGGATGCCCCATAAAATCCCCACGTAAATATATAACAATATAATAAGAAATTTAATTTAATAATTTTCAATTAAAAAAACAACAATATAAATGAGGCGATTAATTCAATCAATCAATATCATATTTCAATTACCTTCTGTTTCAATACAAATTTTAATTTTTAAATATCTTCCCAAATATAAATAAAATCATTATTTTTGTCAATAACCAAGCCCTGTGATAGTGAATGTATACATATATATATTACTTTTCGTTAATTGTTTTATTTTCGAAGTTTCCTCCGGACATACATATACACACAACTACCATTTATATATATATATATAATATATATATATATATATATATATATAGATATAGATATATGATATATAGATAGATAGATAGATAGATAGATATAGATATATAGATAGATATATATAGATATATAGATAGATATATAGATAGAGATAGATAGATATAGATATAGATAGATATATAGATAGATAGATATAGATAGATAATAGATAGAATATAGATAGTATATAGATAGATATATAGATATATAGATAGATAGAATATAGATAGATATATAGATAGATAGATAGATATATAGATAGATATATAGATATAATAGATAGATAGATATATAGATAGATATTAGATAGATAGATAGATATATAGATAGATAGATATATAGATAGATATATAATAGATAGATATATAGGATAGATATATAAAGATAGATAGATATATAGATAGATATATAGATAGATATATAAAGATAGATAGATAGATAGATAGATAGATTAATAAAAAATATTTTTCTAATATATTTGTTTTATAATCTTACATTACTTATACATTTTTGTTGTTAACTCTTTACATATCAACCCCCCCCCCACGACTGTACCAAATGTTCTATTTATTTACCTATATGGTGGGATATTTCAAAGTTCACTATCTATTCACATCAGAACTTATTCTATTCAAATAAAGTCCTATTATCATTGTAATCTGAGTCCTTCTGCTCAAATATAATGAAGTAAACATCAGCCTTTGTACTTTTCTTAGTGCGGTATGCGTAAAAACAGTTCCCTGTGGGTGAGTCGCAGCGAGTGGTCAAAGTGGCAAAAAGTTAAACCCTCTTTTGGTTTTTGTTGTCTCCATCAATTTCTTTTTAAAATGGCGTGCGCTCGTTTATACAAACAAACGACTGACAGATAGACATAATCTTTCTTGATTACGTCTAAAGACACGGGGAT
The DNA here is from genome assembly GCA_023376005.1 of Doryteuthis pealeii. Lineage (NCBI taxonomy): Eukaryota > Metazoa > Mollusca > Cephalopoda > Myopsida > Loliginidae > Doryteuthis > Doryteuthis pealeii. The sequence continues at coordinate 71,098,503 of CM042165.1, forward strand.
AAATCGCGTAATCGTTTGTATATTACATAGAGGAAAAGGATCAACGTGCTTGAACTATAAATTTAATGAGTTTTATAAAGAAATATACGCAAACAGGTACGATGATTAATTACACTACTGTCAATAAATTTCACTCAAAATAACTGGCTATTAGCGTCGATCACAGACTCAATCCTGCTCCGAACCTGGAGCAAGTTGATGTTATAGTTTCCCTGGGAAGGGTCTCAAAAACTACCTTAATTCTGTCAATTAAATGGCTTTTGTAGTCTGGCACGGCTTGGTGTCTTTCTCAACAGCGCCCCATACATAATAATCAATGGGGTTAAGATCTGGGGAGTTCGCATGCCAAACATGGGACTGGTTGTAGTTCGTAAAAATTCGCCGGCAACCATTCTTGACTTTTCCAGAGGTGTGGCAGGGGCCGAATCCTGCTGCCATGCATATGGCGTACCATTGGCTACCCTGTTATCAAGTGTTTAGCAACTCCACGTGGCATCTGAGGGTCATCCAACACTTTTTCTCTGCAGATTTTTCGAGGAATTCTGCTGTACGAACGCAATCAGATCGTCTGTTATATTGCTTTTCTCTAGCCACAGCCTTGTATTCCATTGCAATTCTCCAGTTTCATGCCTGATTTTTTTACAGTGTTCAGGGAGCATTGGGCAGCAACCATAATCTTATTTTGATGGCCGGCGCAGACATTCAAGTTATTTCTCTTCCATGATTCAGGTGGGTTCTAGTCATCCATTCTGTCATCATGTTATGAAATGAAGAAGGTCCAAGCTTTTAAATGATACGTAAGTAAAGTAAAGTCGTAGTGGTGGCCTATAGTCGCGTATCCGCCAATCAGCGAGGGAGTCTATCCCCTTTTCACAAGCGCTAGACCAAGGAGATATTTTTTGCGTCTGAGGTGGGGGCGCCACACCTACCATATGCTCCTTATTTACCATAAGATCTCTGTGCTACTCATATGCTGAGTTGCGAGGGCCGGTATCGAACTAGGAACCTTGTGGTTTCTAGCCGGAAGCTCTACCGACTAATTCTAACCGGCCCTAATATGCGTAGTGTGCGTCAATACCTCCAACCTACGGAAAAAAATAACCAAATATAAATATGTCAAATATAAATATAAATATGTCATCATGATAGAAGTTATCTCTCTCATGATTCAGGTGGGTTTCATCGGTCCATTCTGCCATCATGTATATGAATGAAGAAGGGTCCAAGCTTTTAAATGATGCGTAGTGTGCGTCAATACCTTCAACCTACGGAGAAAATAACAAATATAAATATGTATAATTATCCTGTATGTAGATTATTTATCAGTTATGTAAGTTTGGGCCAATGTTCCGTCAACTGTTGCTTTTTCGCCAAAAGTTACTTGGTATACCCAAGGAATGTTTGTCCCGAGTACGACACTAAACTGCAGTTGATGTCGAGGCTCCAGTTCTAGAGATCTGGGGTGGCGTGGGAGTACCCACTTTCATTGCCATTACTCCCAGGTGTACTTGTTCTGGACTGGTAGTACCTGTTAGAGACCCATCTATAGGTAAATAGATCTTTAAGCATAAATATTAGTATCCGGTAGACGCGTGCGCAAAAATAAAAAAGTTAAATCAAGAAACAACTACAGAAGAAATGTAATATGAACGCGCAGCGAACGCGATTCCCTAACCTATAGGACATAAAATAACCCCAGACAAATTGTCACCCGTTAAAATCAATGATTAATTAATCAAAATATTTATTATAATGGAGATTCGGTTTGTCTATAACCGAAAACTACGTCACGCTTACATCATAATACCTTTAGCAATTGCGTAGTTTACAAATGAGTATTTGGTTTATAGCCAAAATCGTTAATACATAGAATAATAAACTCTTATTTCTTAACGATGTCTCTATGTAAATCTGAATTAGATTCGCCTCAAAACAGCCCATTGTTATTAGGGTATTTGCTTCTCACCCCAATTATGAGGGCGTGACACAAGGACATTTTTTGTGGGCCCACCTACGAGCCGAAGTTCATGCGGTGGTAGGCACAAAAAAATCGTTGATCCCGTCAGCATTTCCACTAAGGGGGCGCCTCAGGCGCTGAGCAATAAACCCAGCCTTGCCCCTTTAAATTGAGGGGTAGGTGTTGCCTGGGGGATAGCCCCGGGATCGACGCTGTTAATTTACATTAACAAAACACATGCCCTGAAAGGCCCATGTTAATAGTGCGTTTAAAATCCTGCAATGTGTCGTTATATATCACTAAGAAATAAAGGTTTACATAATATATGTAGTTGGTTAATTTGCATACTGGTTTTAAACAAAACCGGGTTTATAAATAATTACAGGGTGTTATTGGATCTCTAATATAATTGCTTTATTCTCCACGTATTAAAATCAATCCTGTGATTATTTTTATATAGACACCAATTAAATACTAATTTAAATAAATGTAAATCATTCTATATGCTTTCTTATTTAATTTTTTAGTCTTCTAGTTTAATATATTTCATTACATTAAAATTTAAATACTTACGCCGGAGGGACGCAATATTCTTGTTAGTTGATATATAACGAAACATTTCTGTCAATTTTCACGTAGATTATACCAATGAATTAACTTCATTATTAACTTAGAAGTGGCTACCCGGCGTGCGCTGGTAGAGGGCGAGGGCACAAAAAATTTAGTCTCCTCCAATCCATTATTACTGAAATCGTGAGTTGGAATCCTCGTAGGAGATGTGCCATTAATACCCCTAAGGTAAATAAGATATTGCGTTGATTCGCCTGTGGGACGGGGGGGAGGCTAAGAAAAAAATGTACACAAAGCGCTGAAAAGAAAAATTAAGTCTTCTATTTAAAATTCTAAATGCAAAAATGTTATCTAAATTTTATTTTTTTTAATCATCTTCACAATATAATCAAATCTTATTTTGCTAAAAAAAGCAAGATCTGGTGATAGTGATGTGCATATATATTGACATCATCGTTAATTGTTGGGTTTTTTTTTGTAGCTTCCCCCCGACATACATACAGGGCTCGATATTAACGCCGTCCCTCACCGATAAAAATTACATCATGGACGATCAATACGTCATCCGGACGTTTGCCGGGGACGGTTAAATTTTTTCCTAAAAGTTAGTACTACATTCCAATATGGCCGTCCAGTGATTGCCCGAATGCTGACCTCAAAATTGAGGCTACGGGACCGCAGAATCTATTCTCACGGCATTAATGAATTAATGGTGAAGGAGATAGTTTTATAAAAGGACCGAATTATGTACTATAACCCTACTTAAAGTTAAAAAAAGTATTTTTTTATTTAGTCAAACACACTAGGAAAATGGATTTTTTGTCCAAATATCCAGAAATTATCACTGCTTCAGTTTTTCTTAATGTTTTATTAGTGTTATATGCTACTTGATGACTGACAAGTATAGATATGCTAAGGGGAAGTAAACAAAAATATTTTGATTTGGGATGTTCCAAACCCGCATTCGGGACGTCCAAACCCCATTCGGGACGGTTGATAATTTTTGGTTCGGGACGGTCATGAAAAAAGTTTTGTGTCGGGTCTTGATACAACAACACACCAACTGCCTCTTATACTATTTACTAGAAGTGGCTACCCAACGACGCCTGATATAGGGTGTATTGATTGTTTACTTTTTGAGATTTAACAAATACTGGTCATTTTTAAGTAGAATTCATTTGCTATTTCTATGTATATTCTTAATTTTTAAAATATCTCCGAGATATAATAAACTCATCATAATTTTTGCAAAAAGCAAGAACCAGTGATATTAATGGATACATATTTTACCTTTGTTCGTATTTTTTGTAATTTCCATCCGGACATTACATTACATACATACAACATACATACATACACACAAACTGCCTTTATATATGTATGTATGAAAGGTAAAAATGGATATTGAATCCGACAATATGTAAGAAAGTTTTTATGAAAAACAACAAGATGTTAAAAATTTTTGCTGACAGAAATCTGTTTCGACATTATGAATATGTCTTTATCAAAGCACATTGTAAGCGAAAACGAAATGAATATATCAGTAATTACAAGGCAACAAACGCTCTCGATCAGTTACCGGAATTGTTTTTTTAAATTTTAAAAATACGTATTTGTTGTTAAAAATAAAATTAATTTAATTTTTGAAATTATAAGCATTTTTATTCATAAAAGCTCAAAAGAGTGCAGTAAAAATGTATATGAATATCAAAAAGTCAGGAAAATGTTCCGGTTACAAATGAAAGTTTAAAAAGTCAGCAACATGAATTCTGCCATGATGATAAACTCGCAGAGTTCCGGGACCCTTATTACATCCGAAATATTGAGCCTCCGGTGATATGATTAAGTGAATTCAGATTTGTGTTTTTTCTGTGGACAGTATGAAAGGTAAAACATGGATTTGAATCCGACAATATGGTAAGGAAAGTTGTATTAGAAAAAAAAAATTCCGGTACTTGATCGAGAGCATTCTGTGCCCTGAATTAATGATATATTCATTCGTTTTTTCCACTTACAATTGTTGCTTTGATAAAGACATATTCATAATATCGAAACAGATTTCTGTCAGCAAAAAATTGTTTAACATCTTGTTGTTTTTTACTTATAAAACTTCTTACATATGTTGTAGGTATGCATAGATAGATATGGTAATCATTAACAATAATATAACTATTAACTATTATTATGAAAGGTCTAATTTACGGATTGCTTTTCGTCAAGTTTAGTTGGGAATGGTTGAATATAAAAAATATTTTCCCTTATGTTCTCTGAATTTTGAGATGAGGAGATTGCGATAAATTAGTATTATTTGATTATTCGGACTATTGTCTCATCTCATTGTTATTATACAATGTTCCGGTTCCTGGTGAAAGAGCGACATAACATAGAATAATTAAGTTAACACAGCTTAACACCTGTCTCCAGCTATGGATTTCAGCGGAATGAAACAGGATACCTCCTCTGGATGAATAAAGGGTTGGCTTCAAATTTCCATGATGGCTCGCGATTACAACAAAAAGGTTTCCTAGTTCGGAAAAGCAAATACTGAAGAAGGCCCGGAGGCACATCGGTCGAAACGGTTTGTACAGATAAAATAAAGATGAGGTCAATAGTCCGAATGATCCAAATAATACTAAGAATTTTTCCTGGTAAAATATAGGAATTCAACATAGTTATGTGATGAATATGAAATTCCAGCATCGTTTACTGAGTAGTTCTCAACCAGGGTTTTCATATACACATTACAGGGGCAGTCTGTCGCTGGCTGGGCTTTAGAACACACCGACTGCAGCCTCTGCAGAGGGTAAGACTCCCCCAATGGGGGACACCTGTTGTCCGTGGGTGGTGCCCCGTAATGCTTAAGAATGGAACCCAGGTGGCTGAGCAATCCATGACATGCAACACTCCACTTTGGCCATTAACTTGGGCTAGGACGGCAGTCGGAGAGACTCCCTCGATCAATCGGCTGTCACGTCAAGCCCTAGCAACCTATATGATTGTCCCAACCGCTATTGCTCTTAAAGGCAAGCCCCAACCATTTTTATCATATGGTGCTAGAAGCGGTGTCCGAGTCCTTTATGTCCTGGAATGATGTTAAACTTATCTATGGGGAGGCTCCAGTTCTGGGGGTTTGCGGGAATGTGGAGCACCCTTCAATCACAATAACTCCCTGGTATACTTCTGAACCGGAGTGTAGACTTGGTAGGTCCCATCTATGGTAATAGGAAAAATGTGTCTTAATAAAAAAATTGAATATTCATTAAGAATTTGATTTTTTTCAAAACTTTATCGCATTAAATGACACACTGAGGTTGATTGCCGTAAAACAAAACATCCCAACATTTAGGGGGTCCACCATTAAAAAAAAATTAAAAAACAGAATTTTGGGGTCGGGGTGCCTCGGTTAATTTAGTGATCCATAGGACCGGCCTTACTCAGTCGGTAGAGCGTCGACAAGAACCACAAGGTTCCTAGTTCGGTACGGCCTATCACCAAATCAGCTTATATGAGTAGCACAGGATCTATGCGGTAAAGTGACGGGAGCTGACGGTAAGATGTGGCGCTCTACCTCAAACGCCAAAACAAATCTCCTGTGGGTCTAGCCTATTGAAAAGGGATAGGACCCTCCTTCGCTGTCTGGCTGATACTGACTTTAGGCCACCGACACTTTTACAAAAAAAAGGAAAAAAAAAAGAAAGAAAAAAAACCCAATTCCTATTTTCGGACACTAATTAAGGAACAAAAACAGCCTGGAGGCATTTAACGCCATATCTGTACGCCTTGAAACAGTTTAATGAATAATTGTTAACACATTAATGTTATTTTTAGTTTAATTTAATTCAATGTTTAGTCAGTAAAAAAGTGTTTTTCATTACTTTTCACTAGCAACCCCCACTGGGCGGTGTAAAATATTAATCTTTTGAAAGATATCTCTGAGGGGTGACATGGATTAAAACTTCAGTGTCAGTGGGTTTGTATCTCAAATAAGTAAAATCGACAAAATCAAAAAAGGATTTTATAAAAAAAAAAAACACATCTTGAAATGGAAACATTAGCTTCTGTTTTCCCGTCGAATAAAATGTTGCGTGCATCTATTAATTATTAATTGAATATTTTTTAAAATTTTACACATGAATTTTACACAAAATCGCTAAGGTTGGTTTTATTTATTTGAAACTTTTTAGTTAATTTCTTGTTTACTGAAAAAACAAAAACAAAAACAAAGAAAAGCTGAGAATTAAAAAAACATTTTTTAAAATTGCTTTACTCAAATGTTGAGTGTATATAACACAGGTTTGTTTTTTATTCTATGTGATTAACGATTTTGATATTAATTAAATACTCATAGATAGAACTTACGCAATCATTGAGGATAGTTGTGACCGAAGCTGTGATGTAGTTTTTTGTACAGACAGAAATTACTCCCAATTCAACTAAATAGATATTAGAAATAAGTTGGGAGAAAACACACACACACACACACACACAAAACCCCACTAACCCTCACAGAAAGGTAGATGGACTTTAATTGTTAAATATGGTATTTACATAATAAATTGGGTCGCGCGTTAGCTCAGTCGGGGTTGAGCGTTCGGCTAGAACTCACAAGGTTTCCTAGTTCAGATACCGGGTCCTCGCCAAACTCAGCGTCTATGAGTTAGCTCAGGATCTGTGCGGTAAGTAAGGAGCTGGGTTGGTAGTGTGGCGCACCCAATCAGATGCAAAAACAAATCTCCTGGTCTAGCACAAAGTGAAAAAGGGATAGACTTCCTCGATGAAATTGCGCTGATTCCGGACATTAGCCGCCCGGACTTTAACTTACTTTACAATAAATTAATATTTCCTCCAAAATAAAGCATAATCATTTACTATCCATTAGTATAATAACTCGTGTTCCTGTAATTGTAACAACAGTTATCATCTTGAACGCCCTCTGTTAAAAATGAGACGTCAAAATCGTCCAAGATTGAAATGCAAAAATGTAGAATCCTGATTATCTGGAGCTGGTTACTCAACGAACTTTTATTTCTTCGAGCGTAGTTACATCAGCTAAATATGGATTTATTTCGTTTATATTAAAGAAACAAAGGAAGAAAAAGGACATGTTACACAGAAAAAAATATAACAAGAAAGAAAGAAAGAAAGAAAGAGATGTTGGGAAAAGATAAAGAGTAGGGGTTAGCACGTGGAAGTGATAACACTAATTTGTTTTTCAACGAACATAAGGATGACAGATGAAAAGAAGGAAAGAAAGAATTTTTTTTTTTTTAAAAGAGCGAAAGAAGAGTTAAATCAAGATTATTAATTTTTTACATATTTGAACTATTTTCTCAATATCTCTTAAGTTTAAACATATCAATGGTTGAAGTAATCCGTAAGTATAAAACTTACTTCATCTCTGACCCATATCAAAGGTAGTAATTATAAATCATCTATTGTGGTTATTATTATTTTACGCGTTCCACACGCGTAGGGTCAGACACAAGGTCCGATTAATATGGCCACCACGAGCCAAAGCTCATTGTTGGCGGGTTGCAAAAAAATCCGTTGATCAAGTCGACATCCCTCCTCAAGGGTCGCCCAGGCACTGGCCAATAATCCAGCCCTGTCCCTTTTAAATCAAGGGGTCAGGTTAATTTGCGGGGGGGGGGAGGATAGCTCCGATCAAACTCTAATTTACTTATTGGTTCCAGAGGCCGAAGCACTCTGGACCACAGGCCCGAGGGGCGGCGTAAAGTATCATACTGTGGCTAATACACCCACTGGTCCTGCTAGTTATTTTCGGTAATAACGAATTACGTAGTACGGAAACAGTGATAGATATATAAAATTTAATGCTCTATATTGCGCCACTTTCTGGATAAATTCTCATGTTACTACAGCTTAAACATAGAGCAGCAATAAGAATAAATATAAATATATATTAGTTTGTGGATATATATATGTATATATATATATATATATATATATATATATATAATATATATATATATATAAACTATATATAAATAATCATATTATTTGTGGTATATATATAATATATATTAATTATAAACTAATATATATTATTATTATTGTGTGGTATATATATATATATATATATATATATATAATATATATATATACAAACTAAATATATATAATTATTGTGTGTTTATATATATATATATCACCTCGACGGCTTTATTTACTTACTTTTTTTTACATAGTACCGAAGATAGTTGTGTCCAATAATATTTATATAGTGGTACCTTGGCTTACAAGTTTAATTCGTTCCGCTTGTAACTCAATTTCCTCGTATATCAAATTAATTTTCCCTGTTAAAATAAACTAAAATGCCATTAATTTGTCCAAGCTCTTCACCCTCCCCCACCAAAAAAAAAGACATTTTTTTGTTACGTTTTTTAAAATAAGAAAAATAGTTCTGTATTGTATTAAAAAAAAAAACATAAGGAAATAGAATGTAATATATTTTTTTGTTTATTTTTTTATTAATAATATTTTTCTTTGGCGTAATAAATTTGGAAACTTTAATGTTTTTAGTGAACTTACAAACACAAGCGTAACTGAACCTCGCTCGTATCTCAAATACTAGATCTCAGCACAAAGTAAAAGATCGACCGTGTGAATCGGGAAATTCGTAAGTTGGGTCACTCGTAAGTCAATGTATCACTGTATTGTATAAAATAACGTGACTTAATAATTTTCGGGAAAAAAATTTAGACGAAAAAAAAAAAATCAGGTTAATTTTAAAATCTACGAAAACGTCTGTTAATTAAGTGATTTCATTATAATTTTTTGGTATTTATTCAATTATGAATTAATTAATTCTTATAGCAAGCTAATTGTCTAACTTTAAGTTATAATTCTAAATAGGAAAAGAAAAATAAATCTTAAGACCTGTGATAAAAACATGAAACTATAAAACTGTTATTGTTGAAACAAGAATATACGAACACAAAATGGACGAAAAATATTAAATGAAATCGTAAAAATTAAATTATTATTTTTTACCGTCATGTAACTAGATTTTATAAAATAGTTTTGTTTGATTTGTATACAGCATAAATATTTTCGTCTCGTTTATATCAAAACGAGAAGCGGCTACCCGGCGTTGCCTGGGAGGGGGAGTTAAAAAAAGACTCACAGATACATTATTGTTGAATCGCGAGTTGGATCCTCGCAGGATACCCCATTAAAATCCCTATGTAAAAAAGATGTTGCGTTGATCCAGCCACTCTGAAAAGAAAAAAAAAATCTGTCTTCTATTTAAAATAATAAATGAAAAAAAAAAAGAAAAGAAAAAAAAGAAGAAAATTCTATCCAGTTACCATTTAAATTTAACTTTTTAATTTTCTTCACTAATACAAATCAGACCTTCATTATTGTTGTTCAACAAGCAAGATCTCCCCAGATCTTAACCCCATGGATTATTATGTGTGTGGCACTGTTGAGAAAGACACCAATCGCCGTGCCAGTACTACAAAAGCCCAGTTAATCGACAGAAGGTAGTTTTTGAGACCCTTCCCATGGTAACTATAACATCAACTTGCTCCAGGTTCTGGAGCAGGATTGAGGCTGTGATTGACGCTAATGGCGGTTATTTTGAGTGAAACTTGTTGACAGTAGTGTAATTTTCGTACCTGTTGAATTTCTTTACAATCCATTAAATTTTGTAGTTACCAAGCACTTTTTCTTTTTCTTATGAAACTGTCAAATTTATCCCGAACACCATTATATATATATATATATATATATATATATATATATATATATATATATATATGACCTTCTTTCGCTTATTCGCTTCCCTAAACCGGCTCTCAAAGTACATATTAACCACTTTCCAATATTGAGAGGGAGTCCACGTAGTGTAGTGCTGATTGGTGTCATCGTAATGACCGAGTTTGAATTCCAATCGCGCGATTACGTTCATCTTCGGATGGATACTCTTGGGGAAGGTATAAACCCATTTCCACTCCCAGGTATGGGTTAAATAATACCACTACTGTTCCTCTACAAGGATGCCCTTGGCATTAAATAACCCAGGAAGTTTGATATGCCTTTAAACAAAGAAACCAAACATTTCCAATATTCATTGCCTTGATGCATTCAGTTTCTTTTTTTTTTTCTGACACTCAATATTGTGACTCGTTCCTTCTCCTAGACTGGTTGCCTAACGAAGGTTGAAGGGTACGGTCTGCCCTACTATTTACCCATAGCTCAAGGGAGAATAGTAGGATTCATACCTTTCCCAAGGTCATTAGTGCTATGTGAAATACAAACAGCCTCGTCCAGGATTTGAACTCTTCTCGTCGTGCCTATTTCCCTAACCACTACACCACGTGCCTCTCTCTCTCTCTCTCTCTCTATATATATATATATATATATATATATATATATATATATATATATATATATAGAGAGAGAGAGAGAGAGAGAGAGAGAGAGGGGAGAGATAGATATATAGAGAGACAGGCAGAGAGCGCGAGAGAGAGGCACGTGGTATAATGGTTAGGGAAATAGGCACTATATATATATATATATATATATATATATTTGAAGGATATGTGCTTAATTGAAGCCTAATTTTGAAAATTAATTAGTTAATAATTAATGAATTTAGGCGGGGATATATGTATAAATGTAAGGCTAAACAAATATATATATTGAACATATATCCCCCGCCTAAATTCATTAATTATTAACTAATTAATTTTCAAAATTAGGTATGACTTCAATTAAGCACATATCCTTAAAAAATTGTCGGCTAAAAGGCCATATAAAAAATAAAATATACTAGCGCGACATGATGATCATTATGATGATCATTATGATATGTATATATATATATATATATATATATATATATATATATATTATACAAAACGTGACCCGTTAGGTCACCCATTGAGCTCTGTATAGATAGTTGGGATTACGTAAAAGTGAGTTTGCAAAACGAATTGAATTTTTTTTAATATGGCCAGAGAATTGAAAAAAAAAAAAAACATTAAAATCATTTTATAAGATTTTTGAAGAAGGGAACGTTTAACCTAATTTAAATTTGTTAATAGCCAAGATGTTGACCAGGCTAACTGCTTATGAAACTTAACATACAAATATATTTCGCACTCTCTAAATCACTTTATTTACACTCACAGAGAAACTAACATATATAACGAGGAGCTAATCAAGATATATAGAGAGAGGGGGAAACTGACAAGTGTGAAATATGAGAACGGTCAGTTTTGATTAATTACAAATTACGACTAATTATAACCAATTAAAATGGATTTTTTCAAACCCAATCCTAGTACTATGGAATATTTAGATATGAATTTTATACAGTAAAAGATTTTAATCAGTAAAAAAGCCTTTAGGAGACAAACATTGATTCACTCAGCTTTAGTATAATAATAATAATAATAATAATAATATATATATATATATATATATATATATATATATATATAAAAGGTATGTCATAAAAGTATCGAGATTGAAGCTTTTTACCAAGATAAAAATGAACAATGAATGGAACGTTAATTATTTCAGAATACAAAGTGTCAGAAAGTAAAAAAAAAAAACTGACCCACCTTGTATATATCATAAGTTAGGGTAGCGTGGACATGGACCTCGCATATCCATTATTAATGGATAGCGAGATCGATCCTCATTGGATGCCCGTTACTTGCTTCCTGGTGTCGCATCCTACCCGTGACAACCATCCATAGCTTTGTTGAAAGGACAATTAAAATTGCTCTCTTCCACTTTAAAACTTGACATTTTAATGCTGTCTCGCAATACCCCACTTTGGCCTTTACTTAGTCTAGATGGGCGGTCGTAGAGGCCTACTCCGATCAACTGACTGGTCATGTCAAGCCCTTGCACCTATATGATTGTCCCGATCCTATTGTCCTTATGCCCCAACTATTTTGATCATATGGATGCTAGAAGGCGGTGGCTGAGGGTATTTATATCCTGGGTATGACGTTAAACTGGTGGTGAGGTTCCAGTTGGAGAGGTCTGGGGAATGTGGACCACTCCTGCATCACCATTGCTCCCAGGTCCACTCTGATCCGGAGTGGTAGTACCTGTTAGGGTTCCATCTATGGATTAAATAGAAAATTTGTTTACAAAAAAAAATTTGAGTTTAAAAATTTTTCTTCCAAACTATCACTACGGATCTTTCAAAACTATGCCGGTGTTGAGATTATCTTCCCTTTGCCTGGAAGAGTTATCTTCCCACTGGGTTTCCGTGCCGGCCACCAGGGAGGTCTGGTATTTAGGCGCGAGGTTCAAACTCTTCTGCCCCTTTTCTCCTCCTTCTGGGACTGGAAACATGGCTTAGACATTTGTCTCTACTCCCCACCCTCGTGGGGCCTCCCCCACGTACGGACTAAGTCAGTAAGTGACTTCAACCATATGGACTATCTGTAACTCCTATATTTTATATGTACATTTAGGTATCTCTTTTATACCTAAATATTGTATTTCCATTCATGAATGTGTCCTTTTATTATATCTTATTTGTATTCTCTACTATGTATCATGTATTCCTATTTTATGTATCGTTTTCATGTGCCTGTATTCAAGTCCATCTTGTTATATGTTTAACACCCTTTTCGGAGTTTGTTTCGTTTCAACAAGTTATAACATTATTATAACCTTGAATCTTACAAGTGGTGTTTCCAGGTCCCAGAAGAAGGAGAAAAGAGGCAGAAGAGTTTGAACCTCGCGCCTAAATACCAGACCTCCCTGGTGGCCGGCACGGAAACCCAGCGGGAAGATAACTCTTCCAGGCAAAGGGAAGATAATCCCAACACCGGTATTAAATGACCCATCGTGGTTGATATGCCGTAAAATAAAACAAAACAAAACAAACCAAACTAAACCAGTCTGTCTCGATTTTAATCTGGTTTGCTATCAAGTCTTCATGTTTGTTTTTTTTTTGTTGTTTTTTTTTGTTTGTTTTTTTTGAGAATGACTTAATTTGGACTTGTATCTTTATTTTTATTTTTTTCGGATCATTTTAGAAAAAAAAAAAGATTTTTTATTCTGGAAATGCCACGAAGCCACTTTTTAACCTCCAACAACAAACACATCTCAGATTATTATCTTCCGTGTTCGCAATTTTTATTTTTTTAAATATCGGTTTAATTGAATATTTTTCTCGAGGCCCCTTGTGACCTTTCTCGCTCTCTTAACAATTTCAAATACATGTGTCTCATTTTGACTTACGAATTTAATTCGTTCAGCGCATAACTCAATGTTATCGTATATCAAATCAATTTTACCCATTGAAATAAACTGAAATGCCATTAATTCGTTCCAGCTCCCACCCAAACACCCTGGTTTTTATTATATTTTTAATAAGAAATATATTGTATAAAAACATAATAAAATAGCATGTAATGAATTAGGTGCTGATATAAATACTATTTTTCTTTGGCGTAATAAATTTGGAAACTTCAATGTTTTTAGCGAACTTATTAACACTAAGCCTACGTAGGAATAAAAAGCAAACTAGTAAATCCGTACGATACAACTGGGCGACACTTGCCAACAGCGATATATGCAATCGCTACGCTGTTGCAGTTAGAAATAAATTCGATATCCTCCAGGAGATATCCGAAAGCTCCACACCAAACGAGGAATACGAAAACTTCGTCAATGCTCACCAAGAAGCAGCAGCCGAGTGCGTACCAACAAAACCAAGAGCCAAACACTATGTTCCATGGGAGACAGAAACAGTTAGAGAAAAGAGAAACGATATAAAAGAAACAGTACAACGTAATAAAATAAACCCAACTAATGCCAATCTACACAACCTTAGAAAAGCCCAGATAGAACTAGCCAAAACATACAAAAAAAGAACAAATAGAATACATACAAACACAAATAGATAATATAAGACAATCGGTGGAGGACAGACAGTCACGATTAGCATGGCAAACTGTTAATGAAGTCAGCGGTAGGAAAAGTACCTCTAAATCGAAGTTAAAGGCAACCAGCCAAAAAGATAGACTCCAAAAATGGAAAGACCACTTCCAGAAACTTCTGGGAACCCACCTAAAATAGTAGAAGATAATACCCAAAAGATTGTCGATAAACAACTAGATATCAAACTGGGGGACTTCACGATAGATGAAATCAACCAAGTTTTAAAGAAGCTAAAAGGTAGAAAAGCGGCAGGACTTGACGGAATACCCCCGGAGGTATGGAAGATAGGAAAGTTCAGTGACATACTGCTTGGGCTATGCAATGCAGTGTATAGACAAAATAGAATAGATAGATGGACAAAAGGCTGCATCCTCCCATTCCCTAAAAAAGGAGATCTCGGAATCGCTAAGAACTACAGAGGCATAACTCTTACTGCTATTGCAGCTAAGATATATAATGCCCTTCTCCTTAATCGCATCCGACCTGAAATAGAAAAAATCCTTAGGAGAAACCAAAATGGTTTCCGCAAAAATCGATCCACAACCTCTCAGATCCTGACTATACGACGGATCATAGAAGGAGTACGAGCAAAGAATCTAGAGGCAACGCTACTATTCGTAGATTTCTCCAAGGCATTGATTCCATACACAGAGGGAAAATGGAACAAATACTATTAGCATATGGCCTCCCCAAAGAAACAGTTGCAGCTATAATGATGCTATACAGGGACACTAGAGCGATGGTACGCTCACCTGATGGCGACACAGATTTCTTTGACATCGCTGCTGGAGTCCTACAAGGAGATACATTGGCACCATATATATTCATAATATGCCTAGACTACGTACTCAAAACATCATTAGATACCATAAAAGAAAAGGGTTTCACACTGAAAAAGGCAAGGAGCAGGCGTTATCTCGCACAGTCACAGATGCAGACTATGCTGACGACCTTGCACTCCTTGCAGATACACCGACACAAGCTGAGTCACTGTTACACAGCTTGGAGGAGGCGGCAGAAAATATCGGCCTCTATGTGAACTCCAGTAAAACAGAGTTCATGAGTTTCAAAAAGAAAGGAAACATCTCAACACTCAACGGCACGCCTCTCAAGCCTGTAGAACAATTCACGTACCTAGGTAGTAATATCTCATCCACAGAGAGAGATGTTAACACACGAATAGCAAAAGCATGGTCGGCCACAAACAAATTGTCAGTCATATGGAGGTCTGATCTCCCTGACAAGCTGAAGCGACAGTTCTTCCAGGCTGTGGTTATATCGGTTCTGCTATATGGCTGCACCACTTGGACCCTAACGAAGCGTCTTGAAAATAAGCTAGATGGAAGCTGCACAAGAATGCTACGTGCAGTCTTGAACAAATCGTGGAAAATATGAACAAATCGTATAGAAAATAACCAGAATAATCGTATATGCATTTTTTACATTAAAAATGTAAACAAAATTGCGCTCTTAATTCATTTTCTTAAAGATTTAATAAATGTTATATCTATTAAAGTAAGCATTAAATTAATTGAATACCTTCATTTAATTTTTAAAGACCAAATAAGATTAATATAAATTAAAAAGCTATTTTGATAATAAGTAAGTAAAGTCGTCGAGGCGGCCTAAAGTCGGTATCAGCCAATCAGCGAGGGAGTCTATCCCCTTTTCATTTGCGCTAGACCAATGAGATTATCTTAGTATCTGAGGTGGAGCGCCACACCTACCATCAGCTCCTTACTTTCCCGCACAGATCCCTGTGCTACTCATACGCTGTCGGCGAGGACCGGTATCGAACTAGGAACCTTGTGGTTTCTAGCCGAACGCTCTACCGACTGAGCTCAATAACAGTGATTTGAAATCAACAAAGGTGTATTTTTGAAAACCAGGATGGTGTGTAACTTCTGGGACACCCTGTATATATATATATATATATATATATATATATATATATATAATTGTAAGTGTTTCGCGTATGATCCATGTATTTGATGACAGGATTATAAAAATAGATGTAGTGTGTTTTTTTTTTGGGGGGGGTAAGCATGAAAGAATAGTGAAACTAAGAATTCAAATGGGTTAATATTCAAGAAATATGGTTGACTTACCCGTTCCGTTCGGATTAACTGTGTAACTAATCCTTGTTTAAGAAGATTTATATAATAACTGAATCATATGGCTCATAAAATTAACTAACGTATATGAAAGAAGGTGTTAAAAAAATTAAAATGTACTTACTATTGAAGGCCATGGAGGATGAAGTATGATAAAAAAATAAATAAGTTACCACTGATATTGAGCACTCTTTATTTATAAATATAGCAAACTGCAACACACACACACACACACACACAGATATATATATATATATATATATATTATGGACTCTCTCGTCGATTTTCGACGCATGAGGGTTCATACATACAATGAACACCCACACAGTGATTTGTTTATAGTGGTGAAGGCTTGTGTTGGACCATCCACACTTTTTGGCACAGTCGATAGAAAAGAATTAGTGCATCAAGGGTTGCCACAAACCCAATCAACGACCGACCTCAGGAATTTTGAATTCAGAGTTATCCCTCTCCTAGACTGGTTACCTACCCAAGGCTGAAGGGCCCAGTCTGTCCTACTATTTAACCCATAGCTGGAGGGAGAATATATGGATTCATACCTTTCCCAAGGGTATTAGCGCTATGTGAAATGCCAGCAGTTTCGTCTAAGAATTGAACTCGAATCGACGCGTGGACTAGTGGTTAGAGTCGTGGAAATATATATATATATATATATATATATATATAATCCAAAAGTCCAGAGAAGAAATCTTCCTCACGACAAAGGAGTTTTTTTTAAGACCTGTCGCAGTTTGCAGAGCTCAATGTGCGCTCTTAAAATCTCAAAGTCTTTTGTTATATTTTTACTTATATATATATATATATATATATATATATATTCAAATGCCGCTACCACGTTTTCACTGTAGTAGCATTAGTAGTTAAGCCAAAAAGTGCTCAATATATTTTCGTAAAGTATAGAGCATTTGTAGTTGTAGAAAAAAGGTTTTCTCTCTATCACGGTTTCAGTGTTCAAGGTCAACATGACATACATATGTAATCAATGCAGCCCTCATGACATACAAGGTGTGTCAAAAAGTATCAAGATTGTTTGTACTTTATGACACACCTTGTATTCTGAGAAAAAATACGTTGCATTCATTAATTTTTTCAGAATACAAAGTGTTTAAAAAAATTACCAAGTTTAAAGCTGTATTTACCAAATAGAAATAAAGAATGAATGAAACTTTCTTTATTTTTCAGAATACAAGGTGTGTCAAAAAGTACAAAAAATCTTGATACTTTTTTGACATACCTTGTATATATGTAATCCATGCGGTCCTCATGACATACATATGTAATCCTTGCAACCCTAATGACATACAAGGTGTGTCAAAAAAAGTATCGAGAGTTTTTGTACTTTTTGACACACCTTGTACTCTGAAAGAAAATAACGTTCCATTCATTCATTTTTTTATAATAGAAAGTGTGTCAAAAAAAAAAGAGGAAAGTTTAAAGCTGTATTTACCAAGATAGAAATGAAGAATGAATGGAACGGTATTTTTTTTTCAGATAACAGGGTATGTCAAAAAGTACAAAAATCTAGATACTTTTTTGACACACCTTGTATATTTATATTTACTAGTTACTGTAATCCATGTGGCCCTCATGACATACATATGTAATCCATGCGGCCCTCATGTGACATACATATGTAATCCATGCGGCCCTCATGACATACATATGTAATCATGCGGTCCTCATGACATACATATGCATGACATACATAGGTAATCCATGCGGCCCTCATGACATACATATGTGATCCATGCGGCCCTCATGACATACGTATGTAATCCATGCGGCCTCATGACATACATATGTGATCCATCATGCGGCCTCATGACATACATATGTAATCCATGCGGTCCTCATGACATACATATGTGATCCACGCGGCCCTAGGGGTCTATTCAGTTTGATATATATGCTGTAAAGCAACAAACGTGAATGTATTTCTAGTCTACGCTAATGCGAAACTAAAGTTGGAAATGATTTGATAATGACACATCGTAATTTGAATAAAAAGAACAAGGCCTTTCTACAATCTATGACAATAGAATGATTTAAAGGTTTCTTTTTCCTTTCTAATAGGCTGAAGATACTTAGGCTAAACATGAGTCAATCTAATGATAAATATAGACAAATGAATAGGTAGATAGATATAAACAGGAAAGAGATGAATAGATATGAACTGAAGATACACACACACACACACACACACACTTATATATATTATATATATATATATATATATATATTAGGAATATATATATATATATATATATATATATATATAATATATATATATATATAGAATGAATAGAGAATAAATGAGAAAAGTATTGGCATGAAAAGGTGCTCAATGTTAATAAAGCAGAGCAGATTTATAATCAATAGTAATGGTATTATGGATGATTTGGACTCATAACTTAAAGTTTCATGGTTATGCAATCATCAGATGAGTCAAATGGTTGAGATCTTAAAAAACAGTTGTTTTTTCAGCGGTTGTCTAAACGTGAAGCGTTTTCACGCGATGGAATGTTATAATGCTACAAATTGTTTTTTTAAAACTGTGGCTTGTTTAACGTTTATGTAACGTGGATCGTGTTTACGTGATATATATATATATATATATATACATACATACAGAGGGATAAGAAAAATATATATATATTAGGATTATATATAGATAAGAAAGAAAATATATTATAGGAATATATATATATATATTAGGAATATTTTTTTGAGAATCTGTGTTACGCCTCAAAGATACGTGGTTCAAAGTTAACTGATCTCAAAAATGTATGAGTTTTTAAGTAAAATAACTGGTGTATTATATCTTTTATTCATTAATATATCAACACTGAACATTTCATTAAATTCGGTTAATCCCCTGATTTTTGGTATTTTTTTTCTTTCGGCAGGGTGACATACAATGGTGGAATTTAGGTCCGTTAAGTTCGATTTAACCGAATTCTTCACTAAATCTTTGTATTATATATATATATATATATATATATATATATATATATATATATATATATATATGTGATAGAAAATAGATAGAAAAAAAAACAAATGATAATATTAGTATGCTGACAGATATCTGTTTCGACCTTTTAATAAAACGGTCATCCTCAAGAGCAACTATATTCTTTCATAAATATAGTTGCTCTTGAAGATGACCGCTATATTTTCTATCATACTGTCGGATTCATTTCCATTTATTATACACTTATATATATATATATATATATATATATATGAAAGTAAAATGGAAATTAATCCGACAGTATGTATAGAAAGTTTTTAGAAAAAAACAAGATGTTATTAGTTTTTCTGACAGAATCTGTTTCGACCTTATAAAGTGGTCTTTTTCAAGGCAACTATGTTTATGAGGAAAAGACCGCTTTATAAGGTCGAAACAGATTCTCTCGGCAAAACTAATAACATCTTGTTTTTTCTAAAAACTTTCTATACATACTGTCGGATTAATTTCCATTTTACTTTCATATTGTCTACAGAAAAAAAAAAATGTATATATAATATATATATATATAAACTAAAGATAGATATAAAAGTAGAATCACTAATCGTATTGGATCTTGTAACCACTTAGTTCATTGCTTCTGTGTTTTTTCTTTCGTTTTTTTTTGTTTGTTTATTTTTGTGAGAGTTTTTTTTAAATTTTTCTTCGTTACAAATATACATTCATTACAGTGGATATCATTCATTAGATAAAATGGTGTCAAAACTTATAGTTTGAAATTTTGTTAGGAAGAAAAAAATGTTGCCTTTTTTTAAAAGACCGGTATTAGATACTGGCTTTCCTGGACCGGTTAAGTAATTAAACAGCGTTGATACCAGGGGGCCATCCCCCTCCAGGCAACACCTGCCCCTTATGATTTAAAGGGACAGGGCTGGGTTTATTGCCCAGTGCCTGAGGCGCCCCCTTGAGGAGGAATGCCGACAGGATCAACGCATTTTTTTGCACCTAACATCCCATGAGTTTCGGCTCGTGGGTGGTCCCACATTAAAAAGACCTTGTGTCACACCCGCATAAGTGGGATGCGCGGTAATTACCCACTGGCTTTCGTGCCCTGTGTCCATGGGCTTCGGATTCTGGGCCGAGAAGGAAAATCGCGCAATCCCAGAGTGCCGTCCCCACCATGCAACACCTGTCCCTTAGTCTAAAAGGGGTAGGGTCGTGCCGGGCTTATTGCCCGTTGTCTGAAGGGGTCCCCAAAAGGAGAATGCCGAAAGCATGACGCACATTTTTGCACTGGCCGCTGTATGAGCTTCGGTTTGCGCGTGGGGCCCCACCTTAAAAAGTCGTTGTGTCAATCCGGCCTAGTGGGAGGTCAGGAAAATACTTACTCGTACTTATGTTGTTAGAGCAAGGTTGTTGTTTTTTTCTTTTTCTTTTTTTGTTTTTTGGTGGGGGAAAGGGTTATGTCAGGACATTTTTATACAAAGGCCAAAAGCCGGAGATCATAACAAAACGACATCCCAAATATAACAAATTGTAAAGGTAGACTGTAAATTCAGGGTTGTAAATTTTTACCACAGTCTACCGGACAGTTGTTAGTGCAATATGAAATGTAGTTCAATGTATATCTTCTATTATTAATGGAGATTTGCTTCCGGTTTTTGTCTGTAACAAAAATTACGTCACTGCTTACGTCACATTACCCCAAATCGTCATAACAGAATAAATACACTCAAAATTTGAACATGCAACATTAGACAGTCCTCATTGTTTTTTTAAAACAAGTTTTAATAAATACATGACTGGTATTATATATCTATATATAGTTCGTTTTATTTTAATATATATTTAAAGTTTACATTTCAAATTGTTTTATTTTTTAATCCTTTAATGAATTTGATGATTTTACTTACTTAGGGTACAAACTCACTGACATTGAATTTTTTACTCCCACCCCTCAGCAATATGTTTCAAAAATCTATTTTTACATCGCCCGGAGGGTGTTTTTTTATTTTGTACTAGTCTTATTATAATGGAGATTGTGTGTATTTCTGTCTGTAACCGAAACTATATTACTATTCAAGTCACAATTCCCTTAATTATTTACGTCACATTCTCTGATTCTATTTTTATTTAAACCTCAATTATTAATAAAATTGTTTTACATTATTAATACTGTTGACCATATCTAAAAACATGCAATTGTATTTATATATACAACAAAATAGCGGTTTACAGTGTGAATGGGAAGGCTAATTTGCATATTGATATTAAAAAATTGACTTTAATAAATATGTACTTAGTATTATTGATTTCTAATTGTTTGGTTTTATCTTATTGAATATGAGCAAAAATCTCTTCAATAAATCTGAAAAGAAATCCATTAACAAGAAGAAATAACTGTCGTTTTATTCTCTACTTCCTATTTTAACTAAATGATTAAATTGGGAACATTTAGCAATGAAAGACGGGTTTGATGGAAGAGTAAGTTTCAGTTTTTCTATTTTCGATTGTACCCCCTCTCTGTTTCAAATCTTTTTATCTGAATTCGCCTTTAGTTTCATTAGTTTTTCTGATTTAATATATCTTACATTAAAACTTAAATACTTTCACCCGGAGGATGCATATATATTTGCTAGTATTCTTAATTTCTCAACTAGGATTAATACTTTTAATAAAAATCAAACTCCAAAGAAAACATTACTTAATACGTTAATTTATTTATGAGTTTAAAAAAAAATTAAACAACAGCATTAATTGATGTTGTACTAACATCTGTACGGTAGGTGTATAACAGTTTACGCACCTGAATTCAAGTCCTATACTGAAATAAACTGAAAATTACTATTCGCTGGTAATTTTTGCCGAGTATTTAACAATATTTCAGAGTAACAATAAAAGAAAAGAAAAACTTAAAACAGTCCACTTTTGCAGTTTTGTGGTGAAAAAAGTGTATAACTGAATCACAACGCAACAACTTTAAATCTATACAACATCAATTAATATAACTTTTTTTTTTTAACTTACAAATGAATTAACGTATTAAGTTATGTTTTCCTTAGAGTTTGATTTTTATTAAAAGTATCAATCTCAGTTGAGATATTAAAAATTGGACTTTATTTCAAACTAGCATCGGCTACCCGGCGTCGCCTGGGTAGAGGGGTTTTTTTTTAAGTTAGTCTCGCAAATCCATTATTACTGAATCGTGAGTTGAATCCTCGTGGGATACCCCATTTAAATCCCTATATAAAAAAATAGACCTTGCATTGATCCAGCTACTCTAAAAATAAATATTAATGTCTACTATCTAAAATAGTAAATGAAAAAAAATCCATGTTATTATCATTTAAATTTTAGTTTTTAATTATCTTCACGAATACAAATCAAATCTCTATTATTTTTGCTCAAAAACCATTCACTGGTAATATTCAATGTGTATATATATTTACTTTGTCCTTAATTGTTTTATTTTCGAAGTTTCCTCCGGACATACATATACACACAACTGCCCTGTATATATGTATAGATTCCACTAACATATGTCTGGTTGACTGTAGTAAAAAATTTAACCCCTTGAATTCACAGTTTGCCGAATGAGATTTTTCCGGCATTAAAAAGTGCGTATTTTTGTACATACCTAGCGCATGTTCATTTGTTTATTCACACTCATGCAATAGAATCTTAATGACTCGATGAGAGAAAAAAAAGAAGACTTTTACCCTAAATCAGTGGTTCCCAACCATTACCAGTACCATACCCCCCTTTTTTCATTACAAATACCTTCATGTCCCCCACCCGTTAATTGTTTAGTATGATATAACAATATCAGTTTTGAAGAAGTATAACATAAAACATTGTATCTTTCAAATAAAATTGAAGGGTTTAACTTCAAATGTAATCAAATAAAATCCATTCTATAATGTGTATAATTGCGGGGGAGGGCAACAGATGAAGAAGAACTGAAAAGTTAAACAAGTCAGAAGCCACGCATATAGCTGGTGCCAGATGCACGATAACATTAGTGGGTGAACACTTGACAAGATTGCATAAGCTGTTGTGCTCAGCTAGGTTGGAATTACAATTTTACCCTATAAATTTATAATTTTTACCCATATAGGGTAAAATAATAAAAAAATGTTGATATTATTATATTTTTTGGCTGAACTTGCACAAAGGTGTTAAAATTGAGGTGACCCAGAAAAAACAGAACCCAAATTATTTATTTATTTTCCCAATAAACTAACCTTAAACCCCAACCCTAACCCTAATGCCTAAGCCTAACCCCTAACCCTAACCCTAAACCCCCTAGTTAAAATTAACAGTTTTATTACAAAATTTGTGGGTTCTGTTTTTTCGGGGTCACCAGTATACAGGGTGACCCAGAAAAAACAGAACCCAAATTATTTATTCATTTTCCCATTAAACTAACCCTAAACCCTAACCCTAACCCTAGACCCCCACAATTAAAATTAACAGTTTTATTACATTTGTGGGTTCTGTTTTTTCTGGGTCACCCTGATTTTGACACCTTTGTGCAAGTTCAGCCTATTAACATTGACTTGCCCCTCCCACCAAGTGGGCCATGGGTCCGACGCCCCACGTTGGGAATCACTCCCCTAGAGCCAAATATACACGCCCCAAGTTTGTTTATTTATTTTTTTCTTCTTTTTTTAATTCCAAATTGATACCTTTACATACTTAAACTGCATGACTTTAAAATTGTATTTCATTATTTTCTTATATTTTTATTTTACTTTTTTATTTATTTATCTATTTTATTTATTTATTTATTTTATTTATTTATTTATTTTTTTGAAAATCCGAACTCTTCTGTCCGAGCGAATTTAAATATGTACTTCCATACGTACGTGCGTGTGTGGGGGGGGGAGAGAAGGAAAAAGTAAGTTTGCGAGTGTCGGCCGGTAAGGAGGAAAGAATGAGCGAGTGAGTGAGGGCGAATCTTTATTTATTTATTTTGTTTTATTTTATTTTATTTTATTTATATATTTATCTATATATTTATCTATTATTTATTTATTCTTATCTTTTATTTATTTTATTATATATTATTTTATTTTATTTATTTATTTATTTTTGAGGTGGCTGGGGTCGAAAAATAAGAGCTTTGTAATATTTTTGGACTTACCTGTGTAGTTTTAAGCTCCACGCTAAAAATGTGCGAAACGGGTTAGCAAGTAAAAAAGGACACTGGATGTGGCCCCCCTCTAAAAACCCATCCCTCCCTCCCCGATCCTTGCTCTGTGCCTTCCTCTCTGTCTGTCTGCGATGAGGAGTGACGCTGACCCCCTGTGGTGTCTGATTTGGGGGAGGAGGCCAGGGGGGGGAGAAGGTTGTTCAACATTCGACTCACACCGATTTCGCAAATAGAGCAACATAGGCACTTTTTTGTTTTTCCCTTTTTTTTATTGTCTCTTCCTGATCACTCTATCTTCCCTGCCCCCGAAATGTAATCAACATTTTTTTAAACCTCTTCTGTATTTAAGCGCTAAGGACAACGGTCGAAATAAAATTTCAAAAAAGTATTCGTCCCTCAGCACACACACACACACACACACACAAGGATAATGATTTTTCAATTTCTCTGAACTTTTGAGATGAGGTTTGATAATTAGTATTATTTGGATTATTCGGACTATTGTCTTCATCTTTATTGTTATCTGTACGTTTCGGTCGATGTGCTCTCCGAGGAGGCCGCAGAGTCCAAAAAGAAGGTTCCCGAGTCGGAGAAAGCTCCCGAGTCCAACAAGAAATACCTGAAGAAGGCTGGAGGGCACATCGGCCGAAACGTTGTACAGATAACAATATAGATGAAGACAATAGTCCGAATAATCCAAATACTATTAATTTTTAAACTCAATATCAAAATTGTTCGTTCAGTTTTTTTCACCCATCTTCTTCAACTTTTTATCATCCCTATTTTTTTCTTCTACATTCCAAATTTAAAAAAAATATTGACTTTTATTGGGTCTGCCATAGTGTACGGTCTACCCAGACTTTTACACTATGCGGTATAGTCTAGCGGGACGTTTAGGCTAAAGGGTGTGGTCTACCGGGACAGTTACACTATGAGGTACGGCCTACAGAACGTTTACACTATGGGGTACGGTTTGTTGGGACATTTTACATAATGGGGCACGGTCTACTGGGACGTTTACCCTATGCAACCAGTGTCTGCACGGAGGTAAATATAATAAGTGTTTACTTGTTGAGCAACACTCATATGCCCATGTGTACGAATCCATAGGGTAGGCATTGCAAAAATGTTAACTCGTTTTCATTTTAAAAACGAATTAAAATTAATTAAATCGAATATTTAAGGTCAAATTTTTGTCTAAGTTGAAAAGTAGTAAAATAATGAGCATCAGTAAAAAAAAAAAAATTAAAAAAAAAGAAGCAAAATAATATTATACATGCAATTTATTTTTAATACATTTTAAACTATTTTTTTCAGTCAATTTTGCTCAAATATATCGTAAACACGGCCGTAAACACTGTCTAAGATTACGTACAATCCATATTTTACAAAATAAATTTAACTCCCCCGACTGAAAAAAAAAATACCAAAAATCAGGGAATTATCTGATTTTAATGAAATTTTCAGTGTTGATTTATCAATGAATGAATTTTATAATGCCTCAGTTATTGGCACATGAGAATGTCACTTACTGAACACATTACGATCTCTTATGTATGAGGTCGACTCAGACAATTATATTATAGGCTATTATAAACCCTATTATCATTAACCCGTTGGATTTGGAGATGCCCCATAACATATTCCACCCTATCAGCAGGGACTGTAGAATATTCCAACTGCACCTCTGCAGAGGGGTAACATCCCACAATGGGACCACCTGTTGGCCGTAGGTGGCAACCCGTGATGTTTAAGGGCAGAACCCTGGTGGTTGAGTAATCTATGAAATGCAACACTCCATTTTGGTCCTTACTTAGGCTAGACGGGCTGTCGGAGAGGTCCCTTCCGATCAATCAGCTGGTCATGTCAAACTCTGCCACACACACACACAAAAACAAACACACACACACACACACACACACACACATTATATATATATATATATATATATATATATAGGAGTAAATATGGAAAATAAATCCGACAATATTAAGAAATTTGAAAAAACAAATGTTCCGAAAATAGGATGAATTTAATTATCGATGTTTAAACATTTCGGTTTCTTTAAACCTTCATCAGGATGTATCTTGGGGTGAAGAAAATGATGGATGTTTTATAGATGACAGGAGATGAAAATGTTTATAAAATATTTTTTGTTGTGTAACTGTATTTGTTCAGCGTTATAATTTTTTAAAGACAAGTCGCGATCCATGCACGCGAAGATGTCATGACGCGTGACGCGACTCGAAGAAATGCATTCAACAATATATATATATATATATATATATATATATATATATGTGTGTGTGTGCTCAATTTCGCGCACCTGTTGATAAGGGGATCACGGGAAATTCTTTTAAAAATCATATAAAATAAAGTAACTATCCGATTTTAATAAAACTTTCGGTATATGAAGTAATAAAAGAAGAACTTTTATTGTAAATAAATGTTTACTAAATTGAAAGACTAATTTTCTTTGTTTGTTTTTGTTTCGCACATTGATCCCCCGTACAAAGATCTTATTTTGTTTGGTTAATCTTTCTAATTTAATTTAATATTTTATTACATTAGAACTTAAATCTTGTGCCAGAGGGCGCATACTTTTGCTAGTACATATAAACTCTTTAAACGAGCGCGGTTAGCCAACTGGCAGTTTAGGAGATGAACTTTGTTTTGGCCACCGTTTCTAGAACGCTCTCCATATAGAGTAAGCAGGATCATTTGAGACAGGGGTTCCCAACCTTTTTCAGTTCATGACCCACTTTGAAACCAGAATTTTTTTGTGGCCCATGAAATTATTATAATAGAAAAAAATATTTCCATTTTACATAAGATATTTATTCAATCAAGATACAACCATTTTGATAACGATTTGCAATTTTTCACGCTCTAAGTTCATTATCTTATTCAATTGGGCGTATCAGGGACGTAAATCTCTCCCCACTCTCCCCTACCGTGAATTAGTTGACATCTTACTTTCTAGAAAATATAAATTTCCCACATTTCCTTGGTCCCCCTGAAATTTGCTGTGGCTCATTTTGGCCATAGGTTGGGAACCACTGATTTAGGGTACTGCCGAACAATGTTGTCGTCCCCGGGTCAACATCAGACGAACAATATCTGGAACCATCTGCATGCAGGATAGGGATTGCAACTTCAAGTGTTATGCTCCACCTTCCCGCTTTCGCCCATTTCCCATCGCTACAGATCTTGGAATGGTTGGTTGAAACGGACCTGTCTTTCGAGCATGCGCAGTGGAGTTTTTAGAGGACGTGCAGTATACGCTGAACTGGTCCCACCCTTTACACCCGGAATTCATGTCCTAGTAATTCACTTTTTTAACTTGAAATTTGAACTTTGAATTATTATCTTTTCAACTTATTTTTCAAATTCTAAGTAAACTTAGATAAGTTTGAAATTTAAAAAAAAAAGAAGGTGAATTTGAAAAAAAAAAAAAAAAAGGAAAAGAAAAAGAAGGTAAATTAGAAATTAAAAAAAAGGGTGACTTTGGATTTTTTAATTTTTTAATTTTTATTTTGAAAACAGGTGAGATTGAAAGTCTTTAAACATTTTTCTGATGCAAGATCACTTTTGAAATTTGAACATGAATTTTTTTAAAATTTAAATTTCAAAACAAGTTCATCTTGTTTTTTTTTCTTGAACTTAAAAAATGTCAGCTTGAAATTTTTTTTAAAATACTACCACTCCGGGTCAGAGTGGACCTGGGAGTAATGCCAATAAAAGGGTACTCCGCACTCCCCAGAGCTACAAAATTGAAACTTCACCATTAGAGACAGTTTAACGCCATACCCAGGACGCCAGTGCAATGGTAGACGCATATATATATATATATATATATATATATATATATAATCCAGAGATAGAGTGAAGAAATCATCCTTACGACGTAATAGTTTTTCAATTGCTGTAATTTCAGAGATGAATGTGCTCTTATTGTCAGAGTCACAGAGCAAAATTACATTAGTAAAAATAACAAAAAAGATTTAGGTTCTAAGCATAATAGACTATTTCAGGGAACCTAGAGGAATTATCTTTCGGTTCCCATAATCAGACGCAAACATTTTTAAAAATCTTCTTGGTTATTTCTTCATAATATATATATATATATATATATATATATATATATATCTGTTTATAGTATATATATTTTTTGTTTGGACTTTAGTGTGAAGCATTAAAAATATCAGAAACTCGGTTGTTTAAGTGTTAAGTTTCGTTTAATTCTGTTAAATTTTCGAGAGTATTAACTTCTCTTCATCTGAACACACACACGCACACACACACACACACACACACACACTATATATATATATATATATATATATATATATATATATATATATATATTAATCTCTACTTTGAGTATCTTTAAAAACCTATTGCTCATCCTCTTTTGAGACATGGTACAACAGATAATAATAGTATCACTTACTAAGCTTAGTTTAGTTTAGCACAAGGTCAAAAGTATGGAAGCCCCAAGTGAGAATTGAACTCATTAATAATGGTCTGATAGCTAAGCTTGCTAACCATTATATCATGCAAGGTATAACTAAATGCACCTACATATAGCCTTGTGATTTACTGGCACTACTGCAAAATTTAACAGTTGACAAGTTCTTTTATTATTATTATTATTATTATTATTATTATTATTATTATTATTCACTCCTTTTGAGTTTTCACACCAGTGTTAGCTAATGGTATTTCACTGGAGTCTGAGTGACAGCAAGTCTCCTCAGGTCTCTAGGACTCTTCTGAGTATTCTGGCAGATTGCAGCAGTGCAGTGTTCTGAATGGTTTCAATCTTTCCTCTGATTTCCAAACTTTCCAAACCCTTTTCCAATCCTTTTGGGACCGTTCCAAGTGCACCAACCACAATTGGTATCACTTTCACTTTCATGTTCCATAACTTTTTCAGTTCTCTGGCAAGGTCCAGATATTTGTCCATTTTTTCATTTTCCTTTAGCTTCACCCTGTGATCTGCTGGCGCTGCAAAATCCACCAGTTGACAAGTTCTTTCTTTTTTGTTTATCAACACTAGGTCTGGTCTTCTTCTTATTATTTTTATTATTTTATTATTATTATTTCTTGCAAGAATATGCGCAAGTATTTAAGTTTTAATGTAATGAAATATATTCAATGAGAAAGACTAACAAAATTAAATATGAACGCATATAAAAAAGATTACACTTATTTTAATTATATTTTAATTGGTTTCTATATAAAATCATTCATAGGATTGATTTTAATATATTGGAAAAATAAAACAATAATATTAAAGATCAATAACACCAAGTAATTATTTATAAAACCCAGTTTTGTTAAAAACCAGTATGCAAATTAACCATACCATATATTATGTAAACTTTATGTCTAAGTGATATATAAGACACATTGGAGGATTTTCAACGTAATAATAACATGTGAATTTTGAGGCAAATCTAATTCAGATTTTCATAGAGACAGCTTTAATAGATAATATTTATTATTATTCTATATATTGATAATAATGACTTTGACTATAAATTAAATACTCCGTGATAAACTTCTGCAACTCCTGAGAGTTTGGTGACGTAAGCAGTGACGTAATTTCGGTTACCGACAGACACCGAATCTCCATTATAATAAGATGAGAGTTTTTCACACCAGCGTAAGCTGATGGTTTTTCACTGGAGTCTAAGCGACAACAAGTCTCTTCAGGTCTCCAGGACTCTTCTGAGTATTCTAACTAATTTCAACAATGCTGTTGTCTGGATGGTCTCAATTCTTCCTCAGATTTCCAGTTCTGTTTTCAAAACTTTTAGGGAGCGCTCGAAGTGTACCAACTACAATTGGTATCACTTCCACCTTCATATTCCACAGTTTGTTTGGGGTTTGTTTTTTTGTTTTTTGTTTTTTTGTTGTTTTTTTCCTTCAATTTTCTAGCAAGGTCCAGGTATTTGTTTATCTTTTCGTTTTCTTTCATCTTCACCCTGTGATCTGCTGGAACTGCAAAATCTATTAGTTGACAAGTTTTCTCCAACAGGGCTATAGGTTGGATGGTTTTGATTCTTCCTCTGATTTCCAATTCACCCAAATTATCTTCCAGCGCTTTGGGGACCGTTCCAAGGGCACTAATTACAATTGGTGCGACCTTCACCTTCATCTTCCAGAGTTTCCTCAGTTCTCTGGCAAGGTCTAAGTATTTGTCTATCTTTTCGCTTTCTTTCTTTTTCACTCGGTGGTCGGCCGGCACGGCAAAATCCACGAGAAGACACGTTCTGCTCTTCTTATATTATTATTATTTTCACCCCTTTTGAGTTTTTCACATCAGCGTTAGTTGATGGTATTTCACTGGAGTCTGAGTGACAACAAGTCTCCTCAGGTCTCCAGGACTCTTCTGAGTATTCTAGCCGATTGCAGTAGGCCAGTAGTCTGGGTGGTCTCAATTCTTCCTCTGATTTCCAAATCCTCCAGTCTTTTTTCCAAGTTTATTGAGACCGTTCCAAGTGCACCAACTACAATTGGTATCACTTTCACTCTCATGTTCCACAGCTTTTTCAATTCTCTGGCAAGGTCCAGGTATTTATCCATCTTTTCATTTTCCTTCAGCTTCACCCTGTGATCTGCTGGGACCGCAAGGTCCACCAGTTGACACGTTCTCTCTTTTTTTTTTTTTTTTGTTAATGAACACCTAGGTCTGGTCTCCTGGCTGGAATAGGGTGATCCGTCTTTATCTCAAAGTCCCAGAGAATTTTATGCGTTTCATTCTCAAGAACAGATTCTGATTTATGCATATACCATCTTGTTGTAAGGTCAAAATTTAATTTTTTGCATAATTCCCAGTGGATCACCTTCCCAACCCAGTCATGCCTAGCTTTGTATTCTCGTTGTGCTAGTTTGCTAGATTCACTTAATACATGGTTTACAGTCTCATCTCTGTCGCCGTACAGTCGATATTTACTGTTTTGTTGCATCTTATCAATTTTTGCTTTGATATAATTTGTTCTTAAGGCATTATTTTGTGCAGCAATTATTAGTGATTGAATATCCCTCTTGAGGTTTCCTCTTCTTAACCATGCCCAGGTCTTTTTATGTACAACCTCTCCGATTTGTCGTTTGAAGTGCCCATATATTTGTTTCTCTTCCCATCTTTGATGTTGATGATGATGATGATGATAATTATTTATTTATTCTTGAGTTTTCACTGGAGTCTGAGTGACAGCAAGTCTCCTCAGGTCTCCAGGACTCTTCTGAGTATTCTGGCAGATTGCAGCAGTGCAGTGTTCTGAATGGTATCAATCCTTCCTCTGATTTCCAAACTTTCCAAACCCCTTTCCAATCCTTTTGGGACCGTTCCAAGTGCACCAACCACAATTGGTATCACTTTGACTTTCATATTCCATAACTTTTTCTGTTCACTGGCAAGGTCCAGATATTTGTCCATTTTTTCAATTATTATTATTATTATTATTATTATTGTTGTTGTTGTTTTAATATAATAATAATAATAATAATAATAATAATAACCTTCCATTCATTATACATAGCTCCAGATTATTATTATTAATTATTAATATTATTATTATTAATAATAATGATAATAATAATAATAATAATAATCTGGAACTATGTAATTGCTCGTAATACTTAAATCCATATAATCATATAAGATTATTAGTACTAAATAGAAATACTTGAAACCACACAACCGTGCTCAAATTATTAGTATAAAATATAACTACTTGTAACCTAATAACTGTGTGCAAATTATTTGTATTTGATATGAATAATTGATACCATCTGATTGTGTGAAATCAATTGGTTACAATTGTAGAGAAATAAAGTGTGATAAAAAATGATTGCAATGGGATGTTGAAGATGAGAATACCTATGATTATAATCAAACATTTACAAGTTAATCAAATTTCGGCATTATATAACCCATAACGTGTTGATATGCCGTTAAACATTACACCTTAAAACATAAACCATTTTTTACTTGAAATTATCCGTCATCTTTTTCATTCTTGTTGCTCCCTCTCTCTGTCTCTGTCTGTCTGTCTGTCTGTCTCTCTCTCTCCCTCTCTCTCTCTCTCTCTGTTCCTCTTTTTCATACTCCACTTTCTTTCTGTCTCTTTTTGTCTTCCTTCTATCTTTTCTTGCTTCTCTTTTCTCTCTTTCTCTTTTCTCTCTGTTTTTCTTTTTCTCCAACTCTTTTTCTCTCCTTTCGCTTTCTTTCTGTCTTTTCTTTCTCTTCTCTCCGTTCTCTCTTCTCTTCTTCTTCTTCTTCTTCTTCTTCTTCTTCTTCTTCTTCTTCTTCTTCTTCTTCTTCTCTCTGTTCTCTTCCTTTCTCTCTTCTCCTCTGTTATAATCAAACATTTACAAATGAATCAGATTCCAACATTAAATAACCCATTAGGTGTTGATATGCCGTTAAGCAAATAAACCAAGCCTTTAAACATAACCCATTTTTACTTGAAACCATATAATTACAAAACGCAACATTGTCTTCGGCATTCAATAACCCAACAAAGGTTAACATGCCGTAAAACCAAACAGCTCGTTAACCCTTACACTACACGTGACCCTCATTCGTTGCTATTAGTTAACTTGAGTTTCTTTACCTTTAATCGTAAAAATGCGGTAATATTCACAGAATATAAATAGAAATTTATTAAATCGAAAAAAGAAGGATTTGAAGCATAATCAGCGGGCTCCTGTTCCTTGTGGTCAGTCTAGCACGAATAAGACTCCGGTGTAGCCAGAAGGGATCAACAACAACTACTTAACATCAATCCTACACGCGCAATTTTCTACTCCGCTGCCTCGTTTCGAGTAACATTACTTTTCCCGCTTTTAGAAATTCGATGGACGTGTGGCGGGGAGAAAAAAAAATCAAGTGTATTTCTTTCTAATCTGCCTTCTCAGCAGCTTCCAATTTGGATTTCTTGCTACGTTAACTGGATTAATAGGAAAACTTACACTTCAATGCCATTGGATAACATAACGTCAACTATAGAACGAAAGAAAAAAAATAAAGAAAAGAAAAATAAATGGCGGATGCTCAGATTAAAACAATCAGCGCGTCCCCTTTCTTGCCTGCGTTTTCTGAGCGCGGGAATTATAGCTAATTCTGATTGGTTGATACTAAGTATGTAAGTTCATGTTTGTCCTCCACTGCCCACAACAAACGAACCCCCGACTGATCGAAAGGTTACGGGGAAATAATTTTCTTTCGGTCCGTGTCAATCACATTCGTCACGCTCGATTTATTCCGAATACACAAACACTTGCTTTTTGATGATATACCAATTCATTTTTTTTTTTTTTTGCCGCGGCGTCCGCTAATAATCAATGCATTTTTATTTATTAAATTATCATAATAGTTATTTCTTTCTCCGACCCCCGACCCCTCCCCCGCCCCCCGCAACTCCCAGCTCACCCTTTCTCCTCACCCCCCCCACCACCCTTCTCGTTTTCTAGTTTTCTTGAAAAGTTATCTTTCTAGCTCAGTCGGTAGAACATTAACCCAGGAATCGCAAGGTTCAGTGTTTGATACCGGCCCCTGCCAACTCAGCACATGAGTAGTGCAGCTTGAGTAATCTGATTTGTGTGGTAAAGCGGGAAGCTGATGATAGGTGTGGCGCTCCACTTTAAAAAAATTTAGCAATATCCCTGGTCTAGCGCTAGCGAAAAGGGGATAGACGCCCTCACTGTTCGGCTGATAACGACAATAGGGTCCAGTCCGCCAACTTTACTTATACAAGGTGTGTCAAAAAAGTATCGAGATTTGTTGTACTTTTTGACACACCTTGTATTCTGAAAAAAAAAACCTTCCATTTATTCTTCATTTCTATCTTGGTAAATACATAGTACTCTTTTGACACACCTTGTATTCTGGAAAAAAATTAATGAATGGAACGTTTTTTTTTTTTTTTTTCAGAATACAAGGTGTGTCAAAAGAGTACCATGTATTTACCATAATAGAAATGAAGAATAAATGGAAGGTTATTTTTTCAGAATACAAGGTGTGTCTAAAAGTACAAAAAATCTCGATACTTTTTTGACACACCTTGTATACTAGCAGAGATACACGGCACTGCTCGGGATTTTAAAAAGTTTAAAATAGGCCTCTCATGTATATTTATATATAGATCGATAAAAATTATTTTTCTATACTAGCAACAGAAAACACCCTCCGGGCGTCGTAAAAAATAATTTTTGAAAGACATTGCCTGAGAGGGTTGGAGTTAAAAATTCAATGTCATATGGTTTGTATCATAAGTAAGCAAAATCCTCATATTTATTAAAGGGGTAAAAAAAAACAATTTGAAATGAAAACTGAGCCCCGTCCCTCTCAAATAAAATGTTGCGTGCATGTAATAATCAAACAATTATTTTGAATATTTTCCACATCAACTTTCCACAAAAGGTGTAGTTTGTAAACTTTTTAGTTAACTTCTTGTTACTGTAAAAAAAAAAAAAAAAAAAAAGGACGAGAGTAAAAAACAATTTTTAAAATTGCTTACTCAAATTTTGGGTGTATAAGCATAAGGATATTGTGACGTAAGCTGTGACGTAGAGCTATGACGTAGTTTTTTGTTACAGACAGAAATACAGACAATCTCCATTATTAATAGATATTTGTTTTATTATCTTTTATTCTTTATATATTCTTGTTTTTATGTTGTTTATTTTTATTATTATTACTAGCAAATATATGCACCCTCCGGGTGCAAGTATTTAAGTTTTAATGTAATAAAGTATATTAAATTAGAAAAACTAATGAAACTAAATAAGAATGCAGATAAAATGATTGGAAACAGAGGGGTGCATAATCGAAAAATAGAACAACAGAAACTTACTCTTCTATCACTCTCGTCTTTCATTGCTAAATTTTCCTAATTTAATAACTTAGTTAAAATAGGAAGTAAATAATAAAATCAGAATTATTTCTTCTCGTTAATAGATTTCTTTTAAGATTTATTGAAGAGATTTTTGATCATTAAGATAAATCCATACAATTAAAAATCAATAATACTAAGCACATATTTATTAAAATCAATTTTTTAATTTCAATATGCAAATTAGCCTTCCTGTTCACACTGTAAACTGCTATTTTAGTGTATATATAAATACAATTGCATATTATTCATTTGTAGATATGATTAACAGTATTAATAATGCAATACAATTTTATTAGAAATAGAGGTTTAGATAAAATCAAAATCATGGAGAATGTGACGTAAATAACAAAGGGAATTGTGACTTAAGTAGTGATATAGTTTCGGTTACAGACAGAAAAGCACACAATCTTCATTATAATAAGATTGTCCGTATCTTTTTCTTCTTTTGTTTGTCTTTTATTTGCAACTAAGCAAACAAAATAACAACTTCCTCTCTGATCTTGCGCTAGCGAAAAGGGGATAGGCTCCCTCGCTGATACCGACAATTTTGTTCTATATATTTATGCAGAGTGAGGGAAGGGGAGGGCTATTTTGCTAGGGTGCAACTGACAACAAGTCTTTCTTGTCTCCCACAATATCTGCATTATTTTCGTTAACTTCAATGCGAGTGGGGGGGGGGCTCATTGGTGAAATAAAGTGACAGCAAGTTTTCTTTCGAATGTCCCTCAATACTGGCATCATTTTCGATAATTTCATTGTGAAGTGGTAGGACCATTGCTATAATCAAGTGACAGCAAGTCTGGAATCAAGTGAAAGCAAGTATTTTCGAATATACCAAAATAACTATCATTTTTACTAACTTTAATGCAAGTGTGTGTGTGTGGGGGGGGGGGGGCTCATTGCTGGAATCAAGTGACAGCAAGTCTTTTCGAATCTCCCACAATACCTACGCAGGGGTTTGTAGAGGAGGGGTGTGACACTTAATTTCAATATCTATGGGGTTTTTTTGTTTCTGTTTTTAAAAATCAATGTTTTAGTTATTTACTAAACTTAGCTTAGATGTGGCACAAGGCCAGAATGGTGCGCCCAGTGAGAATCGAAGTCACTAACAAAGGTTTGCGAATCTAGCTTGCTAACCATTACACCGCGAGTGTAATTTTAAATCATTTTAAACATTTCTCAGAATTTTTTTAGATGAGACTTGGTAATTAGTATTATTAGGATTATTCGGACTGTTGTCCTTATCTTTATCAAAGTTCCGTCATGGCTCCCGATTACGACAAGAAGGTTACCGAGTTCGAAAAAACTCCCGAGTCCAACAAGAAATACCTGAAGAAGGCCGGAGGGCACATCGACCGAAACGTTGTACAGATAACAATAAAGATGAGGACAATAGTCCGAATAATCCTAATAATACTCATTTTAAACATTATCTCAAATCGATCTATTGTCCTATTGATGGGGTTTAGAACACGCTGACTGGACCCCCCCCCCGAAAAAGGTGTGTATTGGGTATGACACTAAATAGCATCTGTTGGGTGGGGGACGCCAATTCTTGAGATCTGGGTAGTATGGAAAACCCTTTCATTGCCATTATACCTAGATCCACTCTAATCCGGAGTGGTAGTACCTGTTAGGGTCCCATCTATGGGTCAAATAGTTTTGTTTGATTGTTTTTAATGGCATATCAACCCGTCTATTTAATTCCTAGGGGTTAGGGAATTGTTTACATTGTACGTTTGGGTGTAAAATGTGCAAATCAACCCTACTGTATGTTGAGAAGTGTATACAAACACGGGGTGTTAAACTACATGGAAATTTATTATTGGTCGTGGTGTCGATGTTCGAACATTTCGGTTTATATATAGAAACCTTCTTCAGGACAATATGAAATAAGAAAAGGAAAAAAAGATGATGGATGTTTTGAATGAGTTGAGTTTAGAAAATATGTAGAAAAGGTTCATAACTGTTGGTTGATTAGCGTTCACAATTGAATGTTAATGACGTGATTGGTACATGCGAAAACGAAATTCAAGATGTGAATGGAACACGTGAGGTCGAAAGCCAAGACGTGATTGGACCACGTGATTGTGCGTTTGTATTTACATTTTTTTTTTTTGGGGGGGGGGATGTAGTTTCTGAAGTTCTTTGTACGGTTATGTGATATCAAGTATTGTCATCTAATATGACCATAGATATGACTCTAACAGGTGCTAACACTCCGATTCAGAGTTAACCTGGGAGTAAAAATCAGCGAGAGAGTCTATCCCCTTTTCACGAGCGCTAGACCAAGGAGATTATTTTTGGCATCTGAGGTGGAGCGCTACACCTACCATCAGCTCCTTACTTTACCGCACAGATCCATGTGCTACTCATACGCTGAGTTGGCGAGGGCCGGTATCGAACCAGGAACCTAATAGTTCTTGGTCTGACGCTCTACCGACTGAGCTAAGAAGGTCCTGGGAGTAATGGCAATGTAAAAGTACTGCATCCAACTATACTCCCTCCAGCTATAGGCAAAAAGGGTTGAATCGCGAGGTGGAAAGATACACAGAAGAATGGTGTGCTTAACACATTTATTAAGCACCAGCATCCGGTGCTAAACGTATACATACAAACACAGAACAAATAAGTACAAACAATTAACAAGACAAAACTTACACTAAATAGAGGAGGGTCAGTTCGGTATAGCAAACGCAGCAAGTCAGTCTGAATACTATTCAGCTAGTTAATACACTTTAATCGTAGGCTATTTTATGGCTATGAGCCAGTCCATCTGGTAGAGTGCTGAAGGGGTGTTAGCTACTCTACAACAGTATGGCAGACTGGGCTTTTTAACATTGGTATGACAACCGGTCTAGGAGAAGGAAAACTTTAAATTCAAACCAGTTAAATTCCATTTGAAAATTGACCTTGTATCGCATCCTGCCTGTTGCAGAGGGGTTGGGTAAATACATACTCCACACTCCACAGACCCCCAGAACTGGAGTCTCACCACCAGATGCAGTTTAGGACTTGGGAATTTTTTTATTATTTTTATTTATTTATTTTATTTTATTTTTTATTTTTTTTGTGAGGGTCTTACCCCTCCACAGGAGATATTGTCAGCGTAATCTAAACCCCAGGCACAACGTTGATCACACAAGCGATATTTTTTTCATA
This sequence comes from Doryteuthis pealeii, assembly GCA_023376005.1. Lineage (NCBI taxonomy): Eukaryota > Metazoa > Mollusca > Cephalopoda > Myopsida > Loliginidae > Doryteuthis > Doryteuthis pealeii. The sequence goes on from CM042165.1 coordinate 71,137,306, forward strand.
AAAAAATGATAATATATGTATTCAATTATATGCGTATGTAAATTATTATGAATAATGTATCATGTATTTAATAATGTATTATTTCTATGCAATTTTGAAATGTAATTTTAAAGTTCATGCAATTTATGTACGCTATATAATTTCTGTTTCTAATCATCTCTAATAATAATTGCGAATGTCATTGTGTCACATTTTTTTCAACTTTACACATAGAGGCCGTAACCCAACATATCATATCATTTTGGAATCCGACTGGCTCCGCAAACAAATCAAAAACATTCTGGGCCGAATCTGGACCCGCATCCGTGAAATTTTGGATTCCCAAGATTTAATTGCGAAGATTGTTTTTTGGTTTTTTGGTTTTTTTTGCTACGATTTTTTTTTTGTACGATAACAATTTTTATAACTGGGAAATTACTTAGTCTAGACGGGTGGTCAGAGAGGCCCCCTCCGATCAATCAATATATATATATATATATCAGAAATTTTCTAAAAGAACAAATTATATTCAGCCCAAGGCAGATAAAACAGAAAAATACCAAATTAAGAAAATTAA
>CM042165.1:71142861-71160361 GCA_023376005.1 Doryteuthis pealeii
TTTGTTTCTTAAACGGTAATTTTTTTGTGTGTGAGGCTAGTACTTGTATTATTCACTGTCCGCGGTTGTTCTTAATCTATTTTGCTTGATTATTATTTAACGGTTTAACCCGATGACCATTGTCTAGTGAAATTATGTAGGTATTATCTAATTATTTTACTAAATACGCTCGACTAACGTATTGAGCATTATTCTACACCCGTAATCAGCTTCTTTGGTCATATAATATAATATAATATATAATATAATACTATATATATTGTTAGAGTAGGATCACAGGAATATTTCTTTATGAATTTTCAAGTGTAGGCGTTCAAGTCTTCTTGTTGTTTTTCGAACGGGATGCAAGATAAGTGGTAAGAAATTCCCATATCTATACATCAAGCCAAACTTTCGACCATTTCACTGGTCGTCCTCAGGGAATTATTGATTGTAGTGATTGTTTGTTGCGAGTGTTATCGTTGAATTTTTTTTTCAAAAACGAAGAAATGCATTCTAGGTTTAGGGTCCAAGTGGCATAAAGTCAACAGCGCTTGGTATTAACAGTTTCCGCCTGTGTGATTTCAACAGATTTCTTGTTTGAAAAATCGCATAGTAAGGCGGAAACACAGTTACCAAGCGCCGTTGGTATGTCACGTGACCCTAACTTATGTATTGAAACTTTCCAGAACGCGTCGAGAATTCTAGCGTCACATGAGGATCGTAATCATGAAACCTGAGTCATGATTTTATCTTGTTTTACATCTAATATACTTTTATAATTAAAATATAATTGTGATATTTCTCTGCATTTTTGTGCATTGGCCTGTAAATTTTAGAATGGAAAACGCTTTGACGTTAAATTCAATCACACACACACACACACACACACACACACACACAACATTATAATATAATATATATATATATATATAGTAAATCAGGTGATTTTAACGGAGAATCTCGCGAAGCCTGATCTGCTAAAGTTGAAACTCGAGTGGCCATAGACATACCATAAATATATGATATTATATATAATATTAATATATTTTTGTGTGTGTGTCGTTAGCTGCAGTCGATAAAACATTGCCTAGAACGCAAGGTTCCGATTGACCACTGGACCTCACAAACCAGTGTATGACGCCAGGGATCTGTGCAGTAAAGTGAGGAAGCTGATGGAGGTGTGATGCCTCACCCAGATGCCAATACAATCTCCTTGTCTAGCGCTAGGAAAAAGGGATAGATTCCTGATATCGATCATAAGACATCCCCCGTGACTTTACTTCACTTATATATAGTTATATATATATATAGCTCTCAGTATTATCCTGAAAGTCCTTTGGGTAAATCTGGTAGTTTAATTTGTAATCGCTGATTCAATTCTCTCAACAGTCTTACCAATTCGTTGAATGTCTGTGTGTGTGTTCCCTGTTCCGACAGTCATATTATTTTTATTCCGTTAGTTCCTCGCCAAAAGACTAATATATATATTATAATAGCATAATATAGTCAGCCACAGAACCGTGTTTCGAAGTTATTCTCACATGCAGTTTCGACATTTTAAAACGCTACCTCAGCGGGGTGAAACCCCGACAGAATTTGTTGTCAAGTTCTTACCCTAGCGGCCATCAGCGGCCGTTAGCGCTAGGGTGAACAAGTATGATACAATACTTTATGTGGTATGTTTCTACAATCCAAAAAGGAACTCTATCTGTAACGAGACTAGTAAGGCTAAATCCAAACGGTGAAGTTACAATTTATGTCCCCACAGTGCGTCAACCTGGAGTGGAACATATATATATAATATAATGTGTTGTTATGGTTCAAACGGGAGAAAATTAGATCTTATATAAAAAAATTTAAAAAAGAAGGTCCGCAAAATAGATTAGCAGTATATATTTATTATCTTACATGCTACCGTGGTTCCAGATCTTTGATATTTCCTGCAAGGCCGTTAATTAACCACATTATATATTGATTTATATGAATATATATTATAATAATAGTATATATATATAATAGGTCGGATAATATTTGGCATAGTATATTGGTTATGTTTTCTTCCGTAGGTTGGAGGTATTGGACGCACAACTACGTATCATTTAAAACGCGGACCCTTCTTCATTCATATACGTGATGACAGATAATATGATGGTGAACCTCCCTGAATCATGGAAGAGAATAAATCTGTATCATGATGATCTGCGCCGGGCCATCAAATAAGGAGATTATGGTTGTTGCCCAAGTACTGCCCTGAAAGCACGTAAAAAAGCATCAGGCATGAACTGGAGAATTCAATGAACTACAAGCTGTGGCTAGAAGAAAGCACATAACAGACCAATCTTGATTGCGTTCGTACAGCAAATTGAACCGCATTTTTTCAGAGAGGTATCAGTTGAATTCAGATGCCTACGTGGAGGTTGCTAACAACATATGTCAGCCCTGGATAAGCAGGGTAGCCAAATGGTAAGCCATATGTATGGCAGCAAGGATCTAGGCTCCCTGTCCAGACCGTCTGGGAAAGATTAAAAATGGTTGTCGGCGAATTTTACGACTACAACATCCATGTTTGGCCTCGGATCTCGCCCATAGATCTTAACCCTGGGATAATTATGTATTGGCGTTGTTGAGAAAGACACCAATCGCCGAGCAGTACTACAAAAGGCCCAGTTAATCGATCAGAATTAAGCTCGTTTTATTGATGACTCTTCCCAGGAAAACTGTAACATCAACTTGCTCCAGGTTCCGGGCAGGATTGGAGACTGTGACTCGCGCTAATGGCGTTATTTTGAGTGACACTATTGACAGTAGTGTAATTCGGTGCCTGTTGACTTCTTTACAATCCATTAAATTTTATATAGTTACCAATGCACTTTTTTCTTTTTCGCTCTGAACTGTCAAATTTATCCCGAACACAACACCTATATATATATATAATATATAGTAATAATATATATATCGTATATAAATTATATAATATATATTAGAGAGAGAGAGGGGGGACAATAGAAACTCATAGAATGTATTACACGGTCGTATGTTTTTTTAACAAAAGGTTTTCGAAAGAGTGAACCTTTCTTGTTGAACTTTGTATGGTAAAAATTTTTGTGCCACAATATATGAAAAGAATAAAGTTTTTGATTATCGTTGAAGTTAATCCGACATAACACGAGTAATGAGTGTCTGGTTTAGACTTTAGATCTGCAGTAATTCCATGATTAAGCGGCAAAAGAAAATTTATCTATTTTTGAATTGTCAATTGGGTGTCATCTATTTACCTCTCCGAGACCGACCCCCCCCTCCGCTTTTTCGTGAATTAACTTCTAAGTCAGAAATTCACTACGTTCCGGACCCCTGTCAACGGGCGTAGAATACGCTTACTGCATCTCTGCAGAGGGTCCTAGACCATAAGTGCCTGACAGGACCTTGATTTAACCCTGCGATTGGGGGGTTGTTTTGAAGGCAGTCTATTCTACCGCTGTCCAACTGGGGCTGTAGAATAGCGCTGACTGCACCTCTGTAGAGGGCTAAGACCATGGTGGCCGCGAAACCCGATTTTAATCACCGCGATTTTGGGGGGTTGGGTTGAAAGGAGCAAGTCTACTCTAAAACTAACGACTTTGGAAGGAACTAGTATACTCTGAACTGCCCTTGCAAGAGGGTTGGTGTGTTTGGATTTTAACGCGCATGTTACAGTTTGGGTCATTTTAAATGCCGGAATATATTTGTTTTACTCATCTTGAATGAGTTTACAATACAATTTTTCTTTTTTAAACTCATTTTTCATAGCCATTTTCTTTAAAACTCATTTTTTATTTTTAACCCTAAAGACTACCACTCCGGGTCAGAGTGAACCTGGAGTATGTGATGATGGCGACTTTCACAATCAGATAGTTTAACGTCATAGCCCAGACATGAAGACACTCAGCGCTACCGCCTTCTATGCCAATATATGATAAAAGGGTTGGGGCTTGCCATAGGGCAATAGGGTTGATACAATTATTGGTGCCTAGGCTTGACATAACAGCCGATTGATCGTTTCAAGCCACAGGGTTCCATTCCTAAGCATCATGAGTTGCACCCATGGGCAAACGGTGGTGGTGGGGGTCTTAACCCTTCTGCAGAGGTGCAGTTGGTGATTCTATAAAGCACCAGCCGGACGGGCCTGTAGAGGAGTAAGACCCCCCAAAAAAAAAAAAAATTGGATTGATCTGTTGGCCGTGGATGGCAGGACCCTCCATACTTGCAACACTCCTTGGCCCCTACTTGGCTAGATGGTTTGTCGAAGATACCCTCCGATTCAGCGGGCTGGTCATATCAAATCCTCGCAACTATAGCGATTGTTCGGAAATATGACCTTTAGGCATCCCTTTTTTATCTCGATTAAGAAAGGACATGTTTTGTTCATTTACACCGTCAATATCCCGGTTGTTTAACAGACGATTTTTATACACACATCTCTTTCACTCATTTTTTGTCTATTAACCATAAGATGAACCCAACCAGATATTTACATTCTTTAAGATGGGTGACCCATGTACAACATTTCAGAAAAATTGAAGTGCAAAATTAAAAGTTTTTTGCAAAGTTGTAGCTTGGTTCTGAAGCAAAAACCAAACTATCTTTTGGTACAATAATGTTGAAATATATGACAAAATAAATGAAAAAATTGTTGTCGTAGACACAGTGCACATCGGGATAATTGATCTTGCTATGAAAAAATCAGAATGCTCTACCTAAATGCCTTATTTAAGACTTTTTGATGATATTTTAGATTCCTTGGCAAAAATGTTTTTATAAACCAATTTTTAGGTAGGGAAGCCTCTAAAATATTTACAGACAAAAATAGTTACATTTTTAGCGACCCCCCCAAAAAAAAATATTTGGAGCTAAAAACGCATAACTCCGCCAATTTGGGAATGGTTTCTCAATTTTGGGGTGTGTATCTTATCATATCCCACTTGGATAAAATTTCAGAAAATTGAGGTGTGGGTGACATGGCTGGATATTTTGGACATGGAATTCCAGTAGAAACGCGAGTTCAAGGAAGCTGGCTTATATTTGGTTTCCTCTAATGTTCGCCCGTGCATGGCTGAGTCCACTATTTGCCGGGTGAAGTGTCCAAGGCGTCCCCTCCAATACATGTCGTCGTACTACTCTACGATTTGGTATTAAATATCACAGGGTTTGATATGCCATAAAACCAAACCAGCCAAACAAAGGCGAAAAGCACGGTAATGTAACTAAGCCGGCGTTTTTATACTTTATTTACTCAGCAGGTATCATTGGGGACGAGAAAATTTGGGTAAACCGGGTCAAATGGGAGTTTAAAACCGTCCCAATGATACTTTCACCGAAAAATAACAGGAAAAAGTGTCGCTTCAGCCTTACCTTACGGATTTTAAACTGGACGAAAATACGTACTTGTGCTTGCGTATTTATATGGAGGGAAAAGCCAGTGGAAAATAAAACCGAATCATGACATTGATAATCAGTGTACAGGGGTGACCCGGAAGTTTTTTCGCGCCTACATATATTTATATACAACGTAAGCTCAATATTTCGAGTTGAGTCGTTATTCTTGTAACAACCGTTGAGACAATATTCAGTCTGGGCGCTATTTTCATGTATACACCGTAAGGCCAATATTTCGGTCTGTGTGCTATTTTATAATACATGTAAGGCCAATATTTCGGTCTGGGTGCTATTGTTGCATAACACCAAAAGGCAAAATTTGGACCGAAGACTATTTTGTTTTAACACGTAAACCATAACTTCGGCGAGGCATTTTATAATACACTGTAGGGCAATATTCGGTCTGGCGGTATTTGTTATACATCGTAAGCCATAATTTCGGACCGAACGCTATTTTTTTACAACCAGTAAGGCAATATTATGGCCGAGCGCTATTTTAAATCACTGTAAGGCCACAATTTCGTCTGGGCTATTTTGCTATAACACGTAAGGGTTCATATTTCAGTGGCGGGGAGCTATTTTTATAACCGTATGCCGAATTTGGGCTGACGCTATTTGTTATAAACCTATTAATAAGCCTATGCATAATAGATCTGAATCAAGAATTTAAAGATATCCAGTCTTTTTTCTCTCACTAAATTGACTGATTAAAAATATCCATGATCCGCCAAAACCCCGTAAGTCTTCAGCCTGTGGCTGGGGCTTTAAGAATACACAGACTGCCCTCTGTAGAGGGGTAAGACCACCCACAATGAGGCCTCTGTTGGCGTGGTGGCAACCCGTGATGCTAAGGATGAACCCTTGTGGCCGAGCAATTCATGACATGCAACACCCACTTGGTCCTACTTAGGCCTAGACGGGCAGTCGGGAGAGGCCCCTCCGATCAATTCGGCTGGCACCTCAAGCCCTAGCACCTATATATGTCCCAACCCTATTGCCCTTAATGCAACTCCCCCAACCTTTTTATCATACATTGTAGAAGGCGTGATGAGAGTCTTAGCGTACTGGTATGGGAGTTAAACTCTATCTTGATTGGGGATAGTTCCATTCTGGACTGTGTGGAGTACTATTTCATCCCAATTAACGCCAGGTTCACTCTGACCCGGTTGGCATAACCTGTTTTGGGTCCTCATTTTTAATCGGCGGTGTTGCAAGGTGATAACGGTCGTAACTTTAAGGAACTGGTATTAATATATAGAATTAGGGGTGACAGCCTTTCGGCCATCTGCTTTCCGGTCATATAAGGCATGCGCAATTTGCGGCACACTTCCGGGCAATGGTGGAAAACAAACATTTCGGGCTACTTTATAAATTTGACAAACTCAACATTTCAGAATGACCCCATTATTACGAACATCTCTCCCGTACAGATAGTGCTTTCCTAGACATGATATATATATAGCTATATATCACACATATTTAATCCACGTAATCTAAATCTATACCTAACTGTCAGCATTTTTAGGCCATGAAAGTGCAAAATCACGTCGTGATTACAAGAGTCAAATCTTCTCTTTTTCTTCTTCCTTTTGGCCTTTCTCTCTTCTTTCTTTCCGTCGGTGCGCTTCTTTTTTTCTTCTTCTTCGCCTCCTCTCTTCTTCATTCTCCGCTCTTCTCTGTGTCGCGTTCTCTTCTTCTTCCTTTTTCTTTTCTTCTTCACTTTCACTTCTTCTCGCCACCTTCATTCTTCTGCGTTTGGCCTCTTCATTTGCTCTTTTCTTCTTCTTCTTGCCAACGTCTTCTCTTCTTCTTTGGCCTCTTCTCATGCCTTCTTCATTCTTCTTCTTCTTCTCTTCTTTTCTTTGCCAGTCTTCTTCTTCTTCCCTTGGCCGCATTCTTCATTGCTTCTTCTTTCTTCTTCTTTCTTCTCTTCTTCTTCTTGCCACTCTTTCTCTCTCTTTGGCTTCTTTTCTATTTGCCTTCTCTCTTCTTCTTCTCTTTCTTCTTCTTCTTTGGCCACCTTCTTCTTCTTCTTTGGCCTTCTTCTTATTGCTTCTCTCTTCTTCTTCTTTCTTCTTCTCGCCACTCTTTCTCCTTCTTTGGCTTCTTCATTGCCTCTTCTTCTTCTTCTTCTTTAGTCGCGCTTTTCTTCTTCAACCAGCTTCTTTCCTTCTTCTTCTTCTCTTCTTTTCTGCTCCGTTCTCTTCTGCTTCTTGGCCTGCTCTCCTTCTTTCCCTTCTTCTTCTTCTGGCTCTTCTTCTTCTTCTCTTATCTTCCTTTCCTTCTTCTTTCTGCGCACTCTTTCTTCTTCCTTTGCCTTTGTTCTTCATTTGCTTCTTCTTCTTTTCTTCTTCTTCTTTTTCTTCTTTCTTCTTCTTCTCTCTTTGCCACTCTTTTTCTCTCTTCTTTGGCCTTTCTTCAATTTGCTTCTTCTCTTTCTTCTTCTTCTTCTTCTTCTTCTTTGCCACTCTTTCTTCTTCTTTGGCCTTCTTCATTTGCCTTCTCTCTTCTTCTCTTCTTCCTTCTCTGCACTCTTACTTCTTCTTCTTTGGCCATTCTCATTTGCCTTCTTCTCTTTCTCTTCTTTGGCGCTTTCTTTCTTCACGCGCTCTTCTTCTTCCTTCTTCTCTTCTCTCTTCGTTTCTCTTCTTTGCCCTCTTCTTCTTCTGCTGCTTCTCTGCTCTCTCTTCTTCTTCTCATTCGTTCTCTTTCTTCTTTCTTCTTTGCCACTCTTCTTCTTCTTCTTTGGCTTCTTCATTCCTGCTCTTCTTTCTTCTTCTTCTTTTTCTTCTTCTTTCTTCTTCTTCTTTCTTTTCTGCTCTTTTTCTGCTTCTTTTCATCTCTTTCTTCTTCTCTCCTTCGCCATCTCTCTTCTTTGGCCTTCTTCTTTTGCCTTTCTTCTTCTTCTTCTTCTTGTCGGTTCTTCTTCCTTTTCTTCATGTCTTCTTCTTTCCGCTTCTTCTCTTTGCCGTTCTTCTTCTTCTCTTCTTCCCGCTCTTCTTCTTCTTCTTTTTCTGCATCTTCTTGCCCTCTCTTACTTTCTTTGGCCTTCTTCATTTGCTCTATTCTTCTTTCTCTTCTTCTCTTCTGCTTCTCTCTGTCTTGCGTCTTCTATGCCTTATCTCTCTGCTTCTTCTTCTTCTTCTTCTTCCTTCTTGCTCTTCGACCGTCTTCTTCTCTTCTTCTTCTTGCTCGTTCTTCTTCTTCGTCTTCTCTCTTCTTTGCCTTCCATTCTCTCTTCTTCTCTGCGGCTCTTTAACGCTCTTGCTTCTTCTTCTTCTTTCTCTCTTTCTTCTTGCGTTTCTCTCTTCTTCTTCATTCATCTTTCTTCTGCCTCTTTCTCTTTTCTTTTCTTCCTCCGTCTTTTCTTCTTTCTTCATCTCTCCGCTTTCTCTTTGCCGTTCTTCTTCTTTCTTTCTTGCTTCTTCTTCTTCTACTTCATCTCTTCTTCTTCTTTCCTTCTTTTCTCCTTCTTGCTTCTTTCTTCTTTGGCCTTCACCTTTTCATTCCATTTTGCCTTCTTCCTTCTCTTTCCTTCTTCTTCTCCCCCTTTTTCCTTCTTTTCTTTTCTTCTTCTTCTTTCTTCCTCCTTTCTTCTCCGCCACTCTTCTTTCTCCTTCTTTTGGCCTTCCTTCCATTGCCTTTCGTTCTCCTTCTTCTCTCTTTGTCCCCGGGGCGTTCTCTTCTTCACCCGCTCTTTTCCTTTTTTTCTTCTCCTTACTTCTTCTCTCTCTTCTCTCCGTTTCTTCTTCTCTTCTTTGCGCATCTCTTCTTCTTCTCTTCTTTCATTCCTCCCCGCCTTCTCTTCTTCTTCTTCTTCTCTTCTTCTTCTTCTTCTTCTTCTTCATATTCCCGCTCTTTTCTTCTCTCTTCATTCTCCTCGCTCTTCTTCTTTGCGCGCTTCTTACCTTCCTTTCCTCTGCTCTCTTCGTTGCCAACTTCTAATTTTCTCTTCTTCTTTGAAGAATAATTCCGAATGAATTGGAAAAGAAAACGAACAAGGCTTAGATAATATATGTTGCGCATGATTCATAATTAAATATATTTTCGAATACTTCGATTTCCGATTTCTGTCGGGAGGGAAGGTCGGTAGTAGTATATCGCTGATGAGAACTTAATAAAGAGTTAAACAATCGTACGTGTTCTACACACCGGTAATTCTTTTGCGAGATTCCCTTGTCATTATTATCTCTATAATTATCTCGAATTTATGCGATATTCGCATGTAAATTGCCTTCAACAAGCAAAATATATAATATTAATATATATACTTTAAATTCAAACAATTGCTTCTAAAAATAAACAAACATCCAAAAAAAAAATCTTATTATATTATTATATATAATATATGTAAAACAGGTAATGTGTTTGGCAATGGTTTTTTTGGGGCCGACATTTTTTTTGGAGAATAATGTGCTTAATGGGAGTCCGTACCCACCCTAATTTTGGAAAAATTATTAATTAATAATGATTAATGGCGGGAATGCCCTATTTAAATGTATGACTATACTCGAGAAAAATCAATCTCTGTAATTACATTTCGGCCCTATTGGCCTCTCAAGGCAAGAGCTAAGATTTAGGAAGGGCGCCCTGTGGTGATTTGGAAACCGGAAACTGCCCAGCTATGACAAGCCGATACCATACCGCTACACACCAACGGACTTCCTAGATTTCCTCACCGATTTTCCAATATATATATATATTATATATATATAAATATATATATATATATATAATATATATGAAGAAGAAAATATTTTTTTTTCAAAAAACAATCACAGGAATGTTACATCAGGGGAAACTATTTTAAATGGTGTCAATAACTTAAGTATTTCGGTATTAAAACATTCACCAGACACACCTGTTAAGGGAATATTTTTGAGAAAATATTTCTTCTCATTTGTGATTAATTCCTCAACCGTATTTCCCAATAACAACCATATAATAATATATATATATTATATTATATTATAATTATATATATATATAATTGAGCTCCTGGGCGGTATTAATTGGATTAGGAAAAAGTGGGTTTTGCAAAGCGAATTAAATCAAAAAATTAAATACGACCAGCGAATAAAAAAATTTAAAAACACAAAACATTAAAATCATTTGTAAAGAATCTAAGATTAAAAATTCATTAAAATCCAAGATGTTTGGCCGGTGGCTGTTTATGTGAAACGTAACATAAAAATACGTTTCATTACTCCTGCAATATTCTCCTCACACGCTATCCTGAGAAACTAACATTATAAACGAGGTAATCAAGATAATTACATAGAGAGGGTAAAAAGTGACAGGCATAAATGTTCAGATGTGAGAGACGGGTCAGTCTTTGGTGAAGTATTGGCAAATTCACTAATCAGAACCATAAACATGGTTTTTTTTTTTTCAATCATAACTCAATCCTAAAAACTAAGGGAAAGTTCTTAGTATAAACTTTCGTGTATAAAAACTAAACAGTAAAAAAGGCTTTAGGACACAAAAATCGATATGATTGGTGTGTGGTGTGTGTGTGTGTGGTGGAGTTGTGTGTGTGCGCGCGCACAAACGATCACCTTTCCATATCTATCTATTCGATTAGTGCTATCACATATGTTTCCATTCATGTACATAAAATGATTAATATTGACCCACATATATATTATATATATATAATATTATATTATAAGTGTGTGTGTGTGTGTGGTGGTTGTGTGTTGTGGTGGTGGTTGAACCCGTATCATTTTTAAAGTTTGGGTCGAATAAAATATAACGGGGATGACAGGTTTAAAAGTTTTTCTAAAACTAAAACATTATATTCATGTTATTTATTATTAGCCTAAATCACAGAATTATTGAGCAACTGTTTTCTAAGAATTGGTGGCACATCTTCNAAGGAGACAAGGGTTGAGAAGCTGGGAGTGCGGGGGGCGGGGCGAGGGGTCGGGGTCGGAGAAAGAAATAACTATTTATGATAATTTAATTAAATAAAAAGCATGATTATTAGCGGACGCCGCCGGCAAAAAAAAAAAAAAAATGAATTGCGTATATTCATCAAAAGCAATGTTTGTGTATTCGAATAAAATCGAGCGTGACGAATGTGATTGACCGGACGAAGAAAATTATTTCCCGTAACCTTCGATCAGCGGGGGTCGTTTGTTGTGGGCAGTGAGCGACAAACAAACTTACATACTTAGTATCAACAATCAGAATTAGCTATAATTCCGCGCTCATAAAACGCAGGCAAGAAAGGGACGCGACTGATTTGTTAATCTGAGCAATCGCCATTTATTTCTTTTCTTTATTTTTTTTCTTTCGTTCTATAGTGACCGTTATGTTTATCCAATGGCATTGAAGTGCTTAGAGTTTTTCCTATTAACAGTTAACGAGCAAGAAAGCCAATATTGGGGAAGCTGCTTTGAGAAGGCAGATTAGAAAAGAAACTACACTGACTTTTTTATCTCCCCGCCACACGTCCATCGAATTTCTAAAAAAAAAAAAGGGGGCCGGGGGGGGGAAAAAGTTAATTTTTGTTACCTCGAAAAAAACCGGAGGCGCGGAGTAGAAAATTGCGCGTGTAGGATTGATGTTAAGAGTTGTGTTGATCCCTTCTGGCTTTCAACCGGAGCTTATTCGTGCTAGACTGACCAAAGGAACAGGAGCCCGCTGATTATGCTTCAAACCTTCTATCGTAAAAAAATGCGTAATATTCACAGAATATAAATAGAATTTATTTTAAATCGAAAAAAAGAAGGATTTGAAGCATAATCAGCGGGCTCCTGTTACCTTGTGGTCAGTCTAGCACGAATAAGACTCCGGTGTAGCCCAGAAGGATCAACAACAACTACTTAACTCAATCCTACACGCGCAATTTTCTATCCGCTGGCCCTCGTTTCGAGTAACATTACTTTTCCCGCTTTTAGAAATGCGATGGAACGTGTGGCGGGGAAAAAAAAAGTCAAGTGTATTTCTTTCTAATCTGCCCTTCTCAGCAGCTTCAATTGGATTTCTTGCCTTTACGTTAACGGATTAATAGGAAAAACTTACACTTCCAATGCCATTGGATAACATTAACGTCAACTATAGAACGAAAGAAAAAAAAAATTAAATGAAAAGAAAATAAATGGCGGACTGCTCAGATTAAAACAATCAGCGCGTCCCCTTTCTTGCCTGCGTTTTCTGAGCGTCGGGAATTTAGCTAATTCTGATTGGTTGATACTAAAGTATGTAAGTTCATGTTTGTCCTCCACTGCCCAAACAAACAACGAACCCGACTGCATCGAAAGGTTACGGGGAAATTAATTTCTTTCGGTCCGTGTCAATCACATTCGTCCACGCTCGATTTATTCCGAATACACAAACACATTGCTTTTTGATTGATATACCAATTCATTTTTTTGTTTTTTTTTGCCGCGGCGTCCGCTAATAATCAATGCATTTTATTTATTACAATTAATCATTAAAGTTATTTCTTTCTTCCGACCCCCGACCCCTCCCCCGCCCCCGCAACTCCCAGCTCACCCTTTCTCCTCACCCAACCCCCACACCCTTCTCGTTTCTAGTTTTTCTTGAAAAGTTATCTTTCTAGCTCAGTCGGTTAGAACATTAACCCAGGATCGCAAGGGTTCAGGTGTTTGATACCGGCCCTGCCAACTCAGCACATGAGTAGTGCAGCTTGAGAATCTGCATTTGTTGTGGTTAAAGCGGGAAAGCTGATGATAGGTGTGGCGCTCCAACTTTAGCAAAAAATTTTTTTAGCAATAATCCCTTGGTCTAGCGCTAGCCGAAAAGGGGATAGGACGCCCTCACTGTTCGGCTGATAACGACAATAGGCAGTCCGCCAACTTCTACTTATACAAGGTTGTGTCAAAAAAGTATCGAGATTTTTTGTACTTTTTGACACACCTTTATTTCTGGAAAAAAAAAACCTTCCATTTATTCTTCATTTCTATCTTGGTAATACATAGTACTCTTTTGACACAACCTTGTATTTTTTTTCTTTTTCTTGAAACAAAAAAAAAAAAAAATTAATGAATGGAACGTTTTTTTTTTTTTGTTTTTTTTTCCAGAATACAAGGTGTGCTTCAAAACGAAGTACCATGTATTACCAAGATAGAAATGAAGATAAATGGAAGGTTTATTTTTCAGAATACAAGGCTGTGTCTAAAAAGTACCAAAAAATCTCGATTACTTTTTTGACCACACCTTGTTATACTAGCAGAGATTACCCGGCACTGCTTCGCGGATTTTAAAAAGTTTAAAATAGGCCTCTCATGTATATTTTATATATAGATTCGATAAAAATTATTTCTATCTAGCAACAGAAGACACCCTCCGGCATTCGTAAAAATTATTTTTGCAAAGACATTTCTTGAGAGGGTGGGAAGTTCAAAATTCAATGTCAGGGGGTTTGTATGATAAGTAAGCAAAATCCTCATATTGTTAAAGGAGTAAAAAAAAAAACAATTTTGAAATTGAAAAACTTAGCACCCGTCCCTCCAAATTAAAAGCTTGCATGCATGTAATATCAAACAATATTCGAATATTTTCCAACATTAATTTTCCACAAAATCGTAGGTATTTAGTATTTATAAACTTTTAGTGTAACCTTTTTGTTACTGTAAAAAAAAAAAAAAAAAAAAAAAAAAAAGGGACGAGAGAAAAAACAATTTTTAAAATTTGCTTACTCAAATTTTGGGTGTTATATAGCATAAGGATATTGTGACGTAAGCTGCTGACGCTAAGCTTATGACGTAGTTTTTTGTTACAGACAGAAATACAGACAATCTCCATTAAATAGATATATGTTTTTATTATCTTCTTTATTCTTTATATATTCTTTTTTTATGTTGGTTTATTTTTTAATTATTATTACTAGCAAATTATATGCCACCCTCCGGGTGCAAGTAATTTAAGTTTTAATGTAATAAAGTATATTTAAATTAGAAAGCTAATTGAAACTAAATAAAGAATGCAGATAAAATGATTGGAAACAGAGGGGTGCAAATCGAACAAAATAGAAACAACAGAAACTTACTCTTCTATCACTTCTCGTCTTGTCAATGCTAAATTTCCTAATTCAATAACTTAGTTAAAATAGGAAGGTAAAATAATAAAATCAGAATTATTTCTCTCGTTAACGATTTCTTTTAGATTTATTGAAGAGATTTTTGAACATATCCATTAAGATTAATCCATACAATTAAAAATCAATAATACTAAGCACATATTTATTAAAATCAATTTTTTAATTTCAATATGCAAATTTAGCCTTCCTGTTTCACACTGTAAACTGCTATTTTAGTGTATATATAAATACAATTGCATATTATTCATTTGTAGATATGATTAACAGTATTGATAATGTAATACAATTTTATTAGAAATAGAGGTTTAGATAAAATCAAAATCATGGAGAATGTGACGTAAATAACAAAGGGAATTGTGACTTAAGTAGTGATATAGATTCGGTTACAGACAGAAAAGCACACAATCTCCATTATAATAAGATTGTCCGTATCTTTTTCTTCTTTTGTTTGTCTTTTATTTACAACTAAGCAAATAAAATAACAACTTCCTCTCTGATCTTGCGCTAGCGAAAAGGGGATAGGCTCCCTCGCTGATACCGACAATCTTTGTTCTATATATTTATGCAGAGTGAGGGGAGGGGAGGGTTATTTTGCTAGGGTGCAAGTGACAACAAGTCTTTCTTGTCTCCCACAATATCTGCATTATTTTCATTAACTCCAATGCGAGTAGGGGGGGGGCTCATTGGTGAAATAAAGTGACAGCAAGTTTTCTTTCGAATGTCCCTCAATACTGGCTCATATTTCGATAATTTCATTGTTGAAGTGGGAGGACCATTGCTATAATCAAGTGACAGCAAGTCTGGAATCAAGTGAAAGCAAGTATTTTCGAATATACAAAATAACTATCATTTTTTACTAACTTTAATGCAAGTGTGTGTGTGTGGGGGGGCTTCATTGCTGGAATCAAGTGACAGCAAGTCTTTTCGAATCTCCACAATACCTACGCAGGGGTTTGTAGAGGAGGGGTGTGACAACTTAATTTCAATATCTATGGGGTTTTTTGTTTTCTGTTTTTTTTAAAAAAATCAATGTTTTAGTTATTTACTAACTTAGCTTAGATGTGGCACAAGGCCAGAATGGTGCGCCAGTGAGAATCGAAGTCACTAACAAAGGTTTGCGAATCTAGCTTGCTAACCATTACACCGCGAGTGTAATTTTAAATCATTTTAAACATTTCTCAGAATTTTTTAGATGAGACTTGGTAATTAGTATTATTAGGATTATTCGGACTGTTGACCTTATCTTTATCAAAGTTCCGTCATGACTCCCGATTATGACAAGAAGGTTCCCGAGTTCGAAAAGACTCCCGAGTCCGACAAGAAATACCTGAAGAAGGCCGGAGGGCACATCGACCGAAACGTTGTACAGATAACAATAAAGATGAGGACAATAGTCCGAATAATCCTAATAATACTTCATTTTAAACATTATCTCAATCGATCTATTGTCCTATTGATGGGGTTTAGAACACGCTGACTGGACCCCCCCCCCGAAAAAGGTGTGTATTGGGTATGACACTAAATAGCATCTGTTGGTGGGGGACGCCAATTCTTGAGATCTGGGTAGTATGGAAAACCCTTTCATTGCCATTATACCTAGGTCCACTCTAATCCGGAGTGGTCGTACCTGTTAGGGTCCCATCTATGGGTCAAATAGTTTTGTTTGATTGTTTTTAATGGCATATCAACCCGTCTATTTAATTCCTAGGGGTTAGGGAATTGTTTACATTGTACGTTTGGGTGTAAAATGTGCAAATCAACCCTACTGTATGTTGAGAAGTGTATACAAACACGGGGTGTTAAACTACATGGAAATTTATTATTGGTCGTGGTGTCGATGTTCGAACATTTCGGTTTATATAGAAACCTTCTTCAGGACAATATGAAATAAGAAAAGGAAAAAAGATTTTTGTTGTTAAAAAGATGATGGATGTTTTGAATGAGTTGAGTTTAAAAAATATGTAGAAAAGGTTTATAAATGTTGGTTGATTAGCGTTCACAATTGAATGTTAATGACGTGATTGGTACATGCGAAAACGAAATTCAAGATATGAATGGAACACGTAAGCTCGAAAGCCAAGACGTGATTGGAGATTATTTTGTGTAGTTTCTGAAGTTCTTGGCATGGTTATATGATATCAAGTATTGTCATCTAATACAAATGATTTTGAAAACAGATCTATTTGACCCATAGATGGGACTCTAACAGGTGCTAACACTCCGATTCAGAGTGGACCTGGGAGTAATGGCAACGTAAAAGTACTGCATCCAACTATACTCCCTCCAGCTATAGGCAAAAAGGGTTGAATCGCGAGGTGGAAAGATACACAGAAGAATGGTGTGCTTAACACATTTATTAAGCACCAGCATCCGGTGCTAAACGGATACATACAAACACAGAACAAATAAGTACAAACAATTAACAAGACAAAACTTACACTAAATAGAGAAGGGTCAGTTCGGTATAGCAAACGCAGCAAGTCAGTCTGAATACTATTCAGCTAGTTAATACACTTTAATCGTAGGCTATTTTATGGCTATGAGCCAGTCCATCTGGTAGAGTGCTGAAGAGGTGTTAGCTACTCTACAACAGTATGGCAGACTGGGCTTTTTAACATTGGTATGACAACCGGTCTAGGAGAAGGAAAACTTTAAATTCAAACCAGTTAAATTCCATTTGAAAATTGACCTTGTATCGCATCCTGCCTGTTGCAGAGGGGTTGGGTAAATACATACTCCACACCCCACAGGCCCCCAGATGCAGTTTTGGACTTGGGAATTTTTTTATTATTTTTATTTGTTTATTTTATATTTTTATTTTTTTGTGAGGGTCTTACCCCTCCACAGGAGATATTGTCAGCGTAATCTAAACCCCAGGCACAACGTTGATCACACAAGCGATATTTTTTTCATAAAAAAATGATAATATATGTATTCAATTATATGCGTATGTAAATTATATGAATAATGTATTCATGTATTTAATAATGTATTATTTCTATGCAATTTTGAAATGTAATTTTAAAGTTCATGCAA
>CM042165.1:71165361-71187861 GCA_023376005.1 Doryteuthis pealeii
CTTATATATGCCAGTCCTCTCTGTGTGCAGAGAGAGAGAGAGAGAGAGAGAGAGAGAGAGAGAGAGAGAGAGAGAGAGAGAGAGAGAGAGAGAATGTGTGCGGTAGATTGAACTTCCCATTTTATTCGTATGTTAATTCTTAAGCAGCTAACGGCTGGCTTAAATATAAGATGGGTCAGTTTTTTACTTAATTGCAAATTTTAGCAAATGATTTTGATGGGTTTTTTTTTTATACAATCACCGGTCGTATTTATTTTTTTGTAATTTAATTCGTTTTGGAAACTAACTTTCTTCCTGATCACAATTATCTACCCATGGCTCAATAGGTAACCGAAACGGGTCACGTTTTTTATAGTATATATATATATATATATATATATATATATATATACTAGCAAATATATGCACCCTCCGGGTGCAAGTATTTAAGTTTTAATGTAATAAAATATTGTATTAAATTAGAAAGGCTAATGAAACTAAATAAGAATACAGATAAAAAGATTTGAAACAGAGGGAGTATAATAAAAGATTTGAAACATAGGGAGTATGATAAAAAATGGAACAACTGAAACTTACTCTTCCATCACTCTTGTCTTTCATTGTTATTTTTTCAAATTTAAGTATTTAGTTATAAGAGGAAGTAAAGAATAAAATGACAGTTATTTTATCTTGATAATCGATTTCATTTAAGATTCATTGAAGAGATTTTTGCTTATATTCATTAAAATAAAACCAAACAGTTAGAAATCAATAATACTAAGCACATATTTATTAAATTCGATTTTTTAATATTAATATGCAAATTAGCCTTCCATTTCACACTGTAAACCGCTATTTTGTTGTATATATAAATATAATTGCATGTTGTCAGTATGTAGACATAGTTAACAGTATTAATAATGTAAGACAATTTTATTAATACTTGAGGTTTAGATAAAAATAAAATCATGGAGAATGTGATGTCAATAACTAAGAGAATTGTGACTTGAGTAGGAATATAGTTTCGGTTACAGACAGAAAAACACACAATCTCCATTATAATAAGATATATATGTGTGTGTGTGTGTGTGTATAATCCAAAAGTCCAGAGAAGAAATCTTCCTTACGACACAAGAGTTTTATTTAAAAAAAACTGACGCTGTTTGAGAGCTCAATGTGTGCTCTTAATGTTAGAGTCACAGAGCAAATATATAAGTAAAGAAATAACAAAAGACTTAGAGATTTTGCGTTATAGTCTATTTCAGGGAGCTGAAATAGACTATAACGCTAAATCTCTAAGTCTTTTGTTATTTCTTTACTTATATATATAAATATATATAATGGGTGTTTGTTTTTACTGGAGATCTGTTTCTTAACGGCTAATTTTTTTGTGTGTGAGGCTATACTTGTATTATTCACTTCCGCGGTTGTTCTTAATCTATTTCTTGATTAATTTATTACGGTTAACCCTGATGATCCATTTCTAGTGAAACTTATGTAGGTTATCTATCTATACATTTTTACTAAATACGCTCAACTAACGTATTGATCACTATATTCTACATCCCGGTAAGTCAGCTTCTTTGTCATATATATATATATATATATTGTTTAAGTAGGATCACGGAATATTTCTTTATGAATTTTCAAGTGTAGACGTTCAAGTCTTCTTGTTGTTTTTCGTACATCGGGATCAAAGTGGTAAAGAAAATGTCCCATATCTTATACCCAAGCACTTTCGACCATTTCACTGGTCGTCCTCAGGGGAATTATTGATTGTAGTGATTGTTTGTTGCGAGTTTTATTCGTTTGAATTTTTTTTTTTCAAACGATAGAACATGCATTTCTAGGTTAGGGTCACGTGGACATAAAGTCAACAGCGCTTGGTTATTAACAGTTTCTCGCCTGTGTGATTTTCAAACAGATTTCTTGGTTTGAAAATCGCATAGTAGGCGAGAAACTCAGTTACCAAGCGCCGTTGGCTTCATGTCCACGTGACCCTAACTTATATATTGAACTTTCCAGGCGCGTCGTAGAATGCTAGCTCATCTGAGGATCGTAATCATGAAACTCTGAGTCGTGAGTTTTTATCTTGTTTTACATCTAATATATTTTTATAATTAAAATGTATTGTGATATTTCTCTGCATTTTGTGCATTGAGCACTGTAAATATTTTATGAATTGAAAACGCTTTTGACGTTAAATTCTAATCACACACACACACACACACACACACACACACACACATATATATATATATATATATATATATATATATATATATATGAAATAGGTGATTTAACGGAGAATTCATCGCAGATAGCCCTGATCATCCGTTAAAGTTGAAACTCGAGTTGGCCATATGACTATACCATATATATATATATATATATATATATATATATATGTGTGTGTGTGTGTGTGTGTCGGTTTAGCTCAGTCGATAAAACATTTGCCTAGGAATCGCAAGGTTCCTGATTTGAAACTGGCCCTCACCAACTCAGTGTATGGACAGCACAGGGATCTGTGCAGTAAAGCGAGGAGCTGATGGTAGGTGTGATGCTCCACCTCAGATGCAATAACAATCTCCTTTCTAGCGCTAGTGAAAAAGGGATAGATTCCCTGATACCGACATTAGACATCCCCGTCGACTTTACTTCATTATATATATATATATATATATATATAGCCTCTCAGTATTATCCTGAATATCCTTTGGGTGAAATCTGGGTAGTTAATTTGTATCGCTGATTCAATTCTCTCAACAGATCTTACGAATTCGTTTGAATGTCTGTGTGTGTGTGTTCCTGTTTCCGACAGTCAATATTATTTTTTATTCCGTTGAGTTCCTCCCTAAAACTAATATATATATATATATATATATATATATATATCAGTCAGCCACAGACACGTGTTTCGAAGTTTACTTCTCATCAGTGCAGTTCGACATTTTAACAGCTACCTCTAGCTGGGGTCGAAACCCGACAGAATTTTCGTCTGTCAAGTTCCTTACCCTTGCGGCCATCAGCGGTCGTTAGTCTAGGGTGAACAATTAATTGATACATACTTTATGGTGGTATGTTTTTACAATCACAAGAGAACTCTAATCTGTAAACAGACGGTAAGGGCTAATGCCAAACGGTGAAGTTACAATTAATGTCCCCCCACAGTGCTCAACCATGGGAGTGGGAAGCATATATATATATATAATGTGTTGTTATGGGTTCAACGGGAGAAAATTAGATCTTTTATAAAAAAATTTAAAAAAGAAGGTCCGCAAAATGGATTATGCAGTTAATATTTTTTATTATCTTACATTAGCTACACGTGTTTCAGATCTTCTGATATCTTCTTCAGGCGTTAATTAACCACATATATATATATATTATATATATATATATAGTGTTCGGGATAAATTTGGCATATCTATATTTGGTTATTTTTCTCCGTATGTTGGAGGTATTGACGCACACTACGTATCATTTAAAAGCTTGGACCCTTCTTCATTCATATACGTGATGACAGATAGAATGGATGACTGGAACCCACCATAAAAATGGAAGAGAATAACTTGTATCATGATGATCTGCGCCGGCCATCAAAATAAGGAGATTATGGTTGCTGCCCAATACTCCCTGAACACTGTAAAAACAATCAGACATGAACTGGAGAATTGCAATGGAGACTAAGAGGCTGTGGCTAGAAGAAAGCAACATAACAGACGATCTGATTGCACTCGTACAGCAGAATTTTTTTCAGAGAGGGTATCAGGTTGAATTCAGATGCCTACGTGGAGTTGCTAAACACTGTAGCCAAGCCCTGGATAAAAAGGGTAGCCAATGGTAGGCCATATGCATGCCAGCAGGATTCGGCTCCCTGCCACACCTCTGGGAAAAGTCAAAAATGGTTGTCGGCGAAATTTTACGACTACACCAGTCCCAATGTTTGGCCTCCGAACTCCCCAGATCTTAACCCCTGGATTATTATGTAGGGGCGCTGTTGAGAAAGACACCAATCGCCGTGCCAGTACTACAAAAGCCTAGTTAATCGACAGAATTAAGCTCGTTTTTGAGACTCTTCCCAGGAAAACTGTAACATCAACTTGCTCCAGGTTCTGGAGCAGGATTGAGGCTGTGATCGACGCTAACGGCGGTTATTTTAAGTGAACTTATTGACAGTAGTGTAATTTCCGTGCCTGTTGAATTTCTTTACAATCCATTAAATTTTATAGTTACCAAGCACTTTTTTTTTTTCTCATGAAACTGTCAAATTTATCCCGAACACCATATATATATATATATATATATATATATATATATATATAGAGAGAGAGAGGGGGGACATAGAAATTCATATAATGTATTTACACGGTCGTATGTTTTTTTAAACAAGGTTTTCGAACAGAGTGAACACTTCTTGTTGAACTTTGTATGTAAAAACTTTGTTGTTGCCAACATAAGTAAAAAGATTAAAGCTTTTTGGATTATCGTTAAGTTAATCCGACATAAACACGAGTAATGAGTGTCTGGTTTAGACTTTAATCTGCAGTAATATCCATTGATTAACGGCAAAAAGAAAATTTAATCTATTTTGATTGTCAGATCTGGGTGTCATCTATTTCCTCTCCGAGACCGACCCCCCCCCCCTCGCTTTTCGTGAATTAATTCTAAGTCAGAAATTCACTACGTTCCGGACGCCCTGTCAATTGGGGCTGTAGAATACGCTGACTGCACCTCTGTAGAGGGGCTAGACCCATGGGTGGCCGGCCAGGAGCCTTGATTTAACACCCTGCGACTTTGGGGGGTTGTTTGAAGGCGCAAGTCTACTCTACGAAACTAACGACTTTGAAAGAACTAGAATACGCTGACTGCACCTCTGCAGAGGGGTTGGTTGGTTGGATTTTACGGCATGTCAACCCATTTGGGTCATTTTATGCGGAATATATTTTGTTTTACTCATTCTTGATGAGTACACAATTTTTCTTTTTTAAACTCATTTTTCATACACATTTTCTTTAAACTCATTTTTTATATTTAACCCATAGATAGGACCCTAACAGGTACTACCACTCCGGGTCAGAGTGAACCTGGGAGTAATGGTGATGAACTGGGACTTCACAATCAGATAGTTTAACGTCATACCCAGGACATGAAGACACTCAGCTACCGCCTTCTAGCACATATATGATAAAAAGGGTTGGGGCTTGCCATAAGGGCAATAGGGTTGAGACAATTATGTAGGTGCAAGGGCTTGACATAACCAGCCGATTGATCGTTCAGCCACCAGGGTTCCATCCTTAAGCATCATGAGTTGCCACCCATGGCCAACAGGCCCATTGGTGGTGATGGGGGGGGGTCTTACCCTTCTGCGGAGGTGCAGTTGGTGTATTCTAAAGTACCAGCCGACAGGGCTCTGTAGAAGAGTAAGACCCCCCCCCAAAAAAAAAAAAATTGGATTACCTGTTGGCCGTGGATGGCAGGACCCTCCATAACTTGCAACACTCCATTGGCCCCTACTTGGGCTAGATGTGTTGTCGAAGATACCCTCTCCGATCAGTCGGCTGGTCATGTCAAACCCTCGCAACTATACGATTGTTCGGACATATGACCATTAGGCACCCCTTTTTTATCTCGATTAAGAAGGAACATGTTTTTCATTTACACCGTCAATATCCGGTTGTTTTAACAGACGATTTTTTAAACACATTTTCTTTCAACTCATTTTTGTCTATTTAACCCACTGATGAGACCCAACAGATATTAACATTCCTTTAAGATGGTCCACACATGTACAAAATTTCAGAAAAATTGAAGTGCAAAATTAAAAGTTTTTGCAAAATGTTGTAGCTTCGGTTCTGAGCAAATATCAAACTATCTTTTTGGTACAAATGATGTTGAATATATACAAAATAATAATAGAAAAAATTGTTGTCGTAGACACAGTGCCACATCGGGATATTGATCTTGCTATGAAAAAATCAGAAATCATCAATAACCTAAAATTGCTTGACTTTAAGACTTTTTTGATGATATTTTTAGATTCATTGGGCAAAAATGTTTTTATAAACCAATTTTTAGGAGTAGGGAAGCTCTAGAACTCATTTTACTGACAAAAATAGGTTACATTTTTAGCGACCCCCCCCCCCATATATATTTGGAGGCTAAAAATCGACATAACTCCGCCAATTTTGGGAATTAGTAGCTCAAATTTTGGGGATCGGTTAACTTTATCATAATCCACACTTGGATAAAATTTCAGAAAAATTGAAGGGTGTGGGTGACATGGCCTGGATGATTTGACATGGAATTACCCAGTAAACAACTTCCAGTCTTCAAGGAAGCTGGCTTATATTTGTTCTCCTCTATGCTTCGCCCGTGCATGGCTGAGTCCACTATTGCCGGTGAGTGTCCAAGGGCGTCCCCCTCCAATACATGTCTGTCGTACTACTCTACAGATTTCGTATTAGATAACTCACAAGGGTTGATATGCCATTAAACCAAACAACCAAACAAAGGCGAAAAAGCACGGTAATGGTAACTAAAAGCCGAGCGTTTTATACCTTATTTTACCAATGCAGGTATCATTGGGGAACGAGAAAAGTTTGGGTAAACGGGTCAAATGGGAGTTTTTAACCGCTCCCCAGTGATACTTTCACCAGAAAAATAACAGGAAAAAGTGTCGTCTTCAGATTTACCTTACCGCGATTTTAACTGGGACCATGAAATACGTATTGTGCATGCGTATTTATATGGAGGGAAGCAGTGGAAAATAAAACACCGAATCCATTGACATTGAATAATCAGTGTACAGGGTAACCCGGAAGTTTTTTTCGGCGCCTACATACATTTAATATACACCGTAAGCACAATATTTCGAGTTGAGCGTTATTTTGTTATACACCGTTAGGCCAATATTTCAGTCTGGGCGCTATTTTCTTATACACCGTAAGGCCAATATTTCGGTCTGTGTGCTATTTTATAATACACTGTAAGGCCAATATTTCGGTCTGGGTGCTATTTTGCTATACACCATAAGGCCAATATTTCGGACCGAAGACTATTTTGTTTTACACCGTAAGGCCAATACTTATGGCCGAGCGCTATTTTAAAATACACTGTAAGGCCAATATTTCGGTCTGGGTGCTATTTTGCTATACACCGTAAGGTCAATATTTCGTGCGGGGAGCTATTTTGTTATACGCCGTATGACCGACATTTCGGGCTGAGCGCTATTTTGTTATATAACCTATTATAAGCCCTATTGAATAATAGAATCCGAAATTCAAGAATCTAAAGATATCCAGTCTTTTTTCTCTCACTAATGACTGACTTACAAAAAATGTCCATGTCATCGCCAAACCTCCGTAAAGTCTTCAGCCCTGTCGGCTGGGGCTTTAGAATACACAGACTGCACCTCTGTAGAGGGGTAAGACCACCCACAATGAGGCCATCTGTTGGTCGTGGGTGGCGACCTGTGATGCTTAAGATGGAACCCTTGTGGCTGAGCAGTTCATGACATGCAACACTACACTTTGGGCCTTACTTTGACTAGATGGGCAGTCGGAGAGGCCCCTTCCGATCAATCGGCTGGACACCTCAAGCCCTAGCACCTATATGATTGTCCCAACCCTATTGCCCTTATGGCAACTCCCCCAACCCTTTTTATCATACATGTGCTAGAAGGTGGTGACTGAGGGTCTTAGTGTACTGGGTATGGAGTTAAACTCTATCTGATGGTGAAGTTCCAATTCGGAGCTGTGTGGAGTACTATTTCATCCCAATTACACCCAGGTTCACTCTGACCCGGATTGGCAGTACCTGTTTGGGTCTCATTTTTAATCGGGGGTGTTGCAAGGTGATAACGGTCGTACTTTTAAGGAACGTGGGTATTAATATATAGAATGTAGGGGTGACAAGACTTTCGGGCCACTCTGCTTTCCGGTCATATACGCATGCGCATTTCGGCACACTTCTTCCGGGCAATGGTGAAAACAAACACATTTCCGGGCTCCTTTATAAATTTGAACAAACTCAACAATTTCAGAATGACCCACTTATTACGACATCTCATCCGTACGATAATGCTTTCTCAGACATCGATATATATATATATATATCAACACATATTTAATCCAACGTAATCTTAAATCTATAATCCTACTGTCAGCAGTTTTAGGCCATGAAAGTGCAAATCACGTCGTAGATTTACAGAGTCAAATCTTCTTCTTCTTCTTTTTCTTTGGCCTTCTTCTTCTTCTTCACCGTTCTTCTTCGCCACTCTTCTTCTTTTTTGCCTTCTTCTTCTTCTTCTTCTTCTTCTTCTTCTTCTTCTTCTTCTTCTTCTTCTCCGCTCTTCTTCGCCGCTCTTCTTCTTCTTCTTCTTCTTCTTCTTTTCTTCTTCTTCTTCTTCTCTTCTTCTTCTTCTTCTTCTTCTTCTTCTTCTTCTTCTTCTTTCTTCTTCTTCTTCGCTCTTCTTCTCTTCTTCTTCTTCGCCGCTTCTTCTTCTTTTCTTTCTTTCTTCTTCTTCTTCGCGCTTCTTCTTCTTCTTCTTCTTCGCCGCTTCTTCTTCTTCTTCTTCTTCTTCTTCTTCTCTTCTTCTTCGCCGCTCTTCTTCTTCTTCGCCGCTCTCTTCTTCTTCTTCGCCGCTTCTCTTCTTCTTCTTCTTCTTCTTCTTTTCTTCTTCGCGCTTCTTCTTCTTCTTCTTCTTCGCCGCTCTTCTTCTTCTTCGCCGCTTCTTCTTCTTTCTTCTTTCTTTCTTCTTCGCTTCTTCTTCTTCTTCTTCTTCTTCTTCTTCTTCTTCTTCGCCGCGCTTCTTCTTCTTCTTCTTCTTCGCCGCTCTTCTTCTTCTTCACCGCTCCTCTTCTTCTTCTTCTTCATTCACCTTATTTTTTCTTGTTCTTGTTCTTTTCTTTATTTTCTTCTTGTTCTTCTTCTTCTCTTTTCATTCACCTTATTTTTTCTTGTTCTTGTTCTTTTCTTTATTTCTTCTTCTTCCTCTTCTTCTTCTTCTTCTTCTTTTTCTTCTTCTTCTTCTTCTTCTCTGCTCTTCTTCTTCGCCACTCTATTTTCTTCTTCTTTGAAGAACATCCGATGAGTTAGGAAGAACGAACAAGC
Source organism: Doryteuthis pealeii (assembly GCA_023376005.1). Lineage (NCBI taxonomy): Eukaryota > Metazoa > Mollusca > Cephalopoda > Myopsida > Loliginidae > Doryteuthis > Doryteuthis pealeii. The sequence goes on from CM042165.1 coordinate 71,174,455, forward strand.
TTAGATATATATGTGCGCATATATCTATACATTAATATATATATATACATATACAAATATCTATATATTAATACTCGTGTTCCTTAATTATACGGCCGTTATCATCTTGCAGCACCCTCTGGTTAAAGATGAGATCGTCCAAATCGTCCAAGATGAAATGCAAAAATGTAAATCCTGATTATCTGGTGTTGATTATTCACCGAATGCTTATTTCTAATGAATGTCGTTACCACAGATAAATAATTTACCATTCTCTTTTTATTATAAAGAAAAAAAGGGTTAACATGCCATAAGATCCATCCAACCAACAAATCTAACAAAACCACTCTACAAACATTCAAAATATCTCCACATTTTGGACAGAACGAGGCGCGCTCCTTGCAACGGTTATCATCGAGAAAATTGAAATCAGCGATCCGAGTTCAAATCCATTTTTTAAGTCAATCATTAGTGAGAGAAAACAGAGGTGCAGTGTATTCTAAAGCCCCAGTCGACAGGGCTGAAGACTTTACGGGGGTTTGGTAATGACATGGACATTTTTTTAAGTCAGTCATTAGTGAGAGAAAAAAGATTGGATATCTTTAAATTCTTGAATTTCGGATTCTGTTATGCAATAGGGCTTATAATAGGTTATATAATAAAATAGCGCTCAGGCCGAAATATTGGCCTTACGGTGTATAACAAAATAGCGCTCTAAGTTTCACTTCCCGCCAATATCCTTGGGAAAAGGCATAAATACATATGTTCTCCCTCAAGCTATGGGTAAATGGCAGGATAGGCTAAGTTCTTTCGCCTTTGTAGGGCAACCAATCTAGGAAAAGGAAACTTTGAATTCAAACCAGGTGTGTTCCAAAAAAAAAAAAAATGACCTTGTGTTGTATCCTGTCGGTGGCGGAGGGGTTGGGTAAATATATACATTATTAACCAAAAAACATATCAACCAAATGAAAAACTGATTTTTTTTTAAGAAGAAATATGTCGCTTATAACCTTAAAAAATGACGGAAAGCGTTCGGGAAAAAATTACGGACTTTTTTTTTAACTAGCAAAAAAAAAAAAAAATGCACCCTCGTGGCACAAGTATTCAAGTTTAATATAATTAAACATTATACTGAATTAGAAAGACTAATGAAATTAAATACGAACACAAAAAAGATGACACTTATTGTAACTCAATTCTAATTGATTTCAATATAAATTTACACGTAGAATTGCTTTTAATACGTTTGAGGATGAAACAATAATATTAGAATTCAATAACGCCTAGGAATTATTTATTAAACACGGTTTTGTTAAAACCAGTATACAAATTATTCAAACTATATACTAGGTAAACAGTTATATCTTAATGATACATATCACATATTACAGGATTTTAAACACATTAATAACATTGGCTGTTTTGAGGCAAATCTATCTCAACTAGACCTTAATAGAGACATCGTTAATAAATAAGATGCTAATTAAGATTAAATAACGATTATTTAATGACCATTGAGAATATAACGTAAATAACTAAGGGAACTGTGACGTTGTTGGTGACGTAGTTTGGGTTACAGACAGACTCACAATCTCCATTATAATAAGATATAAAATTGAACCAAGTTTAAGAATCTTGTAAGACAAGAAAAATCCAATATTAAAAAGAAATTGTTGAAATGAACTTTGACAAAAAGTGGCGTGCTAATAGCAAAAACCACGCGCATGTACACACACCCATAATGATTAATACTAGCAGGACCTGTGAATATACCACAGTGTGATAATTCAGTTATAACATTTGATATGTTTACTCAAGAGCTATTGCTAAATAGTTCAATATGTAAAAAGTATAATAATCTTAATAATAATATTAGAAATCAATAATGCCAAGGAATCATTTATTAAACACGTTTTGTTAAAACCAGTATGCAAATTATTCACACCATATACTAGGTAAACATTTATGTCTTAATAATACATAACACACATTACAGGATTTTAAAGACATTAATAATATTGGCTATTTTGAGGCAAATCTTAATAATTAATACTAGTGGGATCTGTGAATATACCACAGTATGATAATTCAATTATAACATTTCATATGTTTACTCAAGAGCTATTGCTAAATAGTTCAATATATAAAGATATAATAATCATAATTTAACTGTGTCTGTCTCTCTGTCTCTGTCTCTGTCTCTGTCTCTGTCTCTCTCTCTCTCTCTCTCTCTCTCTCAGTCTGTCTGTCTGTCTGTCTGTCTCTCTCTCTCTCTTTTCATTATGTTCGGTTGAAACAGATTAACAGTTCAAACATTATCGCTTACGCACGCTTACTCCTCTCTCTATCTCTAACATAAACACTCCCATTTAGAGAAAATCCACTAACCATCCCCCAGCCACCTTGCCCCTACTGACAACTTACTGTTTTTCACCATTCTGAAAATGTCCTTCATTGAAGCAAGGACTGGGCTTTTGTCCTGATGATGGTCAAAATGGCCGAAACGTTGCATCGTCGACAATAAACATCCAGTTTCCATAACATCCCATGTTTGTCTACTTTTCTCCATATATATATATATATATATATATATATATATACTTTCTCTTGTTAATTACAAGCCAAAATGTAGACAGTTTATATATATATATATATATATATATATATATATATGTATATAAAAATGTTTCAGTTTATATTTATTTGCATTGGGACAATTTTGCTACCATTGGTTTCTTGCTGTGTAGCAGTCATCAGACAACGAAAGTGTTTTGAAAATGATGCAAATGATATAAATATGGCCAAATGTGTGCGTTTGTATTATATACCGTTATATTACGCCCAATACGAAATATTATACCTGATTATACTGTACAATAGCACTACACTAATACAATTTTCACATCATAATACAAACGCATTACATAACATGGTCATTACATGCACACATAATTGTTATTAATATTGTACAAATAATATTCTCTATTAATCACACAAAACCTCATACGTCACCAAACAAGAACACCAAACACAAATACGCACATTCATACGCACATCCACGCGTGGATGTGATCATGACGTCGCGCTTCTTACGTACTTTTATGTGTGCGTGCATGCCAACATACGCACACGTATGAACAGAACAGGCGCATCCGACATTACACACGCAAACACGTAAACAAACAAGTGACTCGCGAATACAGTTAACCAAACGCACGCATTTGACTATATTTATATCATTTGCATTGTTTTCAAAACACTTTCGTTGCCTGATGACTGCTACACAGCAAGAAACCAATGGTAGCAAAATTGTTCCAATGCAAATAAACATGAACTAAAACATTTATTTAATCATTTATTTATATATTAACGCTCTATCACAAATATTGAGCACTGTTCTAATAACACTGTACGTTGGATTACTACTGCTTCTTCAAGTATGATAGTGCTAACCATACACACACACACACACACACACATATATATATATATATATATATATATATATATATATTGTATGAGAGACAGATAGAGACGTCTTGAGAAAAGAAAAACCAAACGTTTATTTTCTCTTTTTAAAATCAATATATTAGTTGGGGGTGGTATGTCACGTGCGACTGTCGAACGGGTCTATGCAAACTTCAATACTTGGTGCACATTCGTCTCCCCCTAAATCCTTCTTCCACAAGTCCACCCCTCGGCAGTCGACCACATCCACTACCACATCTCCTCCCCACACATTCCGCAGTCGGAAATATGCGCTTGGCGAAGTAGAGAATGGCAAGATCGGGAGGTGGGGGTTGTGGCGGGAGACGATGTCTAGGTGCTACATTTGTAGATTCTTCCCGACTTACGAACAGGGGAAATTTCAAACATACGAACGCGAACATAGTTGTCGGATCAATATAGCGTACTTCTGTTGGCGCATCCATAACGAAGCCCTGTCGGCTGGAGCTTTAGAATACACCGATTGCACCTCTGCATAGGGAGTGCCTTTTAATCTTGGTCAGGCATCCAGCCTAGTATAAGTAAAACTCTGAATTCAAACCTGTTAAAACTCCACACAAGAAAGTGAGCTTGTGTCACGTCCTACTCATCTGGAGGGGTTTGCAAATAAATAAATAAATATATATATATATATATATATATATATATATATATATATATATATATATATATATATGCTTTTCATGAGCGTCCCATCGTGGTGTAATGGTTAGCAAGCTAGTTTTGTGGATACATTACTAATAATCAGCGAGTTCGATCCTCGCTCTGTGTCTCATGCTTGCGACTTTGTGTCACATGCTATCCGTCACGAACGGGTTGGGTAAATATCCACATCCGCTTTTTGCTTCCGATATTACGAAACAGATGTATATGGTGTGTGTCGTGGTAAAGACGGCCAATTACTCACACACAAAGAGAAAGTAAGAGATATGTAATAATAGCGAATAAGAGGCAAAGTCAAATACTTGGTAATGGTATATTTATTCAATCAGGAATTCATATACATACTAACTCTCTCTCTTGTCTGTCTGACAACTAATTTATAAGACAGACACAACCATTTTTTTACGGTTTATAGAGGAGATATGTAATCCTATACAACAGTATGTTATGTAAGTAAGTCGTCGGGGCGGCCTAAAGTCGGAATCAGCCAGTCAGCGAGGGAGTCTATCCCCTTTTCAATAGCGCTAGACCAAGGAGATTGTTTTTTAGCATCTGAGGTGGAGCGCCACACCTACCATCAGCTCCTTACTTTACCGCACAGATCCCTGTGCTACTCATACGCTGAGTTGGCGAGGGTCGGTATCGAACTAGGAACCTTGTGGTTTCTAGCCGAACGCTCTACCGACTGAGCTAACCCGGCCCTGTGTATGTTATGTAGGCATTGTATATTTTATGATAGGACACTTAAAAAAATTACGACCCGTGGGCAGGGCCGGTACTAGGGTCTCTTACCTCTACACCCCTAATATATGAAAATTTCACTCTACTACATGTCAATTTTCATAAGGTAGTATTCATAGAAAATTATGAAACCAGCCTTTCAGAGGCCCCCAAGCAGCCACACCGCCGACCGAGGAGGTTCTGGGGATAGTAAGCATTGGCCCTGCCCGTACATACCATATGCATAAATGTTATAAATAGTAAACAATGTTAAGTAAAAACTTTATTATCTTAACTAATAGGGCACCTCACGTGGTGTAATGGTTAGCAAGCTCGCTTCGCAAACCATCGTTAGTGAGTTCGATTCTCATTGGGCGCCCTATACTTCTGGCCTTGTGCCATATTTAAGCTAATCTTAGTAAATAACTATTATCTTAACTAATAGCCGTTTTTTAGGTATAGGCTACGCGGTGACACTTGAGATCGAAGTTACGGCAAGGTTAAGCCAAGAAGAAAAGTGGGCTTTCATGTTTCAAAGAACATATCTATTAATAATAGAGATTCCGTATTTTTCTGTCTGTAACCGAAACTACACCACTGCGTACGTCACAGTCACTTCAGAAATTAAGCAAGTTTATCAATGAGTATGTAATTTATAGTCTTTTTATTTACCACGTACCCCACGTGTACGGTTTAGGCACAAGGCCCTATTAATGTAGGACCACACACGAACCGAAGCTCATGGTGTGTCGGGTGCAAAAAAATGCGTTGATCCCGTCGGCATTCCCCCTCAAGGGCGCCTCGGGCGCCGAGCAATAAACCCAGCCCTGACCCTTTAAATCGAGGGGGCAGGTGTTGCCTGGGGGGAGATATTTGCCACTCATCCCACTTATGAGGGCTTGACACAAGGACATTTTTATGTGGGCCCACCCACAAGCCGAAGCTTATGGTGGTTGGTGGAAAAATTTGGTCGATCCCGTCGGCATTCCCCACGAGGGGGGCGCCTCAGGCACTGGGCAATAAACCCAGCCCTGCCCCTTTAAGTCAAGGGGGGCAGGTATTGCCTGGGGGATGCCCCCCCCCGGCATCAACAATGTTAATTTCACTCTGTAGGTCCAGCGGTCGAAACTTACTGGACCCCCGGCGGACCGGAAACCAGAGTTGTAAAATATAAAATAATAAATAACATTGATTTATAAATATACTCAGATGTAAGAACGTAACAAAAAATGGTTTACCGTGATTTTTTAGATAAGTTTTGATAAATACATGCCTGGTATTATCAATTTATATATAGTTTTTTTTATTTCGAAAATATATTTAAAGTTATTTAACATATCGAGTTTTACGAGAAAATTATTTACAAACAAGAAATTTCACCTTAACCTTCACATACCTTAAATTTTAATATATTTTTGTATCCAATTGTATATCCGGTTTAGTATCTGCATGTCTTAAAAATACTTTTACGTAATTTAAAATCAAGATAAAAAAATTTTTTTTAAAGTAGATATATTTTTACACTAAAATCAAAATATAAAAATTTTGATATTAAAATATTAAATCGTTTGGTTTAAGAGTAAAACAAAAAATGGTTCTACTCAACCGGAAGTGATTTCATTTACATTCATTTTTCATGAAAGGGTGTAATTTTATTTGCTATTATCAAAATGGGCCGGGTTAGCTCAGTCGGTAGAGCGTTCGGCTAGAAACCACAAGGTTCCTAGTTCGATACCGGTCCTCGCCAACTCAGCGTATGAGTAGCACAGGGATCTGTGCGGTAAAGTAAGGAGCTGACGGTAGGTGTGGCGCTCCACCTCAGACGCTAAAATAATCTCCTTGGTCTAGCGCAAGTGAAAAGGGGATAGACTCCCTCGCTGATTGGCTGATACCGACTTTAGGCCGCCTCGACGACTTTACTTACTTATTATCAAAATAGCTTTTTAATTTATATTAATCTTATTTGGTCTTTAAAAATTAAATGAAGGTATTCAATTAATTTAATGCTTACTTTAATAGATATAACATTTATTAAATCTTTAAGAAAATGAATTAAGAGCGCAATTTGTTTACATTTTTAATGTAAAAAATGCATATACGATTATTCTGGTTATTTCCTATAAGTCTAACATAAACAAAGGGGAACCACTCTTGACTGATAAATTATTTATTTATTTATTGATCTACTAGGAAAAAAGAAGACGGGGTTAGGGTTAGGGTTTAGGGTTAGTTTAATGGGAAAATAAATAATTTATCAGTCAAGAGTGGTTCCCCTTTGTTTATGTTAGACTTATAGGAAATAACTGTTATTATTTAATACTGATGTTAATTTTCATAAAAAATACACGTTCAAGTTTTGATTTTATTCAGTATCAGATTACTAAAATAGCTTTTTAATTTTAGTTTATATAAATTCTCTTTTGTTCTTTAATAAATAAATGCTTACTTTTGATAAATATGAAATTTCTTGAATCTGTAAGAAAATGAATTAAGAGCGTAACAACTACAAACATTTTTAAATAAATTTTATTTATCGAAAAGAATTTTTAAAGAATTTATTTTTCTACAAAATTGAACTGAATAAAATTTAGTTTATTGACTTTGAATTTTTAACTCCCATCCACCTCCGGCAATATTTTTTTTTAATTTATTTTTACATCGCCTGGAGGGTTTTTTTTTTTTTTTTTTTTTGCTAGTCTATTAATAATGGAGATTCTGTTTCTCTCTGTCTGTAACCGAAACTACGTTACTGCTTACGTCACAAACACTCAGGAATTGCGTAAGTTTATCAATGAGTATTTATAGTCAAAATCCTTAATACGTAGAATAAGAACAACCCTGTATTATATACACTCAAAAATTGAATATGCAACATTAAACGTTCCACATTGTTTTTTTTAAACAAGTTTTGGTAAATACATGCCCGGTATTGGCTAAACTTGCAAATTGGTCGAAAATTAAAACGGAAAGTTTTTTGGTGGTCCCCCATGACAGTTTAACTAGTCTATGAATTAACTTTTTTGCGAATTGGGTTTAGGGGTTTGGAGATTAAGGTTGTTTTTAATTACGTATTGCTTAAAAGAAACAACAAAAAACCAAAAATTACTATACATTTAATTAACCATTGAAATTAATTATTGAACCCAACGGTAGACGCATTAGTCTCAGTTGTTTGTGATAGTATTGAGATGTATAATTTCAATTAAACTTGGTTTTAAAAAATAATGTACTGTAAAAGCGCCGTATAAGAGCGCAGTCTGCGTGGGAGCCGCACTGTGCTTACTGAGGGCCTAATCAATATTTAAATGGGTGACCACATAATAACAGCAAGTAATGTAAGCACCCTGAGATTTCTGCGCCAGACAAAGTAAATCTTGGTAAACAATAACAATTTTGAAAGACATGTAAAAAAGAAAGAAGAAAAAAAAGAATATAAATAAAACGAAATTCGTAAATTGAGCAAAGGATTGGGTTGAAGTTGTGCCAGTGAGTCAATGAGAACGCGAGTGAAAAATAACCAAAATGGACAGAGATTACGGGTTGCTTGTTTTATCCAATGAAAAGATGCCACGTCAAGAATTTCGTGATGACGTGGTGGGGCCAGGACCCTGTTCGTTGACATAAACCCGAACAGGAAGGAAATTCGCGCATTCTTTGCTTAACGTTTGTTTGTCTCTCACAAAGTTTTTCTTCTTCCCTTGTTTAAACTCTTTTTTTTTTCTTTTTCTTTTTCCTTTTTTTTCTTTTTCTTTTTTTTCTTTTTCGTTTTTTTTTTTTTTTCTTTTTTTTTCGTTTTTTTCTTCTTTCTTTTCTTTTCGGTTTTTTTCTTTCTTTTTCTTTTACGTTTTTTTCTTTTTCTTTTTTGTTTTTTCCTCTTTCTTTTTTTTTTTCGTTTTTTTCTTTTTCTTTTTAGATATTTACTTTCTTTTTTCCTTTTCTCGTCTTTTTTTCTCTTTTCTTTCCTTTTCTCTTTCAATATTTACTTTCTTTCTTTTTCTTTTCTTTTCTTTTCTTTTCATTCATTTTTCTTCTCCTTTATTTTTTTCAATTTTCATTTTTTTTGTTGCTATTTTTTCATTTTTTAATGTAATTTTGTTGGTTTTGGGTGCGCATTATCCATTCACGTGCATATACTAAATTTTATGGTCAAATGACAAAGTGGGAAGAATGTGTTGCGCCAGAGTTCCAAGTGGAGAAAATCTGGTCATTTATATATGGAAAAAAAATAAAATAAAATAAATTGTTTTCATTTTTTTAGATGAGGTTTGATAATTTAAATTATTCAGATTTTTTTCCGGACAGTTGTCGATATTTACTACGTACCCTACGTGTACGGGTTAGACACAAGGCCCTATTATTGTGGGACCACCCACGAACCGAAGCTCATGGAAGGCGGGTGCAAAAAATGCTTTGATCCCGTCGGCATTCCCTCTCAAGGGGGTGCCTCAGGCACCGAGCAATAAACCCAACCCTGCCCCATTAAATCGAGGGATCTTTATTTTTAGTCTAATAAGATGCATGATGTAGCAAATATAAGCGTTCTGCTAATACGAATCTAATTGACAATCATCTGGAGGTTGCAGGTTCAATCCTAACTACAGGCAAAAATAATCTAGAATACTTAACACTTGTACCCAATCATGGTTAATGGAGTGAGAACAATCTACCCCAATGGATTAAATAAAGGGTTTGGTTCGAAGTTCTGTGAAGACACCCGATTCTGACATTAAGGCTACCGAGTTCGACAAGAAACACCTGACGAAGGTAGGATGGCTCATCGGCCGAAACCCGGTGTATATAATAATAAAGATGAGGACAACTGTCTGAAAAATCTACATAACACAAAATAAAAAAGATAAAAGATAAAAATTAAAAAAATCAAAGAACACCATTCGACTTTCTGGCTTTTACTTGGGCGCGAACACCGACCTCTGGAACCAGTGAGAAATACGCAATTATCTCACCCATCAAAAACAGATGTGCGCATGTGCAGAAACATCATCAAGGCAAATCAATGTGTGGATATGTTTACATCTGATTTATAAGGCATTCTTATAGTAAAAATCATTGGCCAATGCATTTTATGAAAATCATTTATAATGCATTTTTATAGTAAATATCATTGTCAATACATTTTTATTGTATACTAGCAGCGACTACCCGGCGTCGCCTGGGTAGAGGGAGATTTTTTAAAGTTTGTCCCGCAGATCCATTATTACTGAATCATGAGTTGAATCCTCGTGGGATGCCCCATTTAAATCCCTATGTAAAAAAAATAGACCTTGCATTGATCCAGCTACTCTGAAAAAAAATGTTAATGTCTACTATCTAAAATATTAAATGAAAAAAAATCCATGCTGTTATCATTTAAATTTTATTTTTTAATTATCTTCACGAATATACATCAAATCTCTATTATTTTTGCTTAAAAACCAAGCCCTGGTGATATTTAATGTGTATATATATCTACTTTGTCGTTAATTGTTTTATTTTCGAATTTTCCTCCGGACATACATATACACACAACTGCCCTTTATATATGTATAGATAGATAGATAGCATTTGTAATGTATTTTCATTGGCCAATATATATATATATATATATATATATATATATATAAGATAAATAAGATATTACACTGAATTCAATATGATAGTATCATGATCAGAGAGGGTTACTGATTGGTTGGTTGGTTGGAATTACGGCATGCAAACCCTTGTTGGGTGATTTGATGCCGAATTCAGTCTTTCTTCAAAGCAATTATACGGATTTAAGTAACTAATGTTAATCATTTGTAAATAATTATAGATTCAAGTAATTATTCTAAATTCTAATAATCTATACACAAGCCCAGTCGGTAGAGCGTTCGACTAGGAACCACAAGGTTCTGAGTTCGATACCGGCCCTCGCCAACTCAGCGTATGAATAGCACAGGAATCTGTGCGGTAAAGTGAGGAGCTAATAGTAGGTGTGGCGCATCGCTTCAGACGCCAAAAAAACAATTTCCTTGGTCTAGCGCTAATGCAAAGGGGATAGACGCCCTCGCTTTCTGACTGATACCTACTTTAGGCCATCCTGACGACTTTACTTACTTTTTACTTTTATTATTTAGACTAGCAAGGATATGCACCCTCCGAGCGTAAGTATTTAAATTTTGATGTAATGAAATATATTAAAAATTCAGAAAGACTAACGAAATTAAATAAGAACGCATATAAAAAGGTTACATGTATTTTAATTATATTTTAATTGGTTTCTATATAAATAATTCATAAAATTGATTTTAATACGTTGGAGAATAAAGTAACAACATTAGTAATCAATAACACCAAATAGTTATTTATTAAACCCTGTTTTGTTAAAACCAGTATGCAAATTAACCACACCATAAATTATGTAAACCTTTACTTCTTAGTGATATATAACGCATATCGCAGGATTTTAAACGCACTATTAACATGGGCCTTTAAGGGCCTGTGTTTGTTAATGTAAATTAACAGCGTCGATCCCAGGGGGATATCCCACCCCCATGTAACACCTGCCCCCTTGATTTAAAGGGGCAGGGCTGGGTTTATTGCCCAGCGCCTGAGGCGCCCCTCGAGGGGGAATGCCGACGGGATCGACGTATTTTTTGTCACTACCACCCATGAGCTTCGGTTTGTGGGTGGGCTCACATAAAATGTCCTTGTGTCACGCCCTCATAAGTGGGATGAGAGGCAAATATCCTAATATCAGGGGCAGTTTTGAGGCAAATCTAACGCAGATTTTCATCGAGATATCACTAATAAGATTTATTCTATGTATTAATGATTTTGACTATAATTGAATACTCATTGATAAATTTACGCAATTGTATTGTGACGTTATCAGTGACGTAGTTTCGGTTACAGACACGCCGAATCTCCATTATAATAAGATTTTTCGGTGCTCTTCCCCCAGCTTTTTTCAGGTGTTTCTTGTCGAACTCTGGAACCTTTTTTTCTCGAACTCGGGAGCCTTCATGTCGTAATCGTAAGCCTTCACGGAACTTCGAACCGAACCCTTTATTCAATCCACCGGAGTCGACTGTTCCTATTCCGTTAACCATGACCGGGTACAAGTGTTAAGGTATGCTAAGTATTTTATGATTATTATAATTTTTAAGCACGTATAGCTTCAAATAACTATTATTAATGAAATTTATTGTGTACAGTGCTCAGGTGCACCACAACTCATCAAAGTCTCATGTCAAGTACACAGAATAATGTTAAAGTGTCAGGAACCCATGAACAGTTACTCTGTGTCTAACAACGATCTGCTTGCTCGCGGACCAGAAATTCAGCAGATACGGAAAAACACCGAGCTCTGGGAGTGTGATATCGTCTGAGGAAACCCAAACCTTAGCCCCCCGAAAAGAGAGAGATGTTCCCCTTTGATATGTTAGACTTATAGGAATAACCTCCCCCCTCTTCTCTCTCTCTCTCTCTCTCTCTCTCTCTCTCTCTTTCTATATATATAATATATATATTAATATATATAATATATATATATATGGGGGTACGTGTGTGTATGTTTACCAACCCTCCGAACGGCGGATGCGACAATTTATCAAACAGAGTTCAACAGGTTTGAATTCAGAGCTTTCCTTCTACTAAACTGGTTACCTAGCCAAGGTTAAATAGCCGAGTCTGCATGATATTTACCTATAGATGGAGCGAGGGTAGTTGGATTGCATACCTTTCCCGAGGGTATTAGTTTCTATATCAAATGCAAACAGCTTCATCCGCGATTTGAACTCGGGTTGGCGAGTCCATTTCCTACAACTGTAACCAATACACCACGCACCTCTATTCTCTCTCTGTCTGTATGTGCTCTCTCTCTCTCTCTCTCTCTTTATATATATATATATATAATATATATATATATATATATATATATTATGTAGAAAATATGGGTCTATCAGTGTTATCAGGTCATTGCTCTTGACAAGTCCTCTAAACCAGTGTTTATAAAAATTTTGGGTTGTGGCCCCTTCAACCAATCCGAGTTCTTGTGTCCCCTCCCCCAATGTGTAAATAAACTAAAACTAAAATAAAATTAATATCTCGGCCATTCTAGTTTTGGCCGTAACTGAGTCTAGTCGCTCCTACTGGCCAGGGAGATATTCTTAGCAATAGGCGACTATGACCCATGAATAAAGCCTAAGTCATATAACCATTCTGCCTTTGTCTTTTTCTTTTCATTCCTTAAATTCCTTCCTTTTCAGCGCGACCACCAAATGAGATGGGGTTAAAAGCAAAAATCCTAAGAACACGAACTGAAGATATCCAGTTTCCTTAAAACCTTTAAAACACCAAAACCTTTTGCTACCCCATACCCTATATCAACTTGAGTTTTTATCTACTCCGACCCTCGCGCTGTGTCCGTCAACTTAATACATCAAGGGGAAGTAAGAATATTAAAGATTGTAGTTTGGATAATACTATGGCATCAAACATTTATGTATTCATTCGCGCATCGATACAAGAATAGCTTACCTCTATATGTAACTTGGTAGA
>CM042165.1:71192861-71247861 GCA_023376005.1 Doryteuthis pealeii
AACCAGTGTTGCACAGATACTGGATATTGTGAAGAGGACCTGCTAGGAGCAATGGCTGATAGGGATGAGTGGGTAAGAAGAGTCATGTAGATCCATGCTGTCAGCACAGCCTGATGATGATGATGATGATGATGATGATGAAGAAAATGTTTTTAATCCATGGAAATACGATTCTATAAGATATCAAATTACTTAAACACCCTGAAGGCGAGGCTAAGAATATGCTGACTGTATCTTTTGGAAAGCTGTAAGAACATCCACACCCCCACCCACCCCAAAAAGGGGAGTCCTGGGTCTGATACTAAACTGATGGTGAGGCTCCAGTTCTGGAGATATGGATAGATGGATGGATGGATGGATGGATTTTACTGCATGTGAACCCTTGTTGGGTTATTTTATGCCAAAGATATTTTATTCATTTTTGATGGGTATTAAATGTTTTTCTTTTTTTAAACTCAATTTTTTTTAAAAACAATTTTTCAAACTCATTTTTTCTATTCAACCCATAGATGGGTCCCTAACAGGTACTACCACTCCGGGTCAGAGTGGACCTGGCAATGAAAGGGTTTTCCATACTACCCAGAGCTTCAGAAATGGATCTAGATGCAGTTTATTTGTTTGTTTGTTTTGTTTTACGGCATATCAACCTCAGTGGGTCATTTAATGCCGATAAAATTTTTAAATAAATCAATTCTTAATGGATAATACATTTTTATATTTAACCCATAGATGGGACCCTAACAGGTACTACCACTCCGGGTCAGAGTGGACCAGGGAGCAATGGTGATGAAGGGGTGCTCCACATTCCCCAAACCTCCAAAACTGGAACCTCACCATCAGATAGAGTTTAACGTCATTCCCAGGACATGTAGACCCGCAGCCACCGCCTTCTAGCACCCATATGATATAAAAGGGGTTGGGGCTTGCTATAAGGGCAATAGGGTTGGGAAAATCCTATAGGTGCTAGGGTTTGACGTGACCAGCCGATTGATCGGAGGAAGCCTCTCCGACCGCCTGTCTAGCCCAAGATAGGGCCAAAGTGGAGTATTGCATGTCATGAACTGCTCATCTACCTGGGCTCTATCCTTAAGCATCATGGGTCGCCACCCATGGCCAACAGGTGGCCCCACTGGGGGAGTCTTATCCCTCTGCAGAGGTGCAGTCAGTGCATTCTAACGCCCCACCAACAGGGCGGTAGATGCAGTTTAATGTTATATCCAGGACACTAAGACCCTCAGCCACCACCTTCTAGCACATATATGATAAAAATGGTTGGGACTTATCATCAAGGCAATAGGGTCGGACAATCATATAGGTACTTGGGTCTTGACATGACTAGCAGAATGAACGGAAGGGGTCTCTCCAACCACCTGTTTAGCCTAAGTAAGGGCCAAAGTAGCATGTCTTGGACTGCTCAGCCACCAGGATTCCGTCCTTAAGCATCACAGTTCCCCACCCACGGCCAACATGCAGACCCATTGGGGGATGATGCACATATCATATATGTGCTAGAAGGGGGTGACTGAGGGTCTTATTGTCCTGGGTATGATGTTAAACTCTATATAATGGTGAAGTTCCAGTTCTGGAGCTCTGGGGAAGATGGAGTAAACCTTCATCACCATTACTCCAGGGTCCTGGAGTGGTAGTACCTGTTAGGGTACCATCGATGGGTTAAATAGAAAAACATGATTGGGTCATTTCATGCCAAAGACAATTTATTTTATTCATTCTTGATGGGTACTCAATCTTTTATTAAAACTCAATTTTCTTTTAACACATTTTTAAACTCATTTTTTTCCATTTAACCCATAGTTGGGACCCTAACAGGTACTACCACTCCGGGTTAGAGTGGACCAGGGAGCAATGGTGATGAAGGAATACTCCATATTCTCCCAGAGCTCCAGAATTGGAACTTTACCCTCAGATAGAGTTTAACTTCATACCTAGGACAATAAGACCCTCAGTCACTGCCTTCTAGCACATATATGAAAAAAGGGTTGGGGGTTTGCCATAAGTGAAATAGGGTTGGGACAATCATATATATTTACCATCCCCACCACACGAGCAGGATGTGACACAAGGTCAATTTCTTAAGCAGAGTTTAACAGGTTTGAATTCAGAGTTTTCTTTTTCCTAAACTGGTTATGTAGCCAAGGTTAAAGAGCCCAGTCTGCCCTACTTGAGGGAGAGGGAGAGTAGCTTGAGGGAGAGTAGTTAGATTCATACCTTTCCCAAGGGTATTGATACAATGTGAAATTAATTTCATTGATTCATTGATATATTTTCTCAACCTCCCACACCACCCCCATCTCTCTTCTTCATCTTTCTTTCTTTTTGTTCTCTTTCATTAATCCATCCCTCTCTATTTTTTTCTCCCCCCCCACCACCACCATCTCTCTTTTTCATCTCTCTTTTTCATCTCTCTTTTCATCTTTCTCTCTTTCTGTTCTCTTTCATTAATCCATCCCTCTCTATTTTTCTCCCCCCTCCCACGCACCACCACCACCATCTCTCTTTTTCATCTTTTCTCTTTCCTTTCTCTTTCATTAATTCATTGATATAAATCTCCATTTCTTCAATTTTCTATCAATGGCAATTATCTTAAGGAACCACTCCCTCATAACTTCCTTCTCTGCTGGGGCAGAAGTAACAGTAAATAGCCGTCACACCCATTGTTAACTTTGACAGAGGTCGGTCATTAGCCAATCGGGTTGACAAGATCTTGTAGGACAATCATCTACTTAGAGATTTTTATACATACTATAGCTGTATGTTCCCAGCTTTGCCTGGATTATATACGAGACTTTGCACTAATACCCTTGGGAAAGGTATGAACCCTACTCTCCCTCCAGCTATGGATAAATAGTAGGGCAGACTGGGCTCTTTAGCCTTGGTTAGGGAACCGGTCTAGGAGAAGGAACACTCTGAATTCAAACCTGTTGAATTCCGCTTAAGAAATTGACCTTGTGTCACATCCTGCTCATGCGGAGGGGTTGGTAAATAATATATATATACGAGACTAATCCCAAAAGTATGGTCTCCAAAGCACTGGGTACACAGGGAAACTGTTCTTGTGGCTATTGGCAACACTGTTGTGTTTGTTGTGCATACACCTGCAACTGCCTCAAAGGGCACGCCTTGATGTGATGCGTGTGGGCAGCCATACATTAGCACTGATATGTCTACATCCTGGAAGAATTTTTGTGGTTATTGGCAACACTGTTGTGTTTGTTGTGCATGCACTTGCACCTGTAATATTAGAGATCAATAACACCAACTAATTATTTATTAAACCCGGTTTTGTTAAAACCAATATACAAATTAACCACACCATATAATTTGTAACCTTTATTTTTTAGTGATATATAATACACATTACAGGATTTTAAACGCTAATAACATGGGCTGTTTTGAGGCAAATCTAATTCAGATTTTCATAGAAACATTGTTAATAAATAAGATTTATTCTATGTATTAATGATTTTGACTATAAAACACATTGGTAAACTTACACAATTACTGAGGGTATGTAGTGACATAGTTTTGGTTACAGACAGTATATATATATATATATATATATATATTACCACGGTGTATGGTTAACATTATCTCACTTGATGAGATAGTAAGTAAAGTAAAAGTAAAGACGTCGGGGTTGCCTAATATCAGTATCAGCCGGACAGCGAGGGAGTCTATTCCCTTTTCGCTAGCACTAGACCAAGGAGATTGTTTTGTAGCGTCAGAGGTGGAGCGCCACACCTACCATCAGCTTCTCACTTTACTGCACAGATCCATGCGCTACTCATACACTGAGCTGGCGAGGGCTGGTATCGAACCAGGAACCTTGCGATTCCTAGCCGAACGCTCTACCGACTGAGCTAGTAGTAAGCCAATATATATAGTATTATTACTGGAGGCACATGGTCTAATGGTTAAAGTCATAGGAAATGGACTCATCAACCCGAGTTCAATTCCTGTATGAAGCTGTTTGCATTTCACATGGCGCTAATACTCTTGGGAAAGGTATGAACCCAATTCTCCCTCCAACTATGGTAAATTGCAGAGCAGACTGGGCTCTTTAACTATGGCTAGGTAACTAGTCTAGGAGAAGGAAAACTCTGAATTCAAACCTGTTAAACTCCACATTAGAAATTGATCTTGTGTCACATCCTGCTCATGCAGAGCAGTTGGTAAATATATATATACAGTATTAATAGGAGAGTGCTCAATATCTGTGATAGAGCAATATTAATAATAGATAAATATATATTTTTTGTATATATTTAAATGAGGTAAAATATGAGGAATAAAATAACAAAACTCAGACAAAAATGTGTAGTATATTTCGCTGGAGAATTGAACTCAGCATCTTCAGCTTTTATTGAATTATCAGGATCATACAAGTGTTTTATAGAAGTAGGTAGGTGGGTAAGTTTTGTGGTGAGGGAAAGATTTGATTGGTTATAGGGGACATCTTTGGGGAAGATGAGAAGGAAATCAGATGGGAAGAGAGTTGAGGAGGTAGGTAGAAAAGTGAATAGTGAGAGATACCTGATAGGGGAGGGGAGTAGCCTTTCTTGGAGAGAGATTTGAGTGGAGGAACTAGCAAACGGGAGTAATAATATGTAAACCATTATTTCTTAGTGATATATAATACACATTACAGGATTTTAAACACACTAATAACATGGATGTGGTTAATTTGCATACTGGTTTGCTACTTTCCCCTTCTATAAAACACTTGTAAGATCCTGATAATTCAATAAAAACTGAAGCTGCCGAGTTCAATACTCCAGCGAAATATACCACACATTTTTGTCTGAGTTTTGTTCTTTCATTCCTCATATTTTACCTCATTCTATTGGATTCATTCCAACCCCCTTTTCCTCATAAATGCATTCATATATGTCAATATGTATGGTATGCATGTATGTATAAATGTGTATGTGCATTTATAAACTTAATGCTTCATATATACACGTAGAGAATCATGTGTGTATATATATATATATATAAGTTTATATATGTTGACATGCATTGCTGTGAATTACTTAATAGAATTATACATAAATGTAATGTGTATATATATATATATATATATATATATATATATAAAGTAAGTAAAGTAAAGTCGTCGGGCGGCCTAATGTCGGGATCAGCCAATCAGCGAGGGAGTCTATCCCCTTTTCACTAGTGCTAGAGCAAGGAGATTATCTTAGCATCTGTGGTGGAGCGCCACACCTACCATCAGCTCCTTACTTTACCGCACAGATCCCTGTGCTACTCATACGCTGAGTTGGCGGGGGCCGGTATCGAACTAGGAACCTTGTGGTTTCTAATCGAACGCTCTACCGACTGAGCTAATATATATATATATATATATATGTATGGAAACTAATCTGCTGCTACATTGGTTTCATGCTCTTTAAACTTGTTTAAGCAGAGCAATCTTCAGGCAGTGAAAGATTTGGAAAATTTCTCTGCTTAAACAAATACTAAATCTCCATTATAATAAGATTTGTCTTTGCCTTATTTAGATAGCATTGTGCTATTGGCATAACATCTTTTGTGTAAATATATTTCATGGTTGTAAAGTCTCTGTTTCCAGGGGCATTCAGTGGACCCTTAGTATATCACCTTTGTTAGATTTCACAGTTGCTTGATAAATGACATTTTCTGTCAAAAAATGTACCACCAAAACAACATTAATATTTACATCTAAAGTTCGATGAGTGTGGGAGTGGGGCTTTTATTTTTGTTTATGTTTAGTACGTTGCTATTATGCTTATTTTTTTATCTGTAGCATATTGTTGGTACAGCTGTAACTTAACTTTATTGTATTCCTATTAAATGTTTTATATAATTGACTGCTTTTAGGTGAGTGTTTGTCTGTTGCATTGATAAACATTGTTCCCAACTTTGTTTTTATGGCATTATTGAATGGCGGTTAAACCAGATGATGTTTTTTTCTTTCTTTTTTGTTATTGATATTATTGCTACCACAGGGATATTAAAATATAGATATGAAATGACTGAGATAGATAGATATGTACACAACTGAGATAGATAAAAACTGAGATATGAGAGGTCTGAGATAGATAAATAGATAAAGACTGAGATAGATAGATAGATAGATAAAGACTGAGATAGATATATAGATAAAGACTAAGATAGATAGATAGATAGATAAATACTTAGATAGATAAAGACTGAGATAGATAGATAGATAAAGACTGAGATAGATAGATAGATAGATAGATAAAGACTGAGATAGATAGATAGATAAAGACTTAGATAGATAAAGACAGATAGATAGATAAAGACTGAGATAGATAGATAGATAGATAGATAAAGACTGAGATAGATAGATTGATAGATAAAGACTGAGATAGATATATAGATAGATAAAGACTGAGATAGATAGATAGATAAAGACTTAGATAGATAGATAAAGACTGAGAGATAGATAGATAGATAGATAGATAAAGACTTAGATAGATAGATAGATAAAGACTTAGGTAGATAGATAGATAAAGACAGATAGA
Organism: Doryteuthis pealeii; assembly: GCA_023376005.1. Taxonomy (NCBI): domain Eukaryota; kingdom Metazoa; phylum Mollusca; class Cephalopoda; order Myopsida; family Loliginidae; genus Doryteuthis; species Doryteuthis pealeii. The sequence goes on from CM042165.1 coordinate 71,199,407, forward strand.
TAAAGACTGAGATAGATAGATAAAAACTGAGATATGAAATCCCTGAGATAGATTGATAGATAGATGGATGGATAGATATGAAATGACTGTGATAGGTCGATATATAAAAAACTGAGGTAGATAGATAGATATACATACATACATACATACATGGAAAGACTGCCATAGATAGATGGATAGAAAAAGACTGAGATAAATATGAAATCACTGAGATAAATAGATAGATTTGCATGAAGACCAAGAATACACAACATCCACAAAGAGAAAACTCAAAGTCTCCAACACAAGACCTCATCACACATCCTGAAGAAGGTCCTAAAGACTGAAATGTTATAGCATCAACATTACTATCAAGAATAAATATTCATCATTGGGCCCTGATGTTGCGATGAAATGACATTAGCCTCATGGAAAAGATTTGTGTTTTAAAATTTTATCATAAAGTAAAAAAAAAAAAAGAAAGATTGTGTTGAAGTTAATTCCAAAAAAATGACAGACAAAATAAGAATATCATAAGGAGACCGTTAAAGATGGACAACATTTTTTTTTTTTTTTAAACATGAATGATAATTTGATTCTGGTGGTGCTGATAACTATTGTTGTTTTGTTGATGACAATTTTTTTTTTGGTGATGTTGTTAAAGATGAGGCTGGAGAAAGAAGATGACAAGTGTGTGTTGGGTGGTGAGAGGGGGGTTGGCTGGGTAGGTGAGGGGTGGAGGGAGATTGAATCAGGGCCAATGAAAGGATAACCAGAATATGGAATGCATAAAATAAAAGGAGTGGGAAAAGACAAAGAATAAAAAGGGAGAAAAAAAAGTATGTGATGGTGGTGGTGGTGGTGGTGGTGGGAGGAATGTGTTGTGATGGTGATGCTGCTACTAGTGGTGGTGGTGGTGGGGCAGTTATATGAGAGAGAGAGAGAGAGAGATTATTATGCACCAATCATGATAATAGAAAAAACAATTTTCTTGTGGACACGAAGAGATAATCTAATAAAATATTTTTAATTCTAAAATTGAGACAATAATAATAATAATAATAATAAAAATAATACTAATAATAATAATAATAATAGACTTTGCGGTAATAGAGATAAGACTGTAAACCATGTACTCTGCGAATGTAGCAAACTAGCACAACGAGAATACAAAACTAGACACGACTGGGTTCGGAAGGTGATTCACTGGGAATTATGCAAAAAATGTAATTTTGACCATACAATAAAATGGTATATACATAAACCAGAATCTGTTCTTGAGAACAAAACGCATAAAATTCTCTAGGACTTTGAAATAAAAACGGATCACCTTATCCCAGCAAGAAGACCAGACCTAGTGTTGATAAACAAAAAAAGAAAGAACTTGTCAACTGGTGGATTTTGCAGTTCCAGCAGATCACAGGGTGAAGCTAAATGAAAATGAAAAAATGGACAAAAATCTGGACCTTGTCAGATAACTGAAAAAGTTATGGAATATGAAAGTGAAGGTGATACCAATTGTAGTTGGTGCACTTGGAACAGTCCCAAAAGGATTGGAAAAGGGTTTGGAAAGTTTGGAAATCAGAGGAAAGATTGAAACCATTCAGAACACTGCACTGCTGCAATCTGCCAGAATACTCAGAAGAGTCCTGGAGACCTGAGGAGACTTGCTGTCACTCAGACTCCAGTGAAAGACCATCAGCTAACACTGGTGTGAAAAACTCAATAATAATAATAATAATATGTGTGACAAAAATGAGGCCATTAACCATGTATTAAGCGAATGCAGCAAACTAGCACAACGAGAATACAAAGCTAGGGTTGGAAAGGTAATCCACAGGGAATTATGCAAAAAACTAAATTTTTGACAATACAACAAAATGGTATATGCATAAAGCAGAATCTGTTCTAGAGAATGAAATACATAAAATCTTTTGGAACTTTGAGATAAAAACGGATCGCCTTATCTCAGCCAGAAAACCAGGCCTAGTATTGATTAACAAAAAAAAAAAGAATTTGTCAACTGGTAGATTTTGCAGTTCCAGCAGATCACAGGGTGAAGGTGAAAGAAAACGAAAAGATAGACAAATACCTAGACCTCACAAGAGAATTGAAAAAACAGTGGAATATGAGGGTGAAAGTGATACCAATTATAGTTGGTGCACTTGGAACAGTCCCAAATGTTTAGAAAACAGACTAGAGGAATTGAAAAGAATTGAGACCATCCAGACAACAGCATTGTTAAGATCAGCTAGAATACTCTAGAGTCCTGGAGACCTGAGGAGATTTGTTGTCACTCAGAAAGTTGTATACCCACATGATACGTTGGGTATGTAATAGAGAGAGAGAGACAGATAGAGTTGTAGTGATGGGATGATAGATGATGGTTCTAACTCGGGTTATTTCCTATAAGTCTAACATAAACAAAGGGGAACCATTCTTGACTGATAAATTATTTATTTATTTATTAATCTACTAGGAAAAAAAGAAGACGGGGTTAGGGTTTAGAGTTAGGGTTAGGGTTTGGGTTTAGGGTTGGAAAATAAATAATTTATCAGTCAAGAGTTGTTCCCCTTTATTTATGTTAGACTTATAGGAAATAACCCTTACTTGTTAATATCTGCTTGCTTCGTCTAACTCGGCCAGCTGTCATGTTCTTCCGTCAATCTAGTGGGCTTTCTGTTAAGGGTTGGTTTTACTTCTTCGTGTTGGGCAGGTCATTGCTGTTTTTATAGTCAATTAACAAGACTTGTTTCTTTTTTGATAAAGCTTTATTTCACAACCCAACCCATTTTCATACGCCGCAGATCAAGACCAGCTCAGAGTGAGAGACCCACAGGTCCACTCACTCTGAATTCTCCGTTGCATCTGACTAACTAACTATCACACGCCTCATCACAAGTTTTTCAAGGGGGTCAAATAAAAAGGTTACTAACCGCCAATAACTGTTGGGTAACTTTCCATAGGACCCCGTTATTTTGAATCTAACAGACCCTAATTCAAATATTCTAACTACAGGTACATACATAAATCATAGCTACTTATGAAATTATGTAACAAGACTCCAGTGAAAGACCATCAGCTTATGCTGATGTGAAAAACTCTCACAAATAGTAATCATAATAATGAGGACATCACCTAAAGTCCTAGTATTTATCTATCATATATAAATCTGACCTCTGATAAGATTTTTTTTGCTAGACGAAGGAGTAAGGACTACTTTGAATTATTGCACATATAAACATTTATCATTTTTTATCAGGCTTAACATTTTATAAGGATAGTGAAGATATATACATACATATGTATATTAAAAATATTAATATTAAAAGTTGGCCAGAAAACTTGAAAAGATCAAAAATAAAATTGTTAAACAGGAGATGTGTTTTTTGTTTAATTCTATATGTATAAATGAAAGAATACTGCCCAAATACACACACACACATATATATATGTATATAAGTTAGTAAAGTCAACGGAGTGGCCTATTGTCGGTATCAGCCAGACAGCAAGGGATTCTATCCCCTTTTCACTAGTGCTAGACCAGAGAGATTGTTTTTGCATCTGAGGTGGAGCGCCATCAGCTCCCCACTTTACTGCACAGATCCTTGTGCTACTCATACGCCGAGTTGGTGAGGGCCGGTATGGTACCCGGGACCTTGTGGTTCCTAGCTGCATGCTCTACCGACTGAGCTAAGCCAGCCTCTATATATATATATATATACGAAGCAATTGCATGGCTTACACACTTTTTAGAAAAACAATGTTTCCAGTTTGAATTTAAATTATTTTCTGCTTCTCCCTTGATGAGTCCGGCTTAAAAACATTTACATCTAAAAACGAACCTAATTATCATTATGCTTTGATGATGATTTTTTATAAATCAAAATATTGTCAATATTAGCAATGAAAATGATATAAAAATATATTCATTTTAACAACATTGTGTGTTTTCATACCCTTTTATCTATCTATCTATCTATCTATCTATCTATATATATATATATATATATATATATATCTTTGAAAGGAAGGAAAAACTCAACACCGTTATTCCATAATAAATTTATTTCGACCAAAATTAGGGCCTTTATAAATCCAAGTTGATTTAATAAAGCTCCCCAAAATCCAGTCTCATCAGATGGAAAATTAACAATAATTTGAATTGCATAACAGAAAAATTTTCTCCTCAAAAGAAATTTTTTTTTACAAAATGTATACATTAAAAGACTGTCACCATGGTGACAGGAAGTCAAATGAGAAAAAAGAATACTTTTCAGGGCAAAATTTTTTCAAGGGATAGTAGTCAGTCAAATTAACAACTTGAGAATTAAATAAGTCTGAAAAAGTATGAAGCAAGGATAAAACAAAAAATATAAAAAAATATAATTTATGATAGCGTAGATAGAGTCAACAGTGCTAGATGACTATATATATATATAAGTGGAAAGAAAATAACATGGTTACTTTTTTGGATACAGTTGGCAACCCAGATGCCATCTGGCAATGACAGGGACAAAATTTTAAAAATGGATTACTTCCTGTTTAAAGCAACCAGTTTATTTTCATTTGATTTTCTTTGTCAGAACGTAAGGACTACTTCGAAAATATTGCACATATTAACATTTATCATTTTTTATCATGCTTAACATTTTATTAGGATAGTGAAGATAGATATACATTGAAAGGTAAATATCGCTAATGCACATATATATATATATATATATATATTTACCTACCCCTCTGCACGAGCAGGATGTGACACAAGGTCAATTTCTTAAGCGGAGTTCAACAGGTTTGAATTCAGAGTTTTCCTTCTCCTAGACCGTTTGCCTAACCAAGGTTAAAGAGCCCAGTCTGCCCTACTATTTATCTATAGCTGGAGGGAGAGCAGGATTCATACCTTTCCCAAGGGTATTAGCGCTAAGTGAAAATGCAATTACCACATCCAGGATTTGAACTTGGGGTGAGTCCATTTCCCATGACTATATATATATATATATGTTTAGATGCAGATAGATATATACTAACATATTTATATGTATATGCAGATATTAAGAAAGAAAAAATATATGTATGTACTTATAAAAATCAAAAATATGCAAGCCTACAAATAGGTGAAACATAGGCGCACACTGGGATAGTAGGGGTAATAGGGGAAGTTGTAAACACTGACAAGATCTAAATTAAGATAAAAAATGACCTCCTATAGCAGGAGGGGCATAGCAATCTAACTAGGTCAAGACTAAGGAGTACAACACATTAAGAGAAATAGATAAGGAATTTTGATTGAAAATAAACACGAGGCTAAAGCAGACAGACATAGGCTCCATCTCAACAAGAGGAAGAAGTCGGCATGACATCAAAAACACCACCAACCAAAAGAATATTGAAAGGAAGGAATATACGATATCACCCCTGGGGGTGGGGAGAAATGTATAAATGTAAGCTGAATTTGGCTATTTGCCAGTCTGAATAAAGAAGTAATCTGACGAAACTCAGTGGGTATCAGATACCCACGAGTGGAAATGGTCCATAATCACGATACCCACAGTGTTTAAGGCCTTTTTATTCACAAATACATACATACATATATATATATATATATATATATATATTATATATATATATATATATATAGATAGATAGATAAATATAGATATAGGTAGATAGTCATCCACAGATGTATCACGTCTCTTCAGTGTTGCAAGATGTTTGCAGGCTACCTCCAGCCAGGATGGAAACCCGATCGATTATCATCAGTCAGGCTTCTTAATCACTCAGTTAGCATCAGCACCTACAGACTGGGACAAGAATTTTAACTTATAAATCATAAATACATACAAATGTATAAATATAAAGGCCACCAGAGAGTGCTCCATCCATTTTATAGGAGAACATTGCCTATATATATGTATATATATATATACATATATATATGTATATATATATATATATACATATATATATATAGAGAGAGAGAGAGAGAGAGATAGATATATTGGTTTCCCAAAATATAGAAGGTAGTTAGGATATGGCCGGTTTAGCTCAGTCGGTAGAGTACTTGACTAGGAATCGCAAGGTTCCTGGTTCGATACCGGCCCTCGCCAACTCAGCGTATGAGTAGCACAGGGATCTGTGCGGTAAAGTGAGGAGCTGATGGTAGGTGTGGCGCTCCACCTCAGACACTAAAAAAAACAATCTTCTTGGTGTAGCACAAGTGAAAAGGGGATAGACTCCCTCGCTCTCTGGCTGATACCGACTTTAGGACACCGGGACGACTTTACATACAAAATCAATGGTACTTGGTGACTGTCAGTTTCTCACCTATGCGATCATCTGACGAGTATGTATAGATAGATAGATAGATAGATATATTAGTTTCCCAAAACATAGAAGTTAGTTAGGATAGTGTACATACAAAATCAATGGTACTTGGTGACTGTCAGTTTCTCACCTATGCGATCATCTGACGAGTATGTGTTATACTGATCACAGGTGAGGAATCATGTGTATTAGAGAACAAAAAGTGGAATTACACCTCTTGGACCTCACCTAACCTGAACTGTCTGAGGTAATTTATCACGTTTGGTCCTTAGGTGGTATGTCTATTAACGTCCTTAAGTCTTAGTCTTTGTTGAGGTTTTTTTTTTGGGGGGGGGTTGTTAATTACCATAACAATTATTCTAAAAATTAATTAATTTTTCATTTCAATTAATTAAAGAGTTTCTTGAGCAAGAGAAGCGGCGGGGGGGGGGGGCGTTGAGCGGAAAGGGAGCTAAGTGATGACTACGATGGTGATAATGATAAAAATGGCTAAGATGGTGACTCAGAAGATGAAGACGATGGTGTGCGAGATGATGTTGGAGATAATAAGAGAAGAGTGTGTACGATACGGATGGAGAGTGAGTGAGGAGAGTGGTGGAGGGGGGTCAGTGGCAGTGAAGCTGTATGAAATGATTATGGAGGAAGATGATGAGGAGGGGTGGGGGGAAGACGGAAAAGAAATCTTTGGGACGACAATGATTGAGTAATATTGATAATGTAGCAATGCGGGTGGGGGGGACTGATTCTGACGATAATGATCATGGTGATGGTGATGGTGATAAGAAAAAAAGGAAGTGGTAGATAATGATGATGATTACATAGAAAAGATGAAAGAAGGAATATCATGAGAAAAGGGTACAGGATTGTGATGAAAAGAAAGGTCATTTATAATGATGATGGTGATAAAGAAATGTCACTGATGATGATGATGATGATGGTGATGATAAAGAAATGTCACTGATGATGGTGATGATGATGATAAAGAAATGTCACTGATGATGATGATGATGAAGAAGAAATGCCACTGATGATGATGATGATGATATAGAAATGCTACTGATAATGATGATGATGATACGTCACTGATGATGATAATATAGAAATGTCACTGATGATGATGATGATGATATGTCACTGATGATGATGATGTTGATATGTCACTGATGAGGATGATGATGATGAAGAAGAAATGCCACTGATGATGATGATGATGATGATGATATAGAAATGCTACTGATAATGATAATGATGATACGTCACTGATGATGATGATGAAGAAGAAGAAATGTCACTGATGATGATGATGATGAAATGTAGCACTGATGATGAGGATGATGATAAAGAAATGTCACTGATGATGATGATGAAGAAGAAGAAATACCACTGATGATGATGATGATGATGATATAGAAATGCTACTGATAATGATGATACGTCACTGATGATGATGATGATGAAGAAGAAGAAATGTCACTGATGATGATGATGATGAAATGTAGCACTGATAATGAGGATGATGATATAGAAATGTCATTGATGATGATGATGAAATGTCACTGATGATGATGATGATGATATAGAAATGTCATTGATGATGAGGATGAGGATGATGATATAGAAATGTCATTGATGATGATGGTGATGATATAGAAATGTCACTGATGATGATGATGAGGAGGAGGAGGATGATATAGAAATGTCATTGATGATGATGATGATGATGATGAAAACCTAACACAAAATATTTGGTAGGGAAAAGACAAAGTCAATATATACAGAATAACAATATCCAATTAAAATAACATTTAATTATATTTCACACCCAAACCAATAAAAAGGGCACAAAGGTGTTTCAAAGAATGCAAGAAGTGTAGCAAGATAATGGTGGAAGGCACTTATTGATTTTTTTCTTTGGTTTGGGAGTGAAGCAATTACCCATGTGCTTATTTTCTAACAGGGCAAGAGACTGTGAGTATTAAATCTTCCATGAGCCCACAGGCAGGAAGAACCCTCTGGGCATGCGCATAAAAAAGGACCCACTTCATACCACCAAGAAAATCCTTTGGCCATTTGAATTCAGGCCTTAAGTGGAATCAGTGACTATTACTGGACAGGGAGAAATTTCCTCTCCATGAGGTAGCTATGACCCACAAAAAAGCCTGAAACCTAAAACTACCTTTTGTCTTTGTCTCTTCCCTTTCAGCTCGACAACCACAAGAAGGAAGAACCTCTAAATATGATGGGGTTAAAAAGAAAACCTGTAAACACGCACCAGAAATGACCAATGACTTTAAACCAACATAAAATCATTAAAGCCCTACAAGACTTGTGTCTGATTTATTCCGAGTTGTGTTGGTAAAAGCGAAAAGGAGAGTAATCAAAGTTAGGAGAGTAAGGGTATAAAAAAAGATAAAAGACAGAATACAGGAAAGAACATAACTCCATGTTTTTTCCTAATTAGTAGATTATTTTATGATACTTTAAAAACATGTGTAATACCTATATAAGTGTGTGTGCGTGTGTGTGTAACTTCTAATCAGTCATGCCACCTGGTCTCACTACAGAATAATGAGAACTTTTATAATAGTAATACACCAGTCGAAGCAAAAGAGTGTATAACTAAATAGACAACAATATTTAATCTCTCTTGCTCTTTTATCATGTATACATCTCCATTGTCTGTATCCCTGTATTCTTTTCCGTTACTCTTTCATTCTAATTCATTTTCTTTTCATCTATTTCCTTGAGTTTGAATTGTCATGTAGCCAACAGACACATGATGTGGGAAGCCCCACCTCCAATATCAAAAGGGAGACAATTCTATTATGTGTCGCAACTCATGTCTTGATGGGTACTCAATTTTTTTTATAAACACATTTTTTTTATTTAACCCATAGATGGGACCCTAACAGATACTACCACTCCGAGTTAGAATGGACCTAGGAATAATGGTGATGAAGGGATACTCCATATTCTTCAGAGCTCCAGAATTGGAACTTCATCATCAGATAGAATTTATGTCATACCCAGGATATTAAGACCCTCAGCCACCACCTTCTAGCACATATATCATAAAATGTGTTGGGGGTTTGCCATAAGGGCAATAGGGTTGGGACAATCATATAGGTGCTAGGGCTTGATGTGACCAGCTGATTCATCAGAGGGGAACCTCTCTGACCACTCGTCTAGCCTAAGTAAGGACAAATGTGTAGTGCTGCATGGTCTGGGTGGTCTGGGAATGAAGCAGGCACCATGTGGTTATTTGCTAACAGGGCAAGAGGTTCACATCTGATTCCTTCCGGGTTGTGTTGGTAAAAACGAAAGAGCTAAGAGTTTGAATTGTCGTGTAGTCAACAGACACATGATGTGGGAAGCCCCACCTCCAATATCAAAAGGGAGACAATTCTATTATGTGTTCCAACAGTGTCGTCTTCTCATTAACTGATGGGCTTACGGTCAAGTCATGTTGAAAACACCGGTCCCCGCAAGATCACCGAAGTTAAGCAACAATGAGCCTGTTCAATACTTAAATGGGTGACCATTTAAGCAACAGTAGATACTGTAAGAAACTGAATATCAAATTGACTTGAAAAGGGTTGATATAGCATAAGAAAAAGGGGATGAGCAAAAAAGTTAGTCTAGCAGATCCATTATTACTAAATCATAAGATGAATCCTCACAGGATGCCCCATTAAATCCTTGTGTAAATCCTGGTGGGTCATCAGAAGAAAATGTGCTCACTCTGAAAAGAAAAATTAATGTCTCCTATTTAAAATATTAAACACCAAAAAAAAATCCATGCTGTTACTATTTAAATATTATTTTTTAATTATCTTTACGAATATAAATCGCATCTTCATTTTGGCTCTAAAAGCAAGATCTAGTTATAGTGTATATATATTTACTTTGTTGTTAATTGTTGTATTTTCCTAGTTTCAGCTGGACATACATACATACATACATACATACAACAGCCCTTTATATATGTATAGATAGATAGATTGTTACATAATTTCATAAACCGCTTATGATTTATTGATATAACAGGGTTAAGTTGGTATTTGGTATATTATCACAGTAGTAGCTGGTACGTTGAATAGCAGTACGTATTCCGAGCATTCGTGGTTTAGTCTGGCGAGTAAGTTTAGGCTGGTAGGCTTAGGCGCCTGTATTACCAGTGTCAAATATTTATATATGACACTGTCCAAGGTATTTACATATTCATTACATCATTTATGTATGTACCTGTAGTTAGAATATTTTGAATTAGGGTCCGTTAGATTCAGAATAATGGGGTCCTATGGAAAGTTACCCGACAGTTACTGGCAGGTAGTAACCTTTTTACTTGACCCATTGAAAAATGCGTGATTAGGTGTGAGATAGTCAGTCAGATGGCACCCTTTGAGAGAGGAAGTCTCTCAGAGTTCACAACTTCCCCGTGGTGGTTGAATCATGGGCTGGGTTGTGAAATAAAAGCTTTATCAGAAAACAACCAAGTCTTGTTAACTGATTATTAAAAACAAGAAATGACCAGCCCAACACGGAAAAGAAGAAGAACCAACCCTTAACAGAAAGCCCTGGAGAGAAGTCAGGCTGAAAAAGATGGCGGCCGAGTTAAACGAAGTAAGCAGATATTTAACAAGTAAGAACCATCATCTCATCCCATCTACTCTAATTATCTGTCTCTCTCTCCCTGTTTATATACCTGACATATTATGTTTAATTTAGTTTGGTTGCTGATATCAAAAAATCAAAAGACTGTGGCAGAGTAACCTATTCCTCTAAATGCATATCTATTCATAATAGAGATTCGGTCTCTATGTCTGTAACCAAAACTATGTCACTGCTTACATCACAGTCATTTCAGGAATTAAATAAGTCTATCAATGAGTATTTAATTTATAGTCAATATCATGACTATATAAAAATATCAAAATCATGGGCTGAGTTGTGAAATAAAAGCTTTATCAGAAAACAACCAAGTCTTGTTAATTGATTATCAAAAACAAGAAATGACCAGTCCAACAAGAAAGAAGAACCAACCCTTTAACAGAAAGACCAGAAGAGAAATCAGCCTGAAGAAGATGGTGGTCGAGTTGGACGAAATAAGCAGAGACAAGTAAGAATCATTATCTCATCCCATCTACTCTAATTATCTGTCTGTCTCTCTCTATATACCCAAAGTATTATGTGAGTAAACAACATCATCATCATGTCGCGCAATTAGCACAGATATCGATGACAATCTCTCGCCAACCTTCTCTATCATTCATTGTTCCCAGAGAGGTCCTCTGCACAGCATCCAGTATCCACGCAGAGTTGGCCAATGTAGGTCCTTGCTGGGCGGCCCACACTAGCATGTCTACATGTTGGCCTCCATGGGAGAATGTCACATGAGTTTGTCCTTACTCCTCCGGCCAGTGTCCAGCATGTCTTGTCCATCTCACTTGGATGGTTTGTGGGATAGGGAGCAGATGGCCATACAGCTGTTTCTTTGTGGGGTGCTGTTTCTACGACTTGTTCAAGACCGCATGCAGCATTCTGTGCAGCTCCCATCTAGCTTATTCTCAAGGCATCTCTTCTTCTTTNATTTTATCTTGTTAATGGATTTCATTTAAGATTCATTGAAGAGATTTTTGCTTATATTCATTAAAATAAAACCAAACAGTTAGAAATCAATAATACTAAGCACATATTTATTAAATTCGATTTTTAATATTAATATGCAAATAGCCTTCCCATTCACACTGTAAACTGCTATTTTGGTTGTATATATAAATATAATTGCATGTTGTCAGTATGTAGACATAGTTTAACAGTATTAATAATGTAAGACAATTTTATTAATAATTGAGGTTTAGAATAAAAATAAAATCATTGAGAATGTGATGTCAATAACTAAGAGAATTGTGACTTGAGTAGGAATATAGTTTCGGTTACAGACAGAAAAACACACATCTCGCATTATAATAAGATATATATATATATATATAATGAAATAAATAATATAAGGTATTACATATCTATTTATTTGATGGCAATAGAACAGTCACAACCTTAGGTTTCATACATGCAAAATCGCATGCATTCATCAGGTGACGTTGATACAATACCATTCATATCAACGTCACCTGATGATGGCATGCAATTTAGCATGTATGAAACCTAAGGTTGTGACTGTTCTTTGCCATCAATAAATAGATATGTAATACCTTTATATATTTATTTATTACATTATACAACAGCTCTAATATTCTTTATATTCGATCACTCTCCTAATAACTACTGCAATTTGGCGCACCATTCCAGTGAAAGCTGAAGTGGTACTATCCAAGCTATAGTTTAATATATATATATATATATGATAGATAGATAAGATGATAAAAGGGTATGAAAACACACAATGTTGTTAAATGAATATATTTTATATCATTTCATTGTTAATATTGACAATATTTGATTTATAAAAAATCAATCACAGAGCATAATGATAATTAGGTTCGTTTTAGATTAAATGTTTTTAATCGCGGACTCATCAAGGGAGAAGCAGAAAATAATTTAAATTCAAACTGGAAACATTGTTTTTCTAAAAGTGTGTAAGCCATGCATCGCTTCGTATATATATATATATATATAATATATAGGGGCTGGCTTAGCTCAGTTGGTAGAGCATGCAGCTAGGAACCACAAGGTCCCGGTTCCATACACTCCTCACCAACTCGGCGTATGAGTAGCACAAGGATCTGTGCAGTAAATGGGGAGCTGATGGCGCTCCACCTCAGATGCAAAACAATCTCTCTGGTCTAGCACTAGTGAAAAGGGGATAGAATCCCTTGCTGTCTGGCTGATACCGACAATAGGCCACTCCGTTGACTTTACTAACTTATATATATATATAGTATTGTGTGTGTATTTGGGCAGTATTCTTTCATTTATACATATAGAATTAAACAAAAAACACATCTCCTGTTTAACAATTTTATTTTTGATCTTTCAAGTTTTCTGGCCAACTTTTTAATATTTTTAATATACATATGTATGTATATATCTCAAGATAAAAACTGTCATGTTTATTCTTTACTTCCTCTTATTAACTAAATACTTAAATTAGAAAAATAACAATGAAAGACGAGAGTGATGGAAGAGTAAGTTTCAGTTGTTCCATTTTTTATTATACTCCCTCTGTTTCAAATCTTTTTATCTGTATTCTTATTTAGTTTCATTAACCTTTCTAATTTAATACAATATTTTATTGCATTAAAACTTAAATACTTGCACCCGGAGGGTGCATATATTTGCTAGTATATATAATAATTTATGATAGCATAGATAGAGTCAACAGTGCTAAATGACTATATTATATATATATATAAGTGGAAAGAAAATGACATGGTTACTTTTTTGGATACAGTTGGCAACCCAGATGCCATCGGGCAATGACAGGGACAAAATTAATTAAAAATGGATTACTTCCTGTTTAAAGCAACCAGTTTATTTTCATTTGATTTTCTTTGCCAGAACGTAAGGACTACTTCGAAAATATTGCACATATTAACATTTATCATTTTTTATCATTCTTAACATTTTATTAGGATAGTGAAGGTAGATATACATTGAAAGGTAAATATCGCTAATGCACATATATATATATATATATATATGTTTAGATGCATAGCAATAGCATAATCTTTACAGATCATTGCCATCCCTCACAATCCTATAACTCCACCACCAGAACCCTTCCTTGCATGAGCCCTCAAATGACTCATCAAACCTGCTGCAGATCCACAAAGTTTGATGCAAATATGACATTGAAAGGACTTCCTTCCCGTTGAATCAGATGAATCAGGTGATAAAATTTTATGCTTATGCACTACCATATATCTCTTAAGACCAGAAGCCGACTTACAGACCTTGCCACAGATAGCACAAGACACATTGTTTGTTCCTGGAATTTGCATGGATTGACCCTGGTGAAATTTCCTATGATTGACATATCCAGCCTTAGAAAGCAAAACTTGACCACATGTCTGACATTTCCAACCCTCCAGGTTCTCTCCAATATGACAGGTGTAACACTTTCGAAGTTGACGCTTTAGGTTTTCATGCACGATTCTTTCTCAAAACTGGTACAACCATCATCCACATGAACTCTCCAGTCAGTTCTCTTCAATGCCAGCTTATCCCAGTTGTCAGGATTTATTTTTTATTTTTACAAGGTTGTTTTTTAAGCAATACTTATACCTCTTCCTAGGCTTAGATGCAGATAGATATATACTAACATATTTATGTATGTGCATTGTATGTATATGCAGATATTAAGAAAGAAAATATATATGTACTTATAAAAATCAAAAATATGCGAGCCTACAAATAGGTGAAACATAGGCGCACACTGGGATAAGAGGAGTAAGAGGGGAAGTTGTAAACACTGACAAGATCTAAATTAAGATAAAAAATGACCTCCTATAGCAGGAGGGGCATAGCAATCTAACTAGGTCAAGACTAAGGAGTACAACACATTAGGAGAAATAGATAAGGATTTTTGATTGAAAATAAGCACGAGGCTAAAGCAGACAGACATAGGCTCCATCTCAACAAGAGGAAGAAGTCGGCATGACATCAAAAACACCACCAACCAAAAGAATATTGAAAGGAAGGAATATATGATATCGCCCCTGGGGGCGGGGAGAAATTTATAAATGTAAGCTGAATTTAGCTATTTGCCAGTCTGAATAAAATAAAAACAGGGTCTGACGAAACTCGGTGGGCCTCAGGTACCCATGAGTGGAAATGATCCATAATCACGATACCCACAGTGTTTAAGGCCTTTTTATTCACCAATACATACATACATATATATATATAGATATAGATATATAATAAAATGGGTACAAGAGATAACCTACTTGAGCTTGTACCCATTTTATAATAAATTTGCTCTACTTAGTATTGAGCACTTTGTATTTGTTATATCACTGACTTACCCACCTGAATTCCACACTTACTAACCATCGTGACCAAATTCACCGGTAAGTCAACTTTTCCTTTATAAATAGATATAGATATAGATAGATAGTCATCCACAGACGTATCACGTCTCTTCAGTGTTGCTAGATGTTTGCAGGCTACCTCTAGCCAGAATGGAAACCCAATCGATTTATCATCAGTCAGGCTTCTTAATCACTGAATTAACATCAGCACCTACAGACTGGGACAAGAATTTTAACTGATAAATCATAAATACATACAAATGTATAAATATAAAGGCCACCAGAGAGTACTCCATCCGTTTTATAGGAGAACATTGCCTATAAATATGTATATATATATATATATACATATATATATATATATATAGATAGATAGATATATTGGTTTCCCAAAATATAGAAGAGTACTTGACTAGGAATCGCAAGGTTCCTGGTTCAATACTGGCCCTCGCCAACTCAGCATATGAGTAGCACAGGGATCTGTGCGGTAAACTGAGGAGTTGATGGTAGGTGTGGCACTCCACCTCAGATGCTAAAAAAACAATCTCCTTGGTCTAGCGCAAGGGGAAAGGGGATAGACTCCCTCGCTCTCTGGCTGATACCGACTTTAGGCCACCCCGACAACTTTACATACAAAATCAATGGTACTTGGTGACTGTCAGTTTCTCACCTATGCGATCATCTGACGAGTATGTATAGATAGATAGATATATTAGTTTCCCAAAACATAGAAGTTAGTTAGGATAGTGTACATACAAAATCAATGGTACTTGGTGACTGTCAGTTTCTCACCTATGCGATCATCTGACGAGTATGTGTTATACTGATCACAGGTGAGGAATCATGTGTCTTAGGGAACAAAAAGTGGAATTACACCTCTTGGACCTCACCTAACCTGAACTGTCTGAGGTAATTTATCACGTTTGGTCCTTAGGTGGTATGTCTATTAACGTCCTTAAGTCTTAGTCTTTGTTGAGGTTTTTTTTTGGGGGGGGTTGTTAATTACCATAACAATTATTCTAAAAATTAATTAATTTTTCATTTCAATTAATTAAAGAGTTTCTTGAGCAAGAGAAGCGGTGGGGGGGGGGTTGAGCGGAAAGGGAGCTAAGTGATGACTACGATGGTGATAATGATAAAAATGGCTAAGATGGTGACTCAGAAGATGAAGACGATGGTGTGCGAGATGATGTTGGAGATAATAAGAGAAGAGTGTGTACGATACGGATGGAGAGTGAGTGAGGAGAGTGGTGGGGGGGTCAGTGGCAGTGAAGCTGTATGAAATGATTATGGAGGAAGATGATGAGGAGGGGTGGGGGGAAGACGGAAAAGAAATCTTGGACGACAATGATTGAGTAATATTGATAATGTAGCAATGCGGGTGGGGGGGGGACTGATTCTGACGATAATGATCATGGTGATGGTGATGGTGATAAGAAAAAAAGGAAGTGGTAGATAATGATGATGATTACATAGAAAAGATGAAAGAAGGAATATCATGAGAAAAGGGTACAGGATTGTGATGAAAAGAAAGGTCATTTATAATGATGATGGTGATAAAGAAATGTCACTGATGATGATGATGATGATAAAGAAATGTCACTGATGATGATGATGAAGAAGAAGAAATGCCACTGATGATGATGATGATGATGATGATGATATAGAAATGCTACTGATAATGATGATGATGATATGTCACTGATGATGATGATGATGAAGAAGAAGAAATGCCACTGATGATGATGATAATATGCCACTGATGATGATGAGGATGATGATATATCACTGATGATGATGATGGTGATGATGATGAAATGTCATTGATGATGATGATGATATAGAAATGTCACTGATGATGATGATATAGAAGTGTCACTGATGATGATGATGATGAAGAAGAAATACCACTTATGATGATGATATAGAAATGTCATTGATGATGATGATGATGATGAAATGTAGCATTGATGATGATGATGATGAAATGTAGCACTGATAATGATGATGAGGATGATGATATAGAAATGTCATTGATGATGAGGATGATGATATAGAAATGTCATTGATGATGATGAAATGTCACTGATAATGATGATGATATAGAAATGTCATTGATGATGATGATGATGATAATAATAATCTAACACAAAATATTTGGTAGGGAAAAGACAAAGTCAATATATACAGAATAACAATATCCAATTAAAATAACATTTAATTATATTTCACACCCAAACCAACAAAAAGGGCACAAAGGTGTTTCAAAGAATGAAAGAAGTGTAGCAAGATAATGGTGGAAGGCACTTATTGATTTTTTTCTTTGGTTTAGGAGTGAAGCAATTACCCATGTGCTTATTTTCTAACAGGGCAAGAGACTGTGAGTATTAAATCTTCCATGAGCCCACAGGCAGGAAGAACCCTCTGGGCATGCGCATAAAAAAGGACCCACTTCATACCACTAAGAAAATCCTTTGGCCATTTGAATTCAGGCCTTAAGTGGAATCAGTGACTATTACTGGACAGGGAGAAATTTCCTCTCCATGAGGTAGCTATGACCCACAAAAAAGCCTGAAACCTAAAACTACCTTTTGTCTTTGTCTCTTTCCTTTCAGCTCGACAACCACAAGAAGGAAGAACCTCTAAATATGATGGGGTTAAAAAGAAAACCTGTAAACACGCACCAGAAATGACCAATGACTTTAAACCAACATAAAATCATTAAAGCCCTACAAGACTTGTGTCTGATTTATTCCGAGTTGTGTTGGTAAAAGCGAAAAGGAGAGTAATCAAAGTTAGGAGAGTAAGGGTATAAAAAAAGATAAAAGACAGAATACAGGAAAGAACATAACTCCATGTTTTTTTCTAATTAGTAGATTATTTTATGATACTTTAAAAACATGTGTAATACCTATATAAGTGTGTGTGCGTGTGTGTGTAACTTCTAATCAGTCATGCCACCTGGTCTCACTACAGAATAATGAGAACTTTTATAATAGTAATACACCAGTCGAAGCAAAAGAGTGTATAACTAAATAGACAACAATATTTAATCTCTCTTGCTCTTTTATCATGTATACATCTCCATTGTCAGTATCCCTGTATTCTTTTCCGTTACTCTTTCATTCTAATTCATTTTCTCTTCATCTATTTCCTTGAGTTTGAATTGTCATGTAGCCAACAGACACATGATGTGGGAAGCCCCACCTCCAATATCAAAAGGGAGATAATTCTATTATGTGTCGCAACTCATGTCTAGATGGGTACTCAATTTTTTTTATAAACACATTTTTTCTATTTAACCCATAGATGGGACACTAACAGGTACCACCACTCCAGGTTAGAATGGACCTAGGAATAATGGTGATGAAGGGATACTCCATATTCTCCAGAGCTCCAGAATTGGAACTTCATCATCAGATAGAGTTTAACATCATACCCAGGATTATTGAAGTCAGTCAGTCAGTCAACAATTGGTTTGAACAATATGACTGGCCAAGCACAACTGAACCAGTGTCAAGACAACTGGTACTTATGGGAATTCAGAACAGTCCACTCATGCATTTGGGTGATTCCATTCCCTGAATCCTGATTGGCTGCTTGGTTTGTATGAACCTCTGAGGCTCCATAAATCCTGCCACTTTGCAGTGGTCTTTACAGCATACCAGAATCGTATTGGGTTACGATTGCTTGCTGTCTTGTCTTGTCTTGCCAATTCGACGGTAATTGGACTTAGTATGATTATTCTACAAGGATATGAAGACCCCAGCCATCGCTTTCTAGCATATATATATTATGAAAAGGGTTGGGGGTTTGCCATAAGGGTAATAGGGTCAGGACAATCATATAGGTGCTAGGGCTTGATGTGACCAGCTGATTCATCAGAGAGGACCTCTCCGACCACTTGTAAGGACAAATGTGTAGTGCTGCATGGTCTGGGTGGTCTGGGAATGAAGCAGGCACCATGTGGTTATTTGCTAATAGGGCAAGAGGTTGTGTTGGTAAAAATGAAAGAGCTAAGAGTTTGAATTGTTGTGTGACCAACAGACACATAATGTGGGAAGCCCCACCTCCAATATCAAAAGGGAGACAATTCTATTATGTGTCCCAACAGTGTTGTCTTCTCATTAACTGATGGGCTTACAGTCAAGTCATGTTGAAAACACCGGTCCCTGCAAGATCACCGAAGTTAAGCAGCAATGAGCCTGTTCAATACTTAAATGGGTGACCATTTAAGCAACAGTAGATACTGTAAGATTTGGCAATAATTGACTTGAAAAGGGTTGATATAGCATAAGAAAAAGGGGATGGGCAAAAAGGTTAGTCTAGCAAATCTATTATTACTAAATCATCAGTTGAATCCTCACAGGATGCCCCATTAAATCCCTGTGTAAAAAAGACCTAGCATTGATCTGACCTGGTGGGTCATCAGAAGAAAATGTGCTCACTCTGAAAAGAAAAATGAATGTCTCCTATTTAAAATATTAAACACCAAAAAAAATCCATGCTGTTACTATTTAAATTTTATTTTTTAATTATCTTTACGAGTATAAATTGCATCTTTATTTTGGCTCTAAAAGCAAGATCTGGTTATAGTGAAGGTGTATATATATTTACTTTTTTGTTAATTGTTGCATTTTCCTAGTTTCAGCTGGACATACATACAACTGCCCTTTATATATGGATAGATAGATAGATTGTTACATAATTTCATAAGCAGCTTATGATTTATGTATGTACCTGTAGTTAGAATATTTTGAATAGTGTCCATTAGATTCAGAATAATGGGGTCCTATGGAAAGTTACCCGACAGTTACAGGGGGATAGTAACCTTTTTGCTTCACCCCTTGAAAAATGTGAGATAGTTAGTCAGTCAGATTGCACCCTTTGAGAGAGGAAGTCTCTCAAGGTTCACAACTTCCATGTGGTGGTTGAATCATGGGCTGGGTTGTGAAATAAAAGCTTTATCAGAAAACAACCAAGTCTTGTTAATTGATTATTAAAAACAAGAAATGACCAGTCCAACACGGAAAAGAAGAAGAACCAACCCTTAACAGAAAGCCCTGGAGAGAAGTCAGGCTGAAAAAGATGGCAGCTGAGTTAAACGAATATTTAACAAGTAAGATCCATCATCTCATCCCATCTACTCTAACTATTTGTCTGTCTCTCTCTCCCTGTTTATATACCTGACGTATTATGTGAGTATACAACAAGATTACATTCATGTTTAATTTAGTTTGGTTGCTGATATCAAAAAATCAAAAGACTGTGGCAGAGTAACCTATTCTTCTAAACGCATATCAATTCATAATAGAGATTCAGGCTCTTTTTGTCTGTAACCAAAACTATGTCACTGCTTACATCACAGTCATTTCAGGAATTAAATAAGTCTATCAATGAGTATTTCATTTATAGTCAATATCATGACTATATAAAAATATCAAAATCATGGGCTGGGTTGTGAAATAAACGCTTTATCAGAAGACAACCAAGTCTTGTTAATTGATTATTAAAAACAAGAAATGACCAGTCCAACAAGAAATATAAACCAACCCTTAACAGAAAGCCCTGAAGAGAAATCAGCCTGAAGAAGATGGTGGTCGAGTTGGACGAAGTAAGCAGAGACAAGTAAGAACCATCATCTCATCCCATCTACTCTAATTATCTGTCTGTCTCTCTCTATATACCCAAAGTATTATGTGAGTATACAACATCATCATCATGTCGCTCAATTAGCACAGATATCCATGACAATCTCTCGCCAACCTTCTCTATCATTCATTTCCCCAGGGAGGTTCTCTGCACAGCATCCAGTATCCATGCAGTGTTGATCAATGTAGGTCCTTGCTGGGCGGCCCACACTAGCATGTCCACATGTTGGCCTCTATAGGAGAACGTCACTTATGAGTTCGTCCTTGCTCCTCCAGTGTCCAGCATGTCTTGTAGTCTCACTTGGATGGTTTGTGGGATAGGGAGCAGATGGCCATACAGCTGTTTCCTTTTGGGATGCTGTTTCCATGACTTGTTCAAGACCGCCCCACACGTAGCATTCTTGTGCAGCTCCCATTTAGCTTATTCTCAAGGCGCCTCGTTAGGGTCCAAGTGGTGCAGCCATACAGCAGCACTGATACAACCACAGCTTGAAAACCAAGATTACATTATTTATCATATTTAATTTAGTTTGATTTAAACTTGTCTTTCATTGTATTGTAATTGTGTGAGATTTTAGAAATATAATGTCAAGAAAGGGGTGCATGGCATAATGGTTAGAGTCATGGGAAATGGACTAATACCCTTGGGAAAGGTATGAATCCATACATTCCCCCTCCAGCTATAGTAGGGCAGGCTGGGCACTTTAAACTTGGATAGGTAACCAGTCTAGGAGAAGGATGACTCTGAATTTGAAAAAACTTGAGGTCAGTTGTTGATTGGGTTTGTGACATTCCTTGTGCACCAATTCTTTCCTATCGAATGTGTCAAAACGCCCGGATGGTCCTGTTGGAATATTTTGTGATATAAGGCATGTGATAGATGCCTGCTCCTAAATATAGACTCGTTGACTACCATGTGACCACCGAGGATTCCTACTGTCCAATCACTGGCAGTACTGCTGCTGCTGTTGTTGTATTAATAGAAGCCTGATTCTAAACTTATGTCATTGACACTCGGACGATCTTGGACGACGGACTTACAAAGAATACTATAACACAGGATACTTATTGGCTTGCTTACTTACTTACTACATCTGGAACCAAGGATGCCGGTCAAATACTTAACAGGTCCAACACAAGCCTTCACCATTTTAGACAAAACATTATGTAGGTTGTTCATTGGATGAATCCTCATGTGTCGAAATCAACGAGAGAGTTCGTTTTTTTTTTTAATGTTAAGAATATTAAGATCCATGGGGTCTTGGGTTAATAGACTGACACTTGTTAACTGACTTGCTAATATAAAAAAAAAAAAAGATTGGGGCAGGGTAACCCATTCCTCTAAATGAGATTATAATGAGATGGACAACATAAAATTAACTTACCATAAAGGATCATCATCATCATGTCACGCTATTAGCACAGATTTCCATGACAATCTCTCTCCAGCCGTCCCTATCACTCATTGTTCTTGGGAGGTCCTCTGCGCAGAGCTGGTCAATGTACGTCTTTGCCCACACTGGCGTGCCCATATACTGGTTTCCACAGGAGGACATCATTTATGATTTCGTCCTTGCTTCTTCAGCAGTGTCCTGCATGTCTTGTCTGTTTTACTCAGATGGTTTGGGTGATATGGGACAGGTGGCCGTACAGCTGTTTTCTCGTGGGGTGTTGTTTCCACATTTTGTTTAGGATTGCACACAGCATTCTTGTGCATTTCCCATCTAGTTTATTCTCTCGGCGCTTCATCTATTTATATATATATATATATAGATATGTATAGATATATGGGAGAAATAAGATGGAAATTAGTCCGACAGAATGTGAGAAAGGTAGACAAACATGGGATGTTGTAGAAAATGGATGAAAATGTTCACCATTGAAGCAAGAACTCAATCCTACATTCTGAAGAAGGTATAAGAGATCGAAACGTTACAACATCGACATCACTACCTACAATAAACATCATTATAAATGGGTATCATTTTCTACAACATCCCATGATTGTCTACCTTTCTCCACACACTATGCATGCATTAACATTGATTTCTGTGGATGATATCAGGGCTCGACATTAATGCCACCCTGTCATCCCGGGGACGATAAAAATTACATCCAGGATGATCAATACGTCATCTGGGACAGTTTGCCAGGGACGGTAAAAATTTTTCCTAAAAGTTAGTCCTACATTCCAATAATGGCCATCCAGTGATGGCCTGAATGCTGACCTCAAAATGAGGCTACGGCACCGCAGGCCTATTCTCAAAGCCATGCAATGGTGGAGGGAGATTGTTTAAAAGGACCGAATTATGTACTACTAACCCTACTCAGGGTAACTTAAAGTAAAAAAAAGTATTTTTTTAGCTCAAAACACACTAGGAAATGGATTTTTTGTCCAAATACCTAGAATTATCACAGCTTCAGCTTTTCTTAATGTTTTATTACATGTTATTATGCTACTGATGACTGACAAGTATAGATGATGCTAATGAATTAAACAAAAATATTTTGATTTCGGGACTGTCCAAACCCCATTCGGGATGGTCAAACCCCATTCGGGACGGTTGACAATTTTTGTTTGGGACTGTCATGAAAAAAGTTAGTGTCGGGCCTGGGTGAGATATTACTACCTAGTTCCTGGACCACCTGCTAAATTGATGATAAGAACTGAAACCAGAGGTTATTCCAAAATCCCCAAAATATATCAAATCTTCTATGAATTCTGTCACCATTTCAATAAAATTTAAGTCTGATGTATGTTATATACTCGTTCAACATCGGGTATATAAACGGGAGACAAAGACAGATTAATAGAGATGTGATGATGGTTCTTACATGTTAATATCTCTGCTTACTTCGTCTAACTCAGCCGCCATCTTTTTCAGGCTGATTTTCCAGGCTGGTTTCTCTTCAGGATTTTCTATTAACGGTTGTTGATCTTTGCTGTGAACCTCTTCAGATGATGATTTTTGGGTCAGTTTGTTGTATACTCACTTTACTTATACTCATACTTATATTGTTGTTTACCCAGTCAATATCTCGGGTCTATAATAGAGAGAGGACAGATAGATATATGATTGAGATGATGGTCTTATTTGTTAACTTCTACTTGTTGACTCACTGCTTACTGCTTCTAACTTGGCCAACATCTTTTTTAGGCTGACTTCTCTTCAGGGCTTTCTGTTATGGGTTTGTTCTTCTTCTTCTTTTCCATTTTGGGCTGGTCATTTCTTGTTTGAATTAATCAATTAACAAGACTAGCCAAGGTTAAAGATCCCAATCTGCCCTGATATTTACCCATAACTGGAGTGAGGGTTGGATGCATACATTTCCCAAGGGTATTAGCACTATGTGAAATACAAACAGCCTTGTCCAGGATTTGAACTCGGTTTGACGAATCCATTCCTACAACTCTAACAATTGCACCACATGTTAGTATATATATATATATATATATATATATATATATGAGGTAAGGTAAAAGGAAAAGTGGACAAAAAATAATGACTCAAACAAGTAGAAATAGGAGAGAAATATTTTGTTCTTCTTACGCAAAAAACTTCATCAGTCTAACTTTTGTGTATATTAAAAGTTAGACTGATGAAGTTCTTCACGTAAGGAAGAATGAAATATTTTTCTCCTATTTCTACTTGTTTGAGTCATTATTTTTTGTTCACTTTTCCTTTAACCTTACCTCATACTGTGGACAAAAAATAATGACTCAAACAAGTAGAAATAGGAGAAAAATATTTCATTCTTCCTTACGCGAAGAACTTCATCAGTCTAACTTTATATCAATAAAGTTTATCAATAAAGTTAGACTGATGAAGTTCTTTGCGTAAAGAAGAACGAAATATTTCTCTCCTATTTCTACTTGTCTGAGTCATTATTTTTTGTCCACTTTTCCTTTTACCTTACCTCATACTATCAGATTTTACTCCAACCCTCCTATCTTCATACATATATATATATATATATATATATATATATATATATATGCCTGATATATACATACATGCATATGTATATGCCTGATACCCAATTTCTAGTTATAATATTCTTACAAATGTAATCTAAAATTATTATGTATTATCATCTGTTATTAATTTTCCAATGGCACAGATACTACACTTTGATCCATGACAGAAGAACTAATACAGGTGTAAATAATCACATCATAAATGATTTGAGACTAGGGTAGTTGTAATAGAAGAGAGATAATGATGATGATGATGAGGATGTGAAGATTATGATGATAAAGAGACAAGATACAAGAGATTTGATGATGATGATAATGATGATTTAGTATTGCTGATCATGATGATGAGATGTATGAGCATAATGATGATGATGATGATGATATAGAGAATTATCGTGTAATAGGGAAGGTATATCGATGATGATGATGATGATTGCAGAGAATCGTAATGAGTAATGATGAAAACAAAAAAAAAAATTAAAAAAAGAAGAGGAATAACATAATTATCAATGATTTATTAATAACAATTCGTTGAAAGAAACGTAAAAAAAAAAGAAAGAATAATTGATAAGAATAATAATCTATTTAATAATGATTTGGTAATGATTAATGATTAGGAGAGAAAAAAATGTTATTCTGATTTTATTACAAAGAAAGGAAAGATGTTGATCATTATAATTAAGAAAATATGATGGTGAGAATAACATAGATAAAATAATAATGATAGATGATGATGATGATGATGATGAAAAAAGAATGAACTGACATTGTATGAATGATGATGATTATTATGATGATATAGAGAATGATGATTGATATCATATAAAGAATGATGGTTTAATAATAAAGGTAGGAATGGTGTTGATGATGATGATGATGATAGGAATGGTGTTGATGATGATGATGATGATAGGAATGATTGATGATTGATGTTGATGAAGGTAGGAATGATGATTGATGATGATGATGATGATGGAATGATATGATGATGATGATGATGATGATTGATGATGAGGAATGGATATTGATATGATGATGATGATGATGATGATGATGATGATGATGATGATATGAGATGATGATGATGATGATGATAATGATGATGAGATGAGAATGATGATGATGATGATGATGGTAGGAATGGTGATGATGATGATGATGATGATGAATGATGATAGGATGATGATGATGATGAAGGTAGGAATGGTATTGATGATGATGATGATATGAGCACAATGATGATGATGATGATAATATAGAGAATTATGCTGTAATAGGGAAGCTATTGATGATGATGATGAAGGTGGGAAAGATTTTGATGATGATGATAATAAATATATATATGTATATTATAAGAATTTTTTAATATAGACTTTATATATATATATATGTGTGTATGAGAGGAAAGGTTCTGGGTGTGGGGTCAAAGGATTGTGAGGGACGGCAGTGATCTGTAAAGATTATGTTATTGCTATATATAATATATATATATATATATATATATATTTGATTTGGAGTGGGGGTTTGAAGGCTATCACAATGTGAGCGATAAAGAAAGATGAGGAAATGAGGATATTGTTCAATTACCTGTTATTCATTGTATATATATATATGTATATAATATATAAATATACAAATATATGCATATATATAAATATATGTATATATATATATATATATATATACAATTACCTGTTATTCATTGTATATATATATATATATATATATATATATATTCCTGATACATATATGTATATTATGGTACAGAGGTAAGTTATTTACTATGCTTAGCTTAGTTGTACCACAAAGCCAGAACTATGGGGCACCTAGTGTGAATCAAACTTACTAACAATCGTTTGCTAATCAATCTTCCTAACCATTACACCATGGTGGGGCATAAGTAATGGAACAGTCAGTGATAAGATAATAAAAAGTAACTTGACTTATTACTTCTGCCTCACTGTATATATTAAAAAGTTGATAAGACAGAAAGAAAGATAAGGATATTATGAATGAAAAAAAGAAAAGAAAGAAAGAAAGAATTATGATAATAACAGCCCTGATAATGACTATGATAGAGGAAATGATGATAATAATAATAATAATAATAATAATAATAAGCATGATGGTGGTGGTGCTGCTGCTGCTGGTGGTGCTGCTGGTGGTGGTGTTCGGAAATGGAAGGAACAGAAAGTACCAATTTTAGAAAAAAAAATGTTGCGGAAAAAGGAGACTTTAAAATAATGAAGAACCAAAACATAAAAAATAAATAAATAAAATAGAATGAAATGAAAGAAAAGAAAGAAAAGAAAGAAAAAGAAAAAAGAAAAAAAGAAGGGAATAAAAATATCAAAGAAGAAGAAAATAAGAAATGTAAAAAAAAGAAAATGACGGAATAAAGGAATGAAGGAATAAAGGATGAAGGAATAAAGGAATAAAGGAACGAAGAAAAAGGAATGAAGGAATAAAGGATGAAGGAATAAAGGAATGAAGGAAGGAAAGAAGGAATTAAGAATTCTGACAGAATCTAAGATGGGCACTGACTGATGCCACGGCAACCAATGCAGTCTGCGGCTGCTTCTTCTACTGACTTTTCTGGTTTCATTTCTTCCTGCCTACCTTACTTCTTTCCTTCATTTCATCCATCTTTCCTTCAAGTCTCCCTTCCTTCCTTCCTCCCTCCCTCCATTCCTTTCATCACCCCTTCCTCCCTTCCTTCTTCATCACCCTTCCTCCCTTCCTTCCTCCCTTCTTTCATTTCAACACCTTCCTCCTTCCTTCCTTCATTTTTTTTCTTCCTTCCTTCCTTTATTTTTTTCATTTTATCCATCTTTCCTTCTTTCTCCCTCCCTTCCTTCCTTCCTTCATTTTTTCCTTCATTTTTTTTCTTTCATTTTTTTTCTTCTTCTTCGTTCTTTCCTTCATTTCATTCGTCTTTCCTTCAAGTCTCCCTTCCTTCCTCCCTCCTTTCCTTCATTCCTTCCTTCCTCTCTCCCTACCTTCCTCTCTCCCTACCTTCATTCCTTCCTTCCTTTATTTTATACCTTCAGTTCTTTCTTTCCTCTCATCATTCCTTCCATCATTTCATTCAACTTTCCTTCCTTTGGTTCTTTCCTCCCTTCCCCCTCCCTTCCTTCCTTTTTTAATTTCATTCATTTTTCCTTCTAGCTTCCCTTTCTTCGTCTCTCCCTCACTATCTTTCTTCCATCCTTCATTTTTTCAATTCATCCACTTTTCTTTCATCTTTCCTCCCTCCTTCTCTGATTCCTTCTTTTTTTCCTTCATTTTATCTATCTTTCCTTCAAGTCTCCTTTCTTTCCTCCCTCCCTTCCTCTCTTCCTTCATTACTTCCTTCTTTATTTCATTCATTTCATGCATATTTCCTTCAAGTTTCCCTTCCTTACTTCCTCCATTCCTTCATTCCTTCCTTCATTTTTTCCTTCATTCATTTTTTCATTGCGACCATCTTTCCTTCATTGTTCTTTCCCCCCTTATTCCTTCTCTCATTCCTTCATTTCATCCATCTTTACTTCCTTCCTCCCTCCCTACCTTCAGTCCTTCCTTCATCCATCTTTCCTTCCTTCCTACCCTCATTTGTTCATTCCTTATTTCTTGCATATTTCTTTCTCTTCTTCCTCCCTTCATTCTTTCCTTCCTTTCTTTCATCCATCTTACCTTCCTTCCTCTCCTCATTCGTTTGTTCCTTCTTGCTTGCATATTTCATTCTTTCCTTCCTTTCTTTCATCCATCTTACCTTCCTTCCTCTCCTCATTTTGTTCCTTCTTGCTTGCATATTTCATTCTTTCCTTCCTTTCTTTCATCCATCTTACCTTCCTTCCTCCGCTCATTCGTTCATTCCTTATTTCCTTCCTTCATTCTTCTTTCCTTTCTTTCATCCATCTTATCTTCCTTCCTCCCCTCATTCATTCGTTCCTTCTTTCCTTCCTTTCTTGCATATTTCATTTTTTCCTTCTTTCTTTCATCCATCTTTACCTTCTTTCCTTCGCTCATTCGTTCATTCTTATTTCCTTGCATATTTCTTTCTTTCTTTCCTTCCTTTCTTTCATCCATCTTACCTTCCTTCCTCTCCTCATTCGTTTGTTCCTTCTTGCTTGCATATTTCATTCTTTCCTTCCTTTCTTTCTTCCATCTTACCTTCCTTCTCCCCTCATTCGTTCATTCCTTATTTCCTTGCATATTTCATTCTTTCCTTCCTTTCTTTAATCCATCTTACCTTCCTTCCTCTCCTCATTCGTTCATTCCTAATTTCCTTCCTTGCTTGCATATTTCTTTCTTTCCTTCCTTTCTTTCATCCATCTTACCTTCCTTCCTCCCCTCATTCATTCATTCCTTATTTCCTTGCATATTTCATTCTTTCCTTCCTTCCTTCATTCTTCCTTCCTTTCTTTCATCCATCTTACCTTCCTTCCTCTCCTCATTCGTTCATTCCTAATTTCCTGGCATATTTCTTTCTCTTCTTCCTTCCTTCATTCTTTCCTTCCTCTCCACATTCGTTCATTCCTTCTTGCTTGCATATTTCATTCTTTCCTTCCTTTCTTTCATCCATCTTACCTTCCTTCCTCCCCTCATTCATTCATTCCTTATTTCCTTGCATATTTCATTCTTTCCTTCCTTCCTTCATTCTTTCCTTCCTTTCTTTCATCCATCTTACCTTCCTTCCTCTCCTCATTCGTTCATTCCTAATTTCCTGGCATATTTCTTTCTTTTCTTCCTTCCTTCATTCTTTCCTTCCTTTCTTTCATCCATCTTACCTTCCTTCCTCCCCTCATTCGTTCGTTCCTTCTTTCCTTCCTTGCTTGCGTATTTCATTATTTCCTTCCTTTCTTTCATCCATCTTTACCTTCCTCCCTCCCCTCATTCATTCATTCCTTATTTCCTTGCATATTTCTTTCTCTTCTTCCTTCCTTCATTCTTTCCTTTCTTTCTTTCATCCATCTTACCTTCCTTCTCTCCTCATTCGTTCATTCCTTCTTGCTTGCATATTTCATTCTTTCCTTCCTTTCTTTCATCCATCTTACCTTCCTTTCTCCCCTCATTCGTTCATTCCTTCTTGCTTGCATATTTCAATCTTTCCTTCCTTTCTTTCACCCATCTTACCTTCCTTCCTCCCCTCATTCATTCGTTCCTTCTTTCCTTCCTTTCTTGCATATTTCATTCTTTCCTTCCTTTCTTTAATGCATCTTACCTTCCTTCCTCCCCTCATTCATTCATTCCTTATTTCCTTGCATATTTCTTTCTCTTCTTCCTTCCTTCATTCTTTCCTTCCTTTCTTTCATCCATCTTATCTTCCTTCCTAACACTTCTGATTTTCTCTCCACCCACTACCACCACCAACAACAACAACAACAACCACCACCACCCACCACCACCACCACCCACAACCCCATCCTCCCTTACCCCCTCCCCTTCCCTCCCCCTCTCTTCCCTTCCCTTGCTGCACACTGCATCTTGCATCTTGCATCTTGCTGCACTTCCTATGTTCACTAGAGCACCAAACAATGCAATATGATTCAAATGTATAAACCAGTAAATGGTAATTGTGCATCGCTCGCTGCAATATGTGCAGAGCAATGTCTAGCAGATTCTTTATACCCCTATGATTAATACATCAGTCTACCTGTGTCTCACAGCTGTCAGCTGTCGAGTAATTAACTCATCAATCAAATACATAAGCAAATACCATAAATAATTGACCCTGTGCCAGACTAACCTTTGTAAATATACTAATACCCATAAACGAGTATACCACTAACAATTTTTTAATAAAAACTTGATTTCTTCCAAACAAGAAAAATTAAAGTAAGCGGAATAGCTTATAGTCACTATCAGCCAGACAGCAAGGGAGTCTATCCCCTTTTCACTGTGGCTAGACCAGAGATATTGTTTATTGTGTCGGAGGTGAAGCGCCAGGCCTAGCATAAGTTCACTACTTTACTTTCACAAGCTGTGCTACTCATGCACTGAGTTGGCGAGCACAGGTATTGAACTCGGAAACTTGTGGTTCCTGGGCAAATACTTTACCAACTGAGCTAAACTGGCTTCTCTCTCTCTCTCTCTCTCTCTCTCTCTCTCTCTCTCTCTCTGTATGTGCACCAATTCTTTCCTATCGACTGTGCCAAAAAGTGCGGATGGTCCAACACAAGCCTTCACCACTATAAACAAATCACTGTGTCGGTTGTTCATTGGATGAACCCTCATGCATTGAAATCGACAAGAGAGTCCATATATGGTGTTACATAATCTATGCGGTTGCATAAGATTATTGTCAATCCCCTGTAATTCTGAGGGGATGACCCTTTTCATACCATGGCCGGGTCCTTCTATGGAAAATTACAGAAGCCCGCCAAATATGTGAAGTCACGTGGGACCTTTTTCAGAGTCCCCAGTTTGCAGTTGGACGTCAGGCAGAGCGGTCGGCCATTTTATGCTCTGCCTAAAACTGGAACTCACGCGCGCTATGTTAGTCAGATATTTAGTTACATGAAATGTATAGTTAAGGAAATAAAAGTTTATATAAGTAATATGTTCTTGTGGTTGATGAATGTCTTGGTAACAAGACTAAGAAATGAATCCAGGACGACCAGCCAGCAGGAACATAGCAATAGAAGACCTTAGAAGAAAGTCCAGACCTTAGAAGATATACCAAGTCAACACCAGACGCAAGATGTTAGAAGATAGAACCAAAGCCGACCAGAAGAATAGATGTCCAAGATATAGAAGCAAGTAAGAAGTAAAGAAGTAAGAAAGGGTATACAACATATATGCTGATTTGGTACCGTGAAAACCTCTCTCTCTCTCTCTCTCTCTCTCTCTTACACACACACACACACACACACACAAACACATATATATATGTGTGTGTGTGTGAATAAAAGGAAGTGAATCCGACGGTATGTAGTATAATAAAAATTGAAAAAACACAGGTTTAAATGAGTTAAGTGGTGAGTTTATTGGCCGACGCTGCAGTGTTTCAATCTATTAATTAGATCATCTTCAGGGCTTTTGTTGGTATGTGGAAGGTGATAAAAAATTTTTTCTCTCAGAATAAGGAGACAGGCGAGTAATAGTCCTTGTTTATCGGTCTGTTTAAAATTTGAAGTCTGAGAAAAAAGAACGTTGAAAAAATGAATGGTTTGAAATATGACGTCAAATATCTTTTTTTCGGTGTGAGTATTAGAATGTGTAAGTGTTTGTATCGAAAAAAAGGCATTTTTAATGGGTGTAAAGTTAGGGTTGTGAAGAAATGAAGTGAATGGTATTTGGAAACTGTCAGTTTCACACCAATATGATTTTCAAACTGTTGACTTTATGTCTTCACTTCCCTGGAATATACACGAATATACATGATCTATCAATGATATTGAGGTGTGTGGTGTAGTGGTTATTGTCATAGGAAATGGTCATGGTGCGACAAGTTCAAATCCTGGATAAGGCAGTTTGCATTTCACATAGTGCTAATATTCTTGGGAAAGGCATGCATAGAACTATTCTCCCTTCCGGCTATGTTTAACCTTGGCTTGGCAACCATCCTAGGAGAAGGAAAACTCTAAACCTGTTTAACTACATTTAAGAATTAACCTTATGTCACATCCTACTTGTACAGAGGGGTTGGTATATATATATATATATATATATATATATATATATATATATAGGTCATCCACAGACACGTGTTTCGACTTATCAAGTCTCTTCAGTGTGGCTAGACATTTTGTAAGCTACCTATAGCCGGAATTGAACTCTGGTCGGTTGGGTGTCAGTCCGGCACCTTAACCATTAGGCTGTCTTCACTTACAGAATGGGAAGGGGATTATAACTGTTTTAATACACACATCGCTTTGTGTGTAAAGGCCGTCACAGAGTGTGCCATTCAGAGAAGAGCGTTGCGTTTACGCTTGAGTTGGCGGACGTCAGCGAGATCCCCCCAGAGTGCTCAACCCTAGGGGATGGGGAGCATATATATATATATATATATATATATATATATATGAGAAAGAAAATGGTTCTGCTCTTTTTAAGACTTCTAATTTGAGCTCAATACAGGATAGCAGTATTGAGGATTGTGTTGATGCAACAATTCAAGGACTTGAGGAATACACAGAATTGCTGCGTTCCTGCCTTTACCTTTGGCAACGACTTGGATTGTGTGTTACCTCTTAAACAGTTTATCATTGTCAGGAACACAGCATTTCTGTGTATTCCTCAAGTCCTTGAATTGTTGCATCTACACAATCCTCAATACTGCTATCCTGTATTGAGCTCAAATATATATATATATATATATATATATATCCATATTGTTGAAGAATAATTAAAGTTCCAATTACTGTCGAACTGGAAAGACAAGGCAGCAAGCGGTTGTAACTCAATACAAACCCGAAAGCCACAAAGTCCACTGCAAAATGACAGAGTATATATATAAGACTCCACAATGTCATTCAAATCAAGCAGTCAAGCAGAACTCAAGGAATGGAATCACCCAAATCACCCAGATTCATGGATGTTTCATTCTTGAGTCCTATTTATACCAACTGTCTTGGACACTGCTTCATTTACACTAACCAACAGTAGGCTAACTGACTTCAATAATTATTAATATAGCTTGCTATATTTATAAATAAAGAGTGCTCAATATCAGTGATAAAACATATATATCTAGGAAACATTTTTTCTTGGTCTAAAAATCACATAGGCAGGAAACTGACTGTTACCAAGCACTGAGACTCTTTTCCTCTACGAATATTATTATATATATATATGTATATATATATATATATATATGTAAAAGGAATGACTTACCAGTAAAAATATTGGGTTGGTCTCAATATTTGGTTGTTATAAGTGTTACTCAGATAAGTCAGCGTTATAACAAATATAAAGTGCTCAAATATATATATATATATATATATAATATATATATATATATATATTATAAAAATGGGTACAAGAGATAACCTACTCGAGTTTCACCATAAGGATCTTCAGGGTTAAATCCACTGAATTAATCGAGAATACTGATTAATAGCAGTCGATTACACGTGTGTACATTGCATTAAATTGTTCGTTATTGCTGGCTTACTCCCCTGAATTCTGCACCACCTAAACATCGTGACCATATTCACCGGTAAGTCACCTTTTCCATTATACACACACACATATATATATATATATATATAAATATATATATATATAATATATAGGAAAACATTGGAGATCTATGTAGCAGGAATTCTGAATGAGAGGATAAGATTATGAAATGACAACACACACACACACACACACAAATACATATATATATACATATATATATATATATATATATATATATATATTAGTATTATCTGCGTTATTCAGACTATTTTCCTCATCTTCATTGTTATCTGTACAACCTTTTTCGGACGATGTGTCCTCCAGCCTTCTTCAAGACACATCGGCCGAAATGTTGTACAGATAACAATGAAGATGAGGAAAATAGTCTGAATAATGCAGATAATACTAATCATCAAGCCTCATCTCAAACATTCAGAGAAATAATATATATATATATATATATATATTTCAATGTAATATTTATATGCGAAATCAGAGATTAAATATTATGGAGTTAACAGTACTATTTTAGCATTGAGCACCTTCATATGCTAATACTTTTCACATTCATTCTCCATTATATTTTATTATATATGTATGTGTACACACACACACACACACACACACATATATATATATATATATATATATATATATATATATGTATATGAGAAGTAAACAAACAAACAATGTGTTTTGATATGGCTTTTTTTAGCCGACAATCTTTGGGAGAATATGTGCTTAATTGAAGTCGTACCCAATTTTGAAAATTAATTAACTAATAATTAATGAATTAGGCGGGCATACCTATTCAAATGTAAGGCTAAACAAATCGAGAAAAATCAATCTCTGTATGTACATTTCAGCCTATTGGGCCTCATCAGCAGAGCTATAGATAGATAGATACCGCTGATGAGGCCTAATAGGCTGAAATGTACATCCAGATTTGTTTAGCCTTACATTTGAATAGGTATACCCGCCTAATTCATTAATTATTAATTAATTAACTTTCAAAATTGGGTACGACTTCAATTAAGCACATATTCTCTCAAAAATATATATATATATGTACGTACAGATTTATACTTTTTCTGCTTTATTCTGATAGTAACGCCACCTGGTAGGTAATATTGACAAACAAGGGCAGTGAAGCAATACAGGTGAATGGGGTACAAATGACAGAATTAAACTCACTAATTAAGACAAATGAGCAGAGGTTGATGGACAAATATCTTCGTTCTTCCTCACAGACAAAATCATTTAACAAGGCTCTGTCCGAGTCCAGTTAGCTCGTTAGCCATAACTAGCAATTGTAGACCACTGAATAGAATCAGATTGGTGAAGAAGAAAAACAACAACAAGCCTAGATTTTTTTTTTATGTTTTTTAGTTGTCCTTTTTTTTTTTTTTTTTTACCTATGCAGGTAGGTTAATGTATAGACTCACCTGCTGGATACACCTTTAATCAAATTTCCCCGACTAAAGAGACACCGAACGTTTTTAGATAAAACGGCACAATTTTTTTTTTAAAGAACAATTTACTGCATTAGTCAGGAATATAGGATTTTACAAAGTTGTTAAAAGTCAGTTTGTCGTTTAATCTGCCCCCGGGGTGCGGGGCTGGGGTAGTTAAGCAAGAGTACACCAGAGATCTACAAGGTGTGTTCAAAAAGTATCGAACTTCAATACTTTTTAAACACTTTTATTTATGTTTTAATACCGGCTTTTAGTATTAAATTTTAAGTACAGTCAGGTCAGGTCAGGCCCGGCCCTAGCACCTATATGATTGCCCCAATCTTATTGGTAATTTTCACCTTTAGTTGTTAAAATTCCTAGCAAATAAGGCAATTAGAGTAACCTCCCTTGACTTTCACTTTGAACTAAGTCGGTAGCTATTTTGAAAGTCTTCGTGCAAAATAAACAGTTCTTAGAAACTTTTTCGAAAACAATACAACTGCATGCTTTAACACAAAAATATCATAAAATGTGTTCTTAATAACAATTAAGTTCATTTCAGATAATTTTATGCTAGGAATTTAGCCAACTGACTTTCACTTTGAAACAAGACGGTAGCCATTTTGAATGTGTCCGTGCGAAATATACTAATCTTAGAATCATTTTTGAAAACAAAACAACTGCATGCTTTAACACAAAATATCAAAAAATGTGTTCTTAATAACAATTAAGTTTATTTCAGATAATGCGCACGCACAATTTTATGCTAGGAATTTTAACAACTAAAGGTGAAAATTACCATCTTATTGCCCTAATGGCAAGTCCCAACCCTTTTTATCATATGGGTGCTAGAAGGCGGTGGCTGAGGGTCTTCATGTCCTGGGAATGATGTTAAACTCTATCTGATGGTGAGGTTCCAGTTCTGTAGGTTTGCGGAATGTGGAGCATTCTCCAGTGTAGTTAGATCCAGCAACTACTTCTAGCCGGTAGCAAAACCTGACTGACTTTTCATCAGTCTGTTTCCTTAGCCCCTCGGCTGTCGGTACCTTGGGTCTAGCCACACTGGGGAATGCTCCACATTCCCTAGTGTGGCTAGACCCAGCAACTACTTCTAGCCAGGAGCAAAACCTGACTGACTTTTCATCAGTTTGGTTCCTTAGCCCCTCGGTCGTCCGTGGCTGCCAGTAAGGAGTGGAGTTTTAACTGATAAATACATACAGTGTATATATTCTATGATCACCAGAGAGCTCAAATCTGAAAACAACAGATGAGCATTGCTTTATTACTAGCAGTGAAAGTCAATCAAAGTTGCTCATAGAAAGCTTTACTGGGTTTTGGGAGCATATATTAGTCATCCACAGACACGTGTTTGGACGTTTCATATCTCTTCAGTGTGGCTACTTTTAGCTGGGAGCGAAACCCGAATTTTCATCAGTCCAGTCCCTTAACCCCTCGGTCATCGACAGCTGCCAGTATAGAGTGGAGTTTTAACTGATAAATACATACATCAGTGTATATATATATAAATACATATAGATATAAGTGTATGTATATATATATAAATATATATGTATATATAAATATATATATATATATATAAATACATATATATATAAATATATATATAGAGAGAGAGATAGAGATAGATACATATATATATATGAATATATATATATATATATATATATATATATATATAAATATATATACATATATATGAATACATATATATGTATTTATAAATACATATATGTTTATAGATATATGTGTATATATATATATATAAATACATATATATATATGTGTATGTATATATATATAATATATATATATGTGTTACATATATATATGTGTGTATGTATATATATAAATACATATAGATATATGTGTATGTATATATATACATATATATATAAGTACATATAGATATATGTGTGTACATACACATATATCTGTATATGTATATACATATAGATATATGTGTATATATATATATATATATATATATATATATAATATATGCCTTGTGTGTGTGAGAATAACAATGAATGATGAATAATTTAGAAGAGTGCTCTCTTTTGAAAAAGAAGTTTACTTTCTATTGCACCGGATAACATTTGATTTTATAGAAAACAATCAGAATTTTATTGTAGAATGAGTCATTCAATGCTGAGCCATTTATTTGTTTGTTTTTGTTTTGTTTTTGTTTTGTGTGGGTTTTTTCTTGTTCTTTTTTTTCCTGCATGATAACAGAGTTATCTGCCTTGTTATTTTATTTGGATTTTCTAATAACCTGCTTTGTGGAAGGGTGCACCTCATCTCTGTGCATAAAAGAGAATCAGATGTGCTAGGGAAAGGGTGAATGGATAGAAATAAAGTAATGGTAAGAGCAAGGGAGCGAGAGAGAGAGAGAGAGAGAAAATATATATATAGAGGAGAGAGGCAAGAAAGAGAGAGAGAGAGAAAGAGGATTACAGAGGCAAGTGAAGGATAGAATGAGAGAGAGAGAGAGAGAGAAAAGAATAGAGAACGGTTACAGAGGCAAGAGAGAGAGAGAGAGAGAGAGTGGAAGAGAGGGGGAGAGTTTATGAGAGAGAAAGAGGGTTACAGAAGCTAAGAAGAAGAGAGAGAGGATTACAGAGACAAGAGAGAGAGAGAGAGAGAGAGTGAGAAAGAAAGAGGGTTACAGAAGCGAGAGAGAGAGAGAGAGGTGAGCGAGAGAGAGAGAGGATTACAGAGGCAAGGGGAAGATAGAATGAGAGAGAGAGAGAGAGGAGAGAGAGAAAGAAGAGAGAAGAGAGAAAGAAATAGAGAGGTTACAGAGGTGAGAGAGAGAGGGGGAGAGAGAGAAAGAGTTTATGAGAAAGAAAGAGGGTTACAGAAGCCAGAGAGAAGAAGAGAGAGAGGTATTACAGAGACAAGAGAGAGAGAGAGAGAGAAAAGAAGAAAGAGAGCATTTGAGTGAGCAAGAAGTTACAAGAAGTGGGGTGGGAGAATGTGTCTTCTTTTTTTACTTTATTTTTCTTTTTACTTAAGCTTTATTCTAGCTCAAACCATTAATCTTTTTTTAATAATTATAGTTCGTCTCCTCCCCTCCATTCCTCCCCCCTCCTTCAACCCAACCACCCCTCCCCATCACCTTTTTTTTTCAAACTGTTGCTTTCAACCATACTCCAAGAATACAGATTTTACAACCAGATGCTTTCTCTGATCTAGCAATGTTCCCAATAACCCATTAAGATTCCAGCTGAAAAAAAATCCCTTATGTGGCATCTTTCAAGGCAGTGCGGGTTACTTGCCTGCACCCCAATCCTCCACCCAAGTAACATCCAAGGGCTGGTGAAAAGTTTATATGTATTACCCAACCCTCACACAAGCAGGGTGTAATACAAGGTCAATTTTTTTTTTCACGGAGTTTAACAGGTTTAAATTCAGTGTTTTCCTCTCCTAGACTGGTTACATACAAAGTTAGAGAGCCCAGTTTGCCCTAATCTTCTCAGCTAAGGGAAATAATTAGATACATTTAATTTACTCGTACCCCACTTGTACAGGTTGGCACAAGGCCCATTAATGGGACACCCACAACCGAAACTCATGGTGTGTCGGGTGAAAAATTGCTCGAATCCCGTCGGCATTCCTCCTCAAGGGGGTGCCTCAGGCCTGGGCATATAAACCACAGCTCCTACCCTTTAAATTGAGGGGGCAGGTGTTGCCTAGGGGGATGGCCCCCTGGTGATGCCGTTAATTATAGCAATCCCCACCCGTTGAGAATAATTAGATACATACCTTTCCAACGGTATTAGTACTATTTAAAATGCAACTAGCCTTGTCCAGAATGTGAACTTGTGTTACTGTGTTCATTTCCTACACTGATAGCCATTATAATAATTTGGGAAAGGTATGCATCCAACAATTCTCAGCTCTAGGTAAATGGTATTAGCACTTATGTTAAATACAAACAGCCTTATCCAGGATTTGAACTCAGTTAGGCTGTGTCCATTTCTTATGACAAGCAGATATGACAAACACCTCCTGGAAAGTTTAGCCAGGCCATGGTACTCCATACTCCTCTGAGCTCCAGAATTGGAGCCTCACCACTAGATACAGATTAACATCATACCCAGGGCACTAAGACCCTCAGCCACCACCTTCTAGCACATATATGATAAAAAGGGTTGGGGGTGTTGCCATAAGAGCAATAGGGTCAGAACAATCATTTTAGGTGTTAGGGTTGACAGCCAGCTGATTGATTGGAGGAGACTTTTTCAACCACCCATATTGTCCTAGTAAGGGCCAAGTGGAGTGTTGCATGTCATGGACTGCTCAGTCACCAGATATCTTGTCCTTAAGCATTATGGGTTACTACCAGGCCCGACACTAACTTTTTCATGACCGTCCGAACAAAAATTATCAACTGTCCAATGGGTTTGGACCGTCCCAAATGGGTTTGGACCATCCCGAAATCAAAATATTTTTGTTTACTTTTTAGATCATCTATACTTGTCAGTCATCGTAGCATAATAACATTAATAAAATTAAGAAACTGAAGCAGTGATAATTCTGGATATTTGGACAAAAAATATCCTTTCCTAGTGTGTTTTGAGCTAAAAAAAAAAAATACTTTTTTTACTTTAAGTTACGCTGAGTAGGGTTAGTAGTACATATTCGGTCCTTTTAAACTATCTCCCTCACCATTATTCATTACATGGCTTTGAGAAATAGACCTGTGGTGCCGTAGCCTCATTTTTAGGTCAGCATTTGGGCAATCACTGAACGGCCAATATTGGAATGTAGTACTAACTTTTAAGAAAAATTTTACCGTCCCCAGCAAACTGTCCGGATGACGTATTGATCATCCGGATGTAATTTTATCGTCCCCGGACAGCATTAATGTCAAACCCTGGTTACTACCCAGCATCAACAGGTGGACCATTGGGGTGGTGGTGAGTGTCTTACAGAGTGCAGTTAGTGTATTCTACAGTTGACTAAACTACTTAGTTTCAG
Organism: Doryteuthis pealeii; assembly: GCA_023376005.1. Classification (NCBI taxonomy): domain Eukaryota; kingdom Metazoa; phylum Mollusca; class Cephalopoda; order Myopsida; family Loliginidae; genus Doryteuthis; species Doryteuthis pealeii. The sequence continues at coordinate 71,239,905 of CM042165.1, forward strand.
TGTGTTTGCAACAACATATATATATATATATATATATATATATATTATATATATGTTGCAAACAATAACTGAACTAAGTGGTAGTCAACTGTAAAATACGCTAACTGCACCTATATATATATATATATATATATATATATATATATATATAAGTAGCTGTTTGGTTAACTCATCAATAGGCACTAGTCTTAGGATGAAGAGCAGTAGTTCCTGACTGAACTGGTTGATCCTGGCCATTGGTCCATTCTGGGTTCCTCCGCCCAGCATCTAGTGGTATACGCCATTGGCCTATTTAGGTTCTTCTGCCGCATCTCACATCCACCATGCTGCTACCCATGTTTGTTATACAAGCCGAAATGGCAAGTAAATTTTGGAGAGGGAGAGAGAGACTGGGAAACACGTGAAGAGAGGGAAGACATATTGGTCTTTTAGCCAGTCTTGGAAAGAAAAATCTGAATTCAAACCTATTAAACTCTGATCAAGAAATTGACCTTGTGTCACACCCTACACATGTGAAGGAGTTGGTAATATGTATTTTTCTGTCAGGTAAATCATAATAATACAGGAAATAAATACAATAATCATACAATGACTGCTATTTACACAGTAGCATTGCAACAACAAAGCCTTCATCAGTTGATGACTCTGGGTTCAGGCATTTGGGGGCCGAAGCATCATTACCACTAACCCAGAGCACCCCAGCAGTATCTCACGATACCACCAGACTTTGTCTGTTTGATGTCCCAATATAGGACTGCATATCCATGCTGATGCGGTTAGAGCTTTCTCATGGATCTTTTTTATGTATTTCCTCTTGTCTGGTGGAGAAAGTCCAAGTTTAGACAAAAAAATGCCAAGGTTGAGTTGGTAATAAATCCCTGGCATCCGATTCGATGGGAAATACATTTGTTATCCATCCGTTTCTGACGCATTGTTCACGTAGGTCTTCATATTTTTCTTATGTCTTATCCTATCTTAGTCTGGTATTTCTGCATTGTTGTCCCTGAGTAATATTTTTTTGTTTCTCATGCCTTTGAAATTTTTAAGTCCGAGTTTGATAAACGTCTTAGTATTTATTTAGGATTTTTATTTGTCCCTTTTGTCATACTCTTTTTGTACTCCTTAACATTCATCTGTGATTTTGTAATGTTTTGATGATAGGGGCCAACTGCCTTACTTATGGTGTTCTTTCAGTATGTGTTATAAAAAAGCCTCTTTCCTAGATCTGGATCCAATTCTCTAATGAATATTTCCTCCCAGCTACAACCTTAGACTTTTCTCACTGGGTGCCCATACTTCTGGCCTTGTTGTAAATGATGACAGTCTTCCATTTTTTCAGTCCATGTCCAGGTCTTTTCATGTCCAATCTCCCCAATTTTATCATTGAAGTATCCATCTAATTGTTTTTCTTCTTTCTTCATTTTTGTTTGATGTTTTTTTCTCTCCTGTTTTTGCATATGTAACTGCTGCTGTTATTGTTTACCATAATTAATTTGTTGCATACTGAGTTTTCATGGTACCAAATTGATATATATGTTGTATACCCTTTTCTTACTTCTTTACTTCTTACTTGCTTCTATATCTTGGATTCTATTCTTCTGGCCGGCTTTGCTATTCTGATCGTCTTTGGTCTGGAACTTTCTTCTAAGGTCTTTGTTGCTATGTTCTGCTGGCTGGTCGTCCTGGATTCATTTCTAGTCTTGTTACCAAGACATTCAAAACCAAGAACATTTTACTTATATAAATTTTTATTTCCATAACTATACATTTCATGTAACTAAATATCTGACTAACATAGCGCGCGTGAGTTCCAGTTTTAGGCAGAGCATAAAATGGCCGACGCTCTGCCTGATGTCTAACTGCAAACTGGGGACTCTGAAAAAGGTCCACGTGACTTCACATATTTGGCGGGCTTCTGTAATTTCCATAGAGGACATGGCCATGGTATGAAAGGGGGTCATCCCCTCAGAATTACAGGGGATTAAAATATCTTATGCAACGCATAGATTATGTAACAATCTTTTTTGTCTTTTTTTTTTTTTTGTATTCTTCAACTCCTTGGATTGTGGCATTTACGCAATCTTTTATGTTGGTATAACTTTCAACCTTCTTTTCTTGGTGCATATTAAAAATATTTCATCATAGCTCATCTGATAAAGACGTTATTTAAAAAAAATCATATTTGAGGCCATAGATATAATGAAACAAGAGGTCAGCAGTATTTACGAAACGAAACATTTATCAGCCGACAAAGCCTACAATAGCAATGACTTAGGGGACACGAGAAATGTTTGCCTGAATCCAACGAAAAAATGTCGGGGGTTCCGAAAATTCCAACCCAGACGCCCAGAATGCCGACCATCGTCACATAGAAGATGAAATCGACCACGACACAAAAAATGACTTGTCCCTTTTAATGAGGAATTCCTATTGATTGGTTTTAAAAATAGAGAAATAATCAAATCCAATTTAAAAAGAGATACGTCTCTACTTATATTTAAAATTATTACCTTTGTATCATCTTTAAACATTACTTTATTCTGTTAAATATTCTAAACCTGAAAACGTATGAAATAGCAGAGGTGGTAACTGGTAGAATAGGCTCATCCTAATTAGTGTCATCCTCGATAGGCTGAACTTGTCCTACTACTACTGAAGGATAGTGTTCATACCCTGCACCCCTGATTATCAGAAAGTTTGTAAAGCCCGCAAGACACAGAGCTTAAAAACAACAAAGATGAGGAATATTTCCTCATAGCTCATCGATAAAGACGTTATTTAACAAATCATATTTAAAAACACAATGCTTTTATTCTATATTTCATCTGTTCTGTTTGAGTTGCATAGAATACACTGACTGTATTTTCTTCAGAAAGTAACACCCTCCCCATAAAAAGACATGTCTGGGGTATGATAAAAAAAACTGCATCTGGTGGTGAGGTTCAGTTCTGGAGATCTGGGGAGTATGGAGTACCTCTTTATTGTCATTACTCCCAGGTCCACTGACCCAAAATGGTAGTCCTGTTGTGCCCTATATAAGTGTCAAATATATCCGTTTGCAACTATTTATATCATATATGAATGTTTGATATCATATAGGCATGTGCAAAAAAACTTAAACTATACAAAAAGATGTAAATATATCTATACATATTAGAGTTTGTGTGTATTTATGTCCAGAGGAAACTATGAAATAAAACAATTAATGACAAATAAATTATATACACATTCACTATCACCAGATCTTGCTTTTTTGAGCAAAAATAATGAAGGTTTGATTTATATTAGTGAAGATACTTAAAAAGAAAAATTTAGATGATAATAGCATGATTTTTTTTTTTTTTTTAATTTAATATTTTAAATAGTAGATCTTAATTTTTTTCCAGAGTGGCTGGATCAACGCAACGTCTTTTTGTTTTTACATGGGATTTTAATGGGGCATACTACGAGGATCTAACTCGCGATTCAATAATAATGGATTTGAGAGACTAATTTTTTTATTACCTCCCACTACCCAGGCAACACCGGTAGCGCTTCTAGTGCACAATATATGTAACATTGAAATTCTCAATTGAAATGTTATAAACAATGCTAGAAATTTAGATGCATTTTGCATCAAATTTTTTTTAAAAATAACATCTCTTATTATAATGGAGTTTATGTAACGGTTTGTCTGTAATTGAAACTACATCATCACTGACGTCACGATGTCCTTACTTATTTAAGTATATTCTCAACGATTATGAAATAATCATTGTTTAATCTTAATTAATATGTTTTATTTATACAATGATCCCGATTAATGTCTAGCTGATATAGATTTGCGCAAAACTGCAATTATTAATTCATTTAAAATCCTGAAATATGTGGTATATATATCTAAGAATTAAAGATTTACATAGTATATTGGTGGGAATAATTGCATAATGATTTTAATAAAGCGGGTTTAATAAATAATTATTTGCTGTAACTGATTTTAGATTATCATGTTATTCTCAAACGTATTTAAGCAATCCTATCTATAATTTTATATAAAATCATTAAAATAAGCATTATTTATTTCTTTTGTCTTTCTAATTCAATATAATATTTTATTACATTAAAATTAATACTTGCTCCCAGTGGGCGATTTTATGCTAATAGATATAATATATAGATTACAATATATAGATTATATATATAATAGCATTTAAGGCCAGAAACCATATATTAAACATTAATTAACCAATTAATTAACCAATATTGAACATCTTTAATAACTATGCACTCATCATAGCACCCACCAAACAATAGACCCTACTAACTGAATACACTTGCAACAAAAAAATCCACCTCCCCCAAAAAATACAATAAACACCACCAATGAATTAAGCCTAAACCGAAAAAAAAAAAAAGACTACAACAAATAATGCCTCTGAAGACGATCATGGATGTGATCGAAAGCACTTGGGAAAAAAATATGGGGCACTTTCTTACTACATGGACGCCAGTATAAGGGAAATATACACAAGGCATTGAACATATGCAATTGAAAAATTATAACAAGAAATATTCAAACAAGTCTGTTTAAATAATAACTTGCTACTAAAAATATACATTATACACACATACAACACATACACATACACACACACATATACAAGTGTGGTCAAAAAAGTATCGAGAGTTTTTGTACTTTTGACACACTTGTATTCTGAAAAAATTAATGGTCATCATTGCTATTTTAATACAGCTTCAATCTGATACTTTTATGACACACCTTGTATGTATATATATATATATATATATATATATATATATATAGTATCCAATTACCGCTTTAACTTTCATTACAGTGGCATCAGTAAATAATCTGAAAGTGCTACATATATTAAAAACTTAGAGCAGAATAATAAATATGATAATATGATAATATTATTAAATCATTTGGATTGAAACATGGTATACCTCTAATTCTTTTCCTATACCATATTATTAATTAATAATCATTATATATATATTATATATAGAGAGAGAGAGGAGAGAGAACATACTCGAGTTTCACACATAGGATTTCAGAGTTAAATGCCTGATAATCGAGAACGATTAATAGCAGTCGATTCACTATATAATTGCAATGCAATGACCACACACGTGAAATCGACTGCTATTAATCGTGTCTTGATTAATTCAGTGGATTTAACCCTGAAGATCCTATGGTGAAACTCGAGTCGGTTATCTCTTGTACCCATCTTAATAATCTATATTATATAATCTATATATAGTATAATATAATGAGAATAGAAATATCAAAAGTGTTTGTATATAAAAGTTTTCAATGCTAATTAACAAAGCGGATTTAAAATCTCAATAAAATATTATGGTACTAATTTACCCTTACTAAAGTTTCATACGTATTAGGCAATCTCAGACAGTTAAATATCGAAAGCGGCTGGTCCAGCAGTTGCATAACCTGATGCGTGTTCACATGATGGGATATTATTATGCAAGATTTATATTTAGAAAACAACATAACATGTTTAGGTCTTAATGCAGCCCATGTTCAGATGTAAAATAAAAAAAATTAAATTAAATTAATAGGAGGTATAAAATATGGATTAACTAGGATAAGGTAGTAGGTGGCACAAGAGAAATTTGTTTAGATTCTACATTTAGAAACTTGTTCTCTTTTTTGTTCAGCAAATTTTCATTCATATTTTGCACAATACAGAATTTTTCTTCGATGCATAGTCAGTTAGATTGCCCACTTATATATATATATATATATATATATATATATATATTAAGAAATTTGAAAAAACAAAAATAGGATGAATTTAATTATCGATGTTTAAACATTTCGGTTTCTTTAAACCTTCATCAGGATGTATCTTGTGTGAAGAAAATGTTGGATGTTTTTATAGAATATTATATATATATATTATATATTAATATATATGAAGGTGGCCAATATAACTGTAGACTATGCACAAAGAAATATATATACATATAATATATATATATAATATATATATATATAATTTATATATATATATATAATAGAAATGTTGGTCAATATGTAGATGAAACTTGAACTTTATAGCTTAATGATTTAAACATTCAATTTTGCACGTGTTTATAAGAGTTTTTTTCTCTCTGAAATTTACATGAAATAGGAAGATCAATTGAAAAAGTAATGAATTTTCTAAGATTTCAAATCAATGTTTGATGGTTAAAATGTCATATTGTATTTGAGACTATTTGAATAATTATTTAAGATTAAAATATAAGCTTTTTTGGTGGGGGCATTTAGTTTGTTGTTGAGTCAGCCAGAAATATAAAGGTTCTAGTAATATAGTAAAATGTGCTCTGTTCAGCCTAAAATATAGAGGTTACTAGTATAAGAAAAATAGTGCTCTGTTTCAGCCTAAATATAGAGGTACTAGTATATAGAAAATAGTGCTCTGTTCAGCTAAATATAGAGGTTACTAGTATCTAGAAAATAGTGCTCTGTTCAGCCCAATGTAGGTTACTAGTATATAGCAAATAGTACTCTGTTCAGCTAATATAAGGTTACTAGTATATGCAAAATAGTGCTCTGTTAGCCAAATATAGAGGTTTAACTATAATATGAAAATAGTGCTCTGTTCAGCCAAATATAAAGGTTACTAGTATATAGAAAAATAGTCTCTGTTCAGCCTAAAATATAGAGGTTACTAGTATATAGCAAAATAGTGCTCTGTTCACCCAATGTAGAGGTTACTAGTATATAGCAAAATAGTGCTCTGTTCAGCCTAAAATATAGAGGTTACTAGTATATAGCAAATATAGTGCTCTGTTCAGCCTAAAATATAGAGGTTACTAGTATTAGAAAAATAGTGCTCTGTTCAGCCTAAAATATAGAGGTTACTAGTATATAAAAATAGTGCTCTGTTCAGCCCCAAATGTAGAGGTTACTAGTATATAGCAAAATAGTGCTCTGTTCAGCCCAAATGTAGGGTTACTAGTATATATCAAAATAGTGCTCTGTTCAGCCCAAATGTAGAGGTTTACTAGTATATAGAAAATAGTGCTCTGTTCAGCCCAAATATAGAGGTTACTAATTATAGAAAAATAGTGCTCTGTTCAGCCTAAAATATAGAGGTTACTAGTATATAGCAAAATAGTCTCTGTTCAGCCTAAAATATGAGTTACTAGTATATAGAAAAATAGTGCTCTGTTCAGACAAAATATAGAGGTTACTAGTATAATAGCAAAATAGTGCTCTGTTCAGCCCAAATGTAGAGGTTACTAGTATATATCAAAATGTACTCTGTTCAGCTAAATATAGAGGTTACAGTATATAGCAAAATAGTGTCTGTTCAGCGCCAAGATATGAGGTTACTAGTATATAGAAAAATAGTGCTGTTCAGCCCCAAATGTAGAGGTTACTAGTATATAGAAAAATAGTGCTCTGTTCAGCCCAAAATGTAGAGGTTACTAGTATATAGAAAAATAGTATCCTGTTCAGCCCAAATGTAGAGGTTACTAGTATATAGCAAAATAGTACTCTGTTCAGCCTAAATATAGAGGTTACTAGTATATAGCAAAATAGTGCTCTGTTCAGCCCAAATGTAGAGGTTACTAGTATATAGAAAATAGTGCTCTGTTCAGCCCCAAATGTAGAGGTTATTAGTATATAGCAAAATAGTGCTCTGTTCAGCCTAAATATAGAGGTTACTAGTATATAGCAAAATAGTGCTCTGTTACGCCTAAAATATAGAGGTTACTAGTATATAGCAATAGTGCTTCTGTTCAGCCTAAAATATAGGTTACTAGTATATAGAAAAATATTGCTCTGTTAGAGCTAAAATATAGAGGTTACTAGTATATAGCAAAATAGTGCTCTGTTCAGCCTAAAATATAGAGGTTACTAGTATATAGCAAAATAGTGCTCTGTTCAGCCTAAAAATATGAGGTTACTAGTATATAGCAAAAT
>CM042165.1:71252861-71267861 GCA_023376005.1 Doryteuthis pealeii
TTCTACCATTTGTGTATATCTTTTACTCTTTTTATTGTTAACCACTTTGTCTAAAATCCTTGTAAATGTTGTAATACAAGTATCTGCATTCAACTTTGTGTTTTTTCTTCTTTGTCCGACAATTTGCCAACGACCACGGGGAAATAAAAGCCCCTTCGATACGTAAATACTTTTAATACCTCTTAGAAACTTTACGCATCTATATCTTTTTTTGTTAGGGGATTCAGTTCTTACAACATATAATTCCATGCAACCAATAACTAAAATAACTCTTCTCAAATATGTAAGTCTCTCACAAACTTTCATACCTCTTAGAAACTTTACATATCTATATCTATATATATAAAAGAAAGTTTATGTATGTCTGTAAGTTGGTACAACAAATGAGTGCAGAACCTTTTTAACTCTTAACATTCTGTTGAGAATTTTCTAAGTCCAGAGCCCCATTCCTGTACGGATTTATTAAAAAAAAATAAAATGGTTAAAAATGACCTCTTCATTTAAAATTACTTGTTATTTCTCTTGAATTAAAGACTTCCAAATATGTTTAATATTACATTTAAACAAAGACTATCATTTGGGGTGGATTAATAAAAAATAAATGTGACTTCCAGCCGGGTGGAATGAGGTGGTATAGGATGTTAAGGAACATTGGTGGAAATCAGTAAAGACCAAAATTTAATAAAATCCACACCCTATTTTTGATTGAGGGGGGGTTACTGCGGGTTTAAATTCAGGGTAGTTTAGTGTCATACTGGGGTGCAACATTCAGTGATATTTCCATGTTTGTGAGGGTCTCCAGTTCTTTCAAAATATAATTCCATGCAGCCAATAACTAAATTACCTCTTCTCAAATATGTAAGTCTCTAACAACCTTTCATAACTCTTAGAAACATCAATTGTCAGGTACATAAGCAAACTAGAAGAATCAAATAAAATTTGTATCTTCTGCTTTATTTTCCTCATCTATACAGTAGTGGATAAGATTGATGCTCTAAGTCAATGGTTCTCAACCAGGGTCCATATGGACCCCCAGGGAATATATAACTTTGGGGTGGGGGGTCTTGGCAAGCAAAAAATATCATAAAAATACAAGAGGAAATTTAAACAGCAAATTACAATAGGGAGTCCACCAGCAATAAAAAAGGGTCCATAGGTATAAAAAAAAAAAAAAAAAGGTTGAGAACCACTGCTCTAAGTTTATCAGAAAGACAGTTTTAAAATTCAGACTATCATTATCAAATTTTCCAATTTTGGAGCTCTGGGGAGTCTGGAGTACCTCTTTATTGCCATTACTCCCAGGTCCACTCTAATCTATGGGTGAAATAGATTAAAATATTAGTATTAAAAAAATTGACTTTGAAAAAAAATTGAATACCCAACAAGAATGTATAAAACAAAACATCTTCACATAAAATAACCCAACAAGGGTTGACATGCCATAAAATCTAACCAACCAAGATTTCTGCATTGTGAGCAGCCTGTAACCCCACCCACAAGACCACTCCTATTGGCCCAGATAAATGCCTGCCAAGCCTAGCTTCACATTGTTCCACCAGCCCCTAATATCTGGCAAGCCTTCTCTCATGGGTCTCCCCTCCAGATGGTCTTCAGAGGGTACTGATAATTCCCATAGGATCACTGTCTTGGTTGCGTCAGAGAAAATGACCATGTCTGGGTGGAGTCTTATTTGCATAATGTGATCAGGGAATTTTAACTGTCTTCAAAGATTCACACTCAATTGCAAGACTGAAACTGGGTTTGTTGGATTTTATGGCATGTCAACCCTTGTTAGGTTATTTTATGTCAAAAATGTTTTTGTTTTATTCATTCATGTTGGGTTGGTTGGATTTTACGGCATGTCAACCCTTGTTGTTATTTTATGTCAAAAATGTTTTTGTTTTATTCATTCATGTTGGGTTGATTGGATTTTACGGCATGTCAACCCTTGTTAGGTTATTTTATGCTAAAGATGTTTTTGTTTTATTCGTTCTTGATGGGTTGGTTGGTTGGTTGGTTGGATTTTACGGCATGTCAACCCATTTGGGTCATTTTATGCTGAATACGATTTTGTTTTATTCATTCTTGATGGGTTGGTTGGTTGGTTGGATTTTACGGCATGTCAACCCATTTGGGTCATTTTATGCTGAATACGATTTTGTTTTATTCATTCTTGATGGGTTGGTTGGTTGGTTGGTTGGATTTTACGGCATGTCAACCCATTTGGGTCATTTTATGCTGAATACGATTTTGTTTTATTCATTCTTGATGGATTGGTTCATTTTATGCCAAATTCATATTGGGTTGATTGATTGGTGTTGTAGAGTAGCTAACACCCCTTCAGACCTCCACCAGATAGACTGGCTCATAGCCATAAAATAGCCTACGATTAAAGTAGATTAACTAGCTGAATAATATTCAGACTGTCTTTGCTGCGTTGGCTATACTGAAACTGACCCTCCTCTATTTAGTGTAAGTTTTGTCTTGTTAATTGTTTGTACTTATTTGTTCTGTGTTTGTATGTATCCGTTTGGCACTGGATACTGGTGATTAATAAATGTTAATGTGTTAAGCACAACATTCATCTATGTATCTTTCCACCTCGTGATACAACAGCTGGTTGGTTGGTTTTTACGGCATGTCAACTCTTGTTGGATTATTTTATGCCAAAGACGTTTTTGTTTTATTCATTCTTGGGTATTGAAAATTCTTTTTTTTTAACTCAATTTTTTATAACACATTTTTAATTTTTTTATTTAACCCATGGATGGGATTCTAGCAGGTGTAACCACTCTGGGTAAGAGTGGATATGGGAGTAATGATGATGAAGGGGTACTCCACACTCCCCAGAGGTCTAGAACTGGAACTTCACCATTAGATGAGGTTTAATGTCATACACCGGATACTAAGACCCTCAGCCACCACATTCTAGCACATATGTGATAAAAAAGGGTTGGGGGTCAGCCATAAGGGTAATAGGATCGGGACAATCCTATAGAAAAGGTATATTACAGGGCTGATTAGAATATCGACCCCACAAACATTTAAAAAGGAAAATAAAGAAATACAAGCTGAAGCAAGGAGAACAAATACAAAATTGTTAGTTTTAATGTGCAGGTTACCACAAAAACAGATGAATAAAAAGTTGGGTTGTTGAAGTTTTCCTGTTGCTAGGTTGTCAGCATCTCAGGCCAGAACCCACCTGATCTTCTTCTTCTTCTTCTTCTTCTTCTTCTTCTTCTTCATTCTTCATTCTTCTTCTTCTTCTCTTCTTCTTCTTTCATTCATTATTATTATTATTATTATTATTATTATTATTCATTCTTCTTCATTCATTCTTCTTCTTCTTCTTCTTCTTTCATTCATTTATTATTATTATTATTATTATTATTATTCATTCTTCTTTCATTCATTCTTCTTCTTTTTCTTTCTTCATTCATTCTTCTTTCATTCTTTTTCTTCCATTTATTCTTTTCACTCATTCTTCTTTCTTCTTTCATTCATTCATTCATTCATTTATCTTCTTCATATTTCATTCATTCATTCATTCATTCTTCTTCTTTCATTCATTCATTCATTCTTCTTCTTTCATTCATTCATTCAATCTTCTTCTTTTCAACCCTTCATGGCAACACTACTCTTTCCAAGCATCTGCCCCCCCCCCCCGGAAAATATACTGATCCTTCTTGTTTCATTCTTCTCTTCTTTCATTCATTTCTGCTTCTTTCTTTCATTCATTCATTCTTCTTCTTTGCAACACTACTCTTTCCAAGCATCCCCCCCCCATCCCCGGAAACATACTGATCATTCTTGTTTCATTCTTCTTCTTCTTCCATTCATTCATTATTCTTCTTCTCAACCCTTCATGGCAACACTACCCTTCTTCCAAGCATCTGCCACCCCCCCACCCCACCCCCTGATTATGAGACAGCATTATTGGTCAAAGCCTTATATTGAACATTTCACTGATAAGAATTCACTGTTAAAAAGAAATGCTGAAAATAACAGCAATTATCAGATCTTTTCAAAATGAAGAATGTCAAGCCAACGTTTTTCTTCTTCAGTTTTCATTTTCACATTTCCCTTTCTCGTTAGACAAAAATCACATACACATCTTTAAGTAAACAAATATACACAGATATATTTTTGCCAATGAACACTTTACAAATAACCCCTAAGCATAAAATGACCATAGATGGTTGAAATGCCTTTAAAATCAATAAATCACTCGCACATAAACTGTATAATTATTTCTTATATTTACAAATTATATATAAATTAAATAAATAATTAATTAATTAAATTAAATTATAAATTAAATCAATAAAATGTAATAAACTGTGTAATTATATTTACAAATTATATATAAATTAAATAATAAATTACATTAATTAAATTAAATTAAAAATAATCTGTAATAAACTGTGTAATTATTTCTTATATTTACAAATTATATATAAATTAAATAATAAATTACATTAATTAAATTAAATTATAAATTAATCAATAAAATGTAATAAACTGTGTAATTATTTCTTATATTTACAAATTATATATAAAATTAAATAATAAATTACATTAATTAAATTAAATTATAAATTAAATCAATAAAATGTAATAAACTGTGTAATTCTTTCTTATATTTACAAATTATATATAAATTAAATAATAAATTACATTAATTAAATTAAATTATAAATTAAATCAATAAAATGTAATAAACTGTGTAATTATTTCTTATATTTACAAATTATATATAAATTAAATAATAAATTACATTAATTAAATTAAATTATAAATTAAATCAATAAAATGTAATAAACTGTGTAATTATTTCTTATATTTACAAATTATATATAAATTAAATAATAAATTACATTAATTAAATTAAATTATAAATTAAATCAATAAAATGTAATAAACTGTGTAATTCTTTCTTATATTTACAAATTATATATAAATTAAATAATAAATTACATTAATTAAATTAAATTATAAATTAAATAATAATGTAATAAACTGTGTAATTCTTTCTTATATTTACAAATTATATATAAATTAAATAATAAATTACATTAATTAAATTAAATTATAAATTAAATCAATAAATGTAATAAACTGTGTAATTCTTTCTTATATTTATAAATTATATATAAATTAATAATAAATTACATTAATTAATTAAATTAAATTAAATCAATAAAATGTAATAAACTGTGTAATTCTTTCTTATATTTAAAATTATATATAAATTAAATTATGAGTATAAATTATATATAAATTATTATTTTTTTATAATTATAAACTGTAATCTGTAAATAATAAGCTGTATAATTATTTCTTGGCAATGTAATCTCAAAAAGTTGGTTAGATATTTCACTTGAACAAGTAGACATCTATTTCTTTTTTTTTTTTAACTCTTGTTGAATTTTGATAAACAAATCTCTTCTATTTTCCACAACGTCATTTCGATTTTTGACAATGAACACTAGAATAAAATTCGTCAGCATGGCGTAAAGTCGGTATCAGCCAGACAGGGAGGGAGTCTATCCCCTTTTCACTAGCACTAGACCAAAGAGATTGTTTTTGCATCTGCTCCTCACTTTACCGCACAGATCCCAGTGCTACTCATATGCTGAGTTGGCAAAGGCTGGAATTGAACCAGGAACCTTGCAATTCCTAGGCAAGTGCTCTCACTACTGAGCTAAACCAGCCCTACAATACCCAGATATATTTTTGCCTAGGAACACTTTAATAAAAAAAAATCTCTAATTTTATGTATCATTTAGATTATTCAAACTGTTGTCCTTATCTTTATTGTTATATACACAACATTTCGTCCGATGTGCCATCCAACCTTCTTCAGGTGTTTCTTGTCGAACTAGACAATTGGTCATAGGGGTGCCCTCCAATTAATTGCCTGGTCACGTCAAGCCTTAGTACCTATATGAGTGTCCAAACCCTATTGCCCTTATGGCAAGCCCCACCCATTTGTATCATATATATACATATATTGAACATTATTTGTACCAAAAAGGGTTGGGTTTTTTTTCTCAGAAAATGATTAGAATAGTAAAAAACAAAAATAAATAAATATAAATAAAAAATATAATTTTATAAAAAAAAAAAATTCAGATAAAAAACTGAAGAATTTTGGGTGATTATTTTATTTTTTTTATTATTCATTTTTAATTTCAAAATAAAATTGAAATTTTTTTGTGTTGAGTAAAATTAACAAGGATTTTTATAAAGTCAAGATTATTTTGATTGGAGAAAGATAAGACAAAAAAAAAAACCATAAAAACATTTACTTTGATTAGAAATTACCAATGATTTTGACTTTTAAAATAGTATATAGTCTTAGGTTTAATCTTTTAAAATATCAATACAAGAAAAATAAAAAAATGATAAAAAATCAAAAAGTAATGAGAATAGTAACCCCCCCCCCTCAAATCAGAAATCACGAGTTGAGTGACCAGCAATACCTCATTCCCTTTAGGGCTACAGCCATAAACTGCAACTTCTTATGTCCCTGCTGTGAGCATGACCTATCCGATATGTACATCAAAGACCAACTTATCAGAGGATAGCAAAAGATGCACTCCAAACAGATCTACTAGCCAAAGCCGGGGTACTGAAGTCCCTCGAGCAGAACATCTGTCACGCTGAAGCATTTGAATCAGCACTACAGGTACAAACTGCAATAACTGACACCTCAGCCATAGCTACTGGAATGTAGAGTACCACTTCATTACCATTACTCTCAGGTCCACTCTGACAGGAGTGGTAGTATCTGTTAGGGTTCCATCTATGGGTTAAATAGAAAAAAAAATGAGTTTGCAAAAATGTGTTTAAAAAACTTAAGTACCCATAAAAAATGAATAAAACAAACATCTCCGACATAAAATGAACCAATGGTTTGACATGCTGTAAAATCCAAACAACCAACCAACCAAGCAAATTCTTGTCAAACTCAGAGGCCTTCATTTCTGACTTCTGAAAACTGTGGGAGACATTGCAACCCAGGATTGATTGGAAGCACGGTGGTGTACTGGTTAGAGTCATAGGAAATGGACTTGTTGATCCGAGTTCAAATCCTGGACAAAGCCACAGTTCACATCGCACTAATAACATCGGGAAAGGTATGAATCCAACTATTCTCCCTCCAGCTATGAGTAAATAGTAGGGCAAACTGGGCTCTTTAACCTTGGTGAGGCAACCAGTATAGGAGAAGGAAAACTCGAACCATATGACCTTAAGGCACCCCTTTTTTTATCTCATTGAAGAAAGGACATGTTTTTCAGTTAATTATGTGTTAGACACCAGCTTGGCACCCCAGGAACAAGCGCCTGCCATTTAGTGTGTCCAGTATGGGGTTAAACATGCAGCACGTGCAGAAAGCTTAACCATCGGTAATTTTCACCTTTAGTTGTCAAAATTCCTAGCATAAAATTGTGCATGCGCATTATCTGAAATGAACTTAATTGTTATTAAGAACACATTTTATGATATTTTTGTGTTAAAGCATGCAGTTGTATTGTTTTCGAAAAAGTTTCTAAGATTTGTTTATTTTGCACGGAGACTTTCAAAATAGCTACCGGCTTGTTTCAAAGTGAAAGTCAAGGGAGGTTACACTAATTGTCTTATTTGCTAGGAATTTTAACAACTAAGGGTGAAAATTACCACAGTGTGATGAGTTAAAACTCGCTTACTACAATGTCACAATCCAGGTGTGTTGCAAGCTGAGTATATTCTGAGAATCCAGACTTGGTAGGTGGTTTAAATAGCAGGTTGGGCTATTCCACTTGGGTATCTTGGCCAAGTCATTTCCAGGATTCTCATTGAGTGTTGAGTGATCAGTATCCAGGTGTGTTGCAAGCTGAGTATATTCTGAGAATCCAGACTTGATAGGTGGTTTAAATAGCAGGTTGGGCTATTCCACTTGGGTATCTGGGTCAAGTCCATTCTTAGGATTCCCATTAGTTTTAATGTGAACACTTTTAACTATATATACTGAATACTTGACGGTGTTCTGGCAGTTGGTACAGAGTGTATTCGGTTACGTTTTGTCTTAAATAGTAGGGCAGATTGGGCTCTTTAACCTTGGTATATGTTGTGGACTAGCCTATCTTACCTTTTTTAGAGAGTAAATGAACTGGTCCAAGACTACTTGTGTACTGCTGTTCAGAGCAATAAGCCGATCATCATGAGAACCGTCTACTTTAGACCTCAATTCATAGCACTCTGTTATATGTAAATAGACATATGTAAATATTAGAAAAAAGTAAAAATTTCAGAGGAAGTGATATAGCCCATAGATGGATATTTTTCCTGTTGAAATATTGTCCAAAATTAGGTTTAGCTTAGTCAGTAGAGCGTTCGGCTAGAAACCACAAGGTTCCTAGTTCGATACCGGTCCCCGCCAACTCAGCATATGAGTAGCACAGGGATCGGTGCGGTAAAGTGAGGAGCTGATGGTAGGAGTGGTGCTCCACCTCAGACGCTAAAACAATCTCCTTGGTCTAGCGCTATTGAAAAGGGGATAGACTCCCTCGCTGACTGGCTGATACCAACTTTAGGCTGCCCCGTCGACTTTACTTTTTACTTTTTTACATATATAAAACATTACTCTCTTCAATATGAATTGAACCAGAAATACTCGTATAGTTCTTGTTTCACTTTGCTTCATATAAGTAAAACCTTCCTTATGAATACTATCAAACGTTTATGTTAAAGCTCACAATTTGTGATTAGATAGAATATTCAGAATTAATCTGAACATACAATAATTTTTCATTTAGATTTCTGGGATCATTGCTGAAGACAATTACATTCTGTTGAATTAAAATATACCCCAGTATGTTGCTTTCTATACAACCACTAAATGTACAGACTACCAGGACATCTAAAAATGCAAGTTTGCTGCTTTTTTTCATTCCATTATGAATGATATACATGGTTTGAGTTCACATGATTAAACAGGACTTGTACATCAATTTGGTGGGGCCAAATCAAAGGTTTCCATAGAATTTGATTGTAAGGCAAATTCTTTAATCTTTTTTTCTTTATTCCATGTAAATATTAGAAAAAAGTAAAAATTTCACAGGAAGTGATATAGCCCATAGATGGATATTTTTCATGTTGAAATATTGTCCAAAATTAGGTCTTCTACATATATAAAACATTACTTTCTTCAATATGAATTGAACCAGAAATACTCGTATAGTTCTTGTTTCACTTTGCTTCATATAAGTAAAACCTTCCTTATGAATATTATCAAACGGGTTTATGTTAAAGCTCACAATTATATAGAATATTCAGAATTAATCTGAAGATTTGCCACCAATTCTAGAAACCAAAAGGAGATTGACTCTTCTTTATTTTCAGTGTGAATCCTTATTTAGATATAAATGTGAATGTATACTGAAACATTCTCTGCTCCAGTATACAACAGTTAAGCAACTAGTCTGGATGAAGCAAATCTCTGAATTTAAACCTGTTTAAGAAATTCGCCTTGAACTGCATCCAGCATGGATGAAGTGGTTGGGTAATGCATATGGGTAATTCCATGTCAAATCATCCAGGCCATTGTAACCCAACCCCTTTCAATTTTTCTGAAATTTTGTTCAAGTGTGGATTAGGATAGAATTAGCCAATCCCCAAAATTTGAGCTTCCAATTCCAAAAACTAGCAGAGTTATGTCGATTTTTAGCTCTGTAAATTTGAGGGGGGTGGGGGGTCGCAAAAAACGGCAACCTTTTGTAACCTATTTTTATCTGTAAAAAGAGTTCCCTACTTCTAAAAATTGGTTTATAAAAGCATTTTTGCCCAAGGAATTTAGAGATGCTATTAAAAATGTCTTAAAGTCAACCAATTTTAAGTTATTGATTATTTCTGATTTTTTTCAAAGCAAGATCAATATCTCAATGTGGCACTGTGTCTATGACAACAATTTTTTCTATAATTATTTTACATATATTGAACATTATTTATACCAAAAAGATAGTTTGGTATTTGCTCAGAACCAAAGTTACAGCATTTTGCAAAAATTTGTTAAAATTTTGCACTTCAATTTTTCTGAAATTTTGTTCAGGCGTGGACAATTTTTGGAATTGGAAGCTCAAATTTTGTGGATCGTCTAATGTTAACATAGTCCACACCTGGAAAAAAAATTCAGAAAAATCGAAGGGGGTGAGTGGCAATTTTACTTTTTTCTGGATGATTTGACATGGAATTACCCAAATACTATTTTCCCTTCAGCTATGGGTAAATAGTAGGGCAGATTGGTCTCTTTAACCTTCGTATGGAAACCAATC
Organism: Doryteuthis pealeii; assembly: GCA_023376005.1. Taxonomy (NCBI): domain Eukaryota; kingdom Metazoa; phylum Mollusca; class Cephalopoda; order Myopsida; family Loliginidae; genus Doryteuthis; species Doryteuthis pealeii. The sequence continues at coordinate 71,263,178 of CM042165.1, forward strand.
TAGGAAAAGCAAATCTCTGAATTCAAATCTGTTGAACCCCGCTTAAAAATTGACCTTGTGCCGCACCTGCATGTGCGGACGGTAAGGTAATTGCATATAGATACGAATGTGTAAAGCCTTAATATATATTGGAATTGCATCGGGTGGCGTAATAAATAATTAATGGAATCTGGGATTTTTCTTTTTTTTTTTTTTAATCATGGAGTGGGGGGGGGGGATTGCGTCATTTGACATTATTTCAGCCAACTTGTCTTTATTGAATAATCAGGTCTCTGCGATTTGCGATTGCGACTGAGGCTGTCAAAATTGATCAAATATAATTACTGAGGTGGTTATCATGACAAATGATATGGGCTGTATCAATTAACTGATAATGTGATGGCAAAACATTTAATGAAAGAGAAATCAACCATGTGAAATCAAAACAAAAACAAATATTTGGAAGGGGGATATATATATATATATATATATATAATATATATGTCTGTGTGTATGTATATGTGTGTGTGTACATGTATATGTGTGTGTGTAATGTGTATGTGTGTATATGGGTGTGCGTACGTGTATATGGTGTGTGTGTATATATGTGTGTGTATGTGTATATATATATGGGTGTGTGTGTATATATGTATATATGTGTGTGTGTATGTGTATATATATGTGTGTGTATATATATATACGTGTGTATATATATATATATATATATATATATAATAATTCTATCCCTTAATTCAGTTATGTCTATCTATCTATAACATTGATTAATATACAAGTGCTTTCAGATATAAATATACATGTATATATATACAAATATATATATATGTATACAAATATATATATATATATATACATATATATATGTGTGTGTGTGTATGTATGTATATATGTACGTATGTATGATTTCAGATTATACATAAATGTATATATGTGTGTGTGTGTGTGTGTGTGTGTATATATATATATATATATATATATATATATGATTTCAGATTATACAGAAATGTGTGTGTGTGTATATATATATATATATATATATATATATATATAATATGTATATATAAACTTAAAAATGTAAATAGAATAAAGATATATATATTTTGGTATGGATGAAATGCACTGGATCAGTCCAAAATAAAAGTCCATGTAAGTAAGAGCAGATTAACACTGCTACAACACCATCCATTTTAAATTTCATAAAAAGGAAGAACCAAGTATATTTGGGGTTTTAAAATAAAACCTGTGAACACAAACCTGGAGCGAACATAAAACCACATAAAGCCAACAACCAGCCTAACACCCTAGGGGTGGCATACAGCTCACTTGTGGGAACCACTGCTCTAAAATATTCCATAACCCTCCTCACACACACACACACACACACATATACATAGGAAACTAACCTCCTCACACACACACACACACACACACATATACACGTAGGAAACAATTCCTGTACAAACTCAGTATAAATAAAGTATTTTATCTACATATTTTATTTTAGTACTTACCAGATTATATCAGGTAGTTTATTAGTCTGAGATAATAGTGTTGTTTAGCCTGCTATTGGACTTCAATGAAACCACAGACACGTGTATATAAAAATATGACCCGTCTTTATTTTTTCTCGGTTTGTGGGTGGTGAGGGGCACAGAGTGTTCACAATGAAAAGAGGGGTTGGTGAGGGCTGCAGAGTGTTCACAATGAAAATGCCCGAGGAAGTTGGTGACGGGAGCAACGAGGTTATGCTCACAGCTGACTCGCTGCGAAATCCACTAACCTTTATATATGATAAATATGCCCACGCATTTTTTTTACCTTTTGATCTGATAACAGAAGACTTCCTTTTTTTTTATATATTTCTTTATCTTCTCTCCACCTCCTCACCGGAAGACTCTCTGCCGTTTTCCTTTTTTTTATATATTTTCTTTATCTTTCTCTCCACCCCTCACCGGAAGACTCTCTGCCGTTTTCCCTTTTTTTATATATTTCTTTATCTTCTCTCCACCTCCTCACCGGAAGACTCCTCCGTTTTGCCTTTTTTTTTATATATTTCTTTATCTTTCTCTCCACCTCCTCACCGAAGACTCCTCTTCTGTTTTTCCTTTTTTTTATATATTTTTTATCTTTCTCTCCACCTCCTCACCGGAAGACCTCTCTTCCGTTTTCCCTTTTTTTATATATTTCTTCATCTTCTCCTGCTTCTTGACCAGAAGACCTCTCTTTCGTTCTCCTTTTTTTTAATATATTTTTTTATCTTTCTCTTTTGTCTCTTTGCCGGAATATTTCTCTTCCGTTGCACGATATGCAACAATAGCAAATACTGTATAGGGGGCATATGTAGTGACTGGTGTTTCCCACACTAAAGTGTGCACCATTTGCTAAATATACAAAGCCTGTTTAATACTTATTTGGGTGACCACTTAAGAAACAGCAGGTTTTCTAATCAACCTGATTAGATATGTCCCACATATCAAACACCGTTGGACCTTACAAGTTAATAGCGTCGACCCCTTTATTGCCCAGCGCCTGAGGCGCCCCCCTTGAGAGGGAATGCTGAAGGGATCGACGCAATTTTTGTTCTTTCCCACCCATGAGCTTCAGCTTGTGGTGGGCCCACGTTAAAACGAGGCCTTTTGCCCAGCCCTATACACGTTGGGTATGAGGCAAATACCTCTAATCAACCTGAGTCAAAAATAACTTGATTCGGCATTCATCTTCATCATCATGTCACGCTATTAGCACAGATATCCATGATAATCTCTCTCCAGCTGTCCTCATCACTCATTGTTCTCAAGAAGTCCTCTACGCAGCATCCAGTATCCGCACAGAACTGGTCAATGTACGCCTTTGATGGCCAGCCCACACTGACATGCCCATGTGTTTAGGATCGCACCCAAAAAGTGTTGATATGCCATAAAACAAACCTACCAAACCAATCTACCAAATATACAATGTTTGGTTCCATTCATTTGTTGAATGGCATATCAATTTCTTATGGGTTATTTAATGCTGAAATTTGATTCTTTTGTAAATGTACAATCATAACTATTTATTGCAATAACTTTCTTTTTTTTTAAATAACACCTTTTATTTGACCATAATAATCATTTGTTTGCACAGTTATATGGCATCAAGTATTCCTCTCTAATATTTATACACAATTATATGTTTTTTAACACTTTGCCTAACAAATTTTCCCCATGGCTATACCAAATTTTCTTGGCATTTTTTACCTGTATGATGGCATACTTCAAAGTTCACTATCTATTCACCTCAGGAGTCATTCTATTCAAATAAACTCCTATTATTAAAACAAGTGACACATGTGAGAGCCAGTGCCAACGGTTTATGTCAGGATCACAGTGGTGAAAGAGCTGCTGTGAGTGACTTAAAGTAGGCATAGAGTCAAGTAACTATTCTTGTTTGATAATAATCATTTATTTATCTAATAATCAGTTGTATGGTTTCAAATAACTAATAATAATGTTAATAATAATAATAATAATAATAATTATAAGTTTAACAAAAAAAAGAGAACATGTCAACTGGTGGACTTTGCGGTCCCAGCAGATTACAGGTGAAGCTGAAGGAAAATGAAAAGATGGATAAATACCTGGACCTTGCCAGAGAATTGAAAAAGCTGTGGAACATGAGAGTGAAAGTGATACCAATTGTAGTTGGTGCACTTGGAACGGTCCCAATAAACTTGGAAAAAAGACTGGAGGATCTAGAAATCAGAGGAAGAATTGAGACCATCCAGATTACTGCACTGCTGCAATCGGCTAGAATACTCAGAAGAGTCCTGGAGACCTGAGGAGACTTGTTGTCACTCAGACTCCAGTGAAATATCATCAGCTAACGCTGATGTGAAAAACTCAAAAGGAGTGAAAATAATAATAATAATAATAATAATAATAATAATAATAATAATCAGAATTTTTGAGGTGAGGCTTGATGATTTGTATTATTTGTATTCTTCAGACTGTTGTCCTCATCTTTATTGTTATAATACACAATGTTTCTTGTTGAACTTGGGAACCTTCTTGTTGAACTCAGGAACGTTCACTCAGGAAAAAAAAAAAAACTTAACATAGCTTAACACTTGTACCGAAAAATACAAATAATACAAATGAAAGAATAATAATAATAAAAGGAAATGAAAAGATGGACAGATACTCAGACCTTGCCAGAGAACTAAAAAAAAACTATGAAACATGAGAGTGAAGGTGATACCAATTGGAGTTTGTGCCCTTGGTACAGTCCCCAAAGGGTTTGGAAAAAAGACCTGAGAACACGAAGTCAAAGGAAAAATTGAAACCATCAAGACAACAACTTTGTTAAGATCGACTACAATATTCAGAAAATTCCTGGAGACCTGAGCAGACTTGTCATATAATGTTTATTACCATAGGAAATAGACACAGCAATCCAACTGTTGGGATGGACATGAGTCCAAAATGGTTATCTTCCCTTGACGCTAGGTTTTCTCCGATAGGTGGCTAGAGTATTTAGGCAGGAGCCCAGGCGAAAATCTTTCTCTTTCTTTAGGTCCGGCAACTACAGCACATGGGTTAGCCACTTTGTGCCTCTGCCCCTTAAGTGAGGGGTTTTGCCTCCCCCCAGCAAACTATCAGTAAGTGACTAATTTCTACATCTAACTCGGTATCATTTCGTTACGACTTAG
>CM042165.1:71270361-71272861 GCA_023376005.1 Doryteuthis pealeii
TGGCTAGGTAAGCAGTCTAGGAGAAGGAAAACTTTGAATTCGAACCTGTTAAACTCTGCTTAAGAAATTTACCTTGTGTCACATCCTGACTGTGCAGAGGGGTTGGGTAAATATATATATATATGAAGAAAAGAGCAGATTAAGAAAATTCTGACAAAATGTGAGAAAACTTATTGGAAATATATATATTTTGTCTCTGTTGATTTTAAAGACTTCATCAGTATACAGAATATTCATACATGGGTGTGCTTATATATATATATATAAAGGGTAGTTGTGTGTATATGTATGTCCAGAGGAAACTTCGAAAATAAAACAATTACATCATCAAAAGACACTGTTACGATTTTCGTGGCCATTTTTAGCTGGCAAATGAGAGCACTTTATAGTGGAGATCCCTTGTGTCCCTTAATGAAGAATTCTTGGTTGTTCCTAAGTGTTAGGTAGTGTCCTTGGTTGTTCCTTAATGGTAGGTAGAGTCCTTGGTTGTTCCTCGGTGTTCATTATTGATAGGTAGAGTCCTTGGTTGTTCGGAGGAGGTGTTCCTTAGTGTTAGGTAGAGTCCTTGGTTGTTCCGAGGTGTTCCTTAGTGTGAGGTAGAATCCTTAGTTGTTCCTTGGGGTTCCTTAATTCCAGGCATGCATTACTTTGGAGTATGGTCTGAATAAATGAAAATACTTCACAAATCATGAATTGCAAATAGCATGGGTTCCTTTGACTCTCTCTCACCATCCATCCCTATTGGCCATCTCATTTGGGAACTCCTCTAAACGATGTTGAAATTTATGTTGAGTGACTATTCAGCTGTGTTGCAAGTTGAATCTGTTTATGAGAATCCAGATTTGGTAGGTGGTTTAAATAGCAGATTGGGTTATTCTACTGGATAGCATTGCCAAGTCTATTACCAGGATTCTCATTGGCTGTTGGTCTTAGTGTGGATATTTTTATCCATATATGCTGAATACTTGGCTGTTTTCTGACAGTTTCGTACAGAGTGTATTTGGTTATGCTCTGTCTTTTTTTTTGTCTGGTGACTGGATGCTAGTTATATGGATAAAAGTGTCCATCTTAAAACTAGCAGCCAATGAGAATCCTAGGAATGGACTTTGCCCAGATAAACAAATGGAATAGCCCATCCTGCTATTTATTAACCCCCTCATACCGGTAGAATAAACTGTGCAAACAAACAGATGATCCAGATGGAATTATATATATATATATATATATATATATATATATATATATATATATATATATATTCAATAAAACAATTATTGTAGAATAAACATCATACTCACCTTAACAAGAAGGCTGTGACTAATGTCCAGTCACCAGACAATTAGACTGAGCGTATCTGAACACATGCTGAACCAACTACCAGAACACGGTCAAGTGTTCAGTATATATGAATAAAAATGTCCACATTAAAACCAGCAGCCAATGAGAATTCTATGAATTGACTTGACCCAGATATACAAGTGGAATAGTCCAACCTGCTATTTAAACCACCTACCAAGTCTGGATTAGAATGGATTCAGCTTGCAATACAGCTGGATCCTGGATCCTGGATCCTGATCACTCAACACAGATACTTGACATTGATCTTTTAGAATAGTTAGGATTTTTCACCACATCATAAATATGAAATAGAATTAAGCTTTAGTTGGAGGCCCATGGTTTAATGGTTAGAGTCATAGGAAATGGACTCGTCGACCCGAGTTCAAATCCTGGATGAAGCTACAGTTCACATAGCACTAATACCCTTGGGAAAAGGTATGAATCCAACTACTCTCCCTCCAGCTATGGATAAATAGTAGGGCAGACTAGGTTCTTTAACCTTGGTTAGGCAACCAGTCTAGGAGAAGGAAAACTCTGAATTCAAACCTGTTAAACTCTGCTTGAATGGTCACTACTAGAATAGGCTCAGTCATAATTAGTGATCTATTTTCACTAACTTGAACAAGAAGATTTTACTATGCAATTATTTTATTTACTGAATTAGAATATTCGGACCATATGACCTTTAGGCACCCCTTTTGCTTTGCTGATTCATAAGTACATTTTTTTCATTTACACTTGTTTATTAGGTATTAGGGGTTAGGGTTAGGGTTAGGGGTTAGTTTTATAATTTAAAAAAAGACCTCTAAAAATTGTTTAACACACAACCGGATGTTGACGGTGTAAATGAAAAAAATGTACTAATGAATCAGCAAAGCAAAAGGGGTGCCTAAAGGTCATATGGTCCGAATATTCTATATTCTGAAACTTAGTTGACAATCATGTTAAATGTGGATCTGACGAGATGAAATTAAAAAAGGCAACAACTCGAAATGATCTCAAAACATATTTTTAACCCAGGTAATGCCAGTTAACCCTGCTGGTGTCTGATAAAAAAAAAAAAAAACGAAATATTCAAACAGATTAAAATTGAATGCCTCATTTGAGAGAAATCGCGGAGCTGGTACTGCTGATGCTGATCAAATATGCAGCAGTAGGAAAT
>CM042165.1:71280361-71292861 GCA_023376005.1 Doryteuthis pealeii
GTCCATTCTCTAAGCGGTCCATTTTCAAAGTGGTCCATTTTCAAAGTGGTCCATTCTCTAAGCGGTCCATCATATACCCTTGGGAATGAATAACATTTTAGCTGTTTAAATAAAAGCATAGCAATTCATAGGGGCATTGAATTTATTAGTTTGCATTTATAAATACCTTTATAACAGAGGAACAAAAAATCATGTTGCCACATATCGTACACCTACCAGAATGACTGATTATGTGTGAAGGCAACTAATATGTGTCGTTCACACATGACTCGTTCAAAACTGTGGGACTAAAATAAAATTAAAATAAAAAAATAATAAACTCTCATGAGCCTTCACCGGAAGAACCCTCTGCGCATGTGCGAGAAAAAGGACTGACTTCCAACAAGAGAATATCTCAGCCATTTGAGTTTAGGCCTTAACTGGGTCTGGTCGCTCCTACTAGCCAGGGCGACTATGACCGGGAATTAAGCCTAAGTCATAAAACTACCTTCTGCCTTTGTCTCTTTATTTTTTTGTTCTTTGAATTCCTTCCTTTTCAGCACGACCACCAAATGAGATGGAGTTAAAAGATAAAACCCTAAGAACAAGCACCGAGAATATCCAGCAACCTTTAAACCTTAAGACACACCCAAACCACTTACACCCCATACTGGTGATAATTAAGAAAGGTCCTGTGATAGGCAACAATAGACTCCAGAAGAAACCTAAAATTGATTGCTGCATTTAGGATTTGCATTAATATATATATGTATATACCAACCCCTCCGCACAAGCAGGATATGATGCAAAGTCAATTTCTTAAGTGGAGTTCAACAGGTTTGAATTCAGAGTTTTCCTTCTCCTAAACCGGTTGCCCAACCAAGGTTAAAGAGCCCAATCTGTCCTACTATTTATCCGTAGCTGGAGGGAGAGTAGGATTCATACCTTTCCCAAAGGTATTAGCGCTAAGTGAAATGCAATTACCACATCCAGGATTTGAAGTCGGGGCGACAAGTCCATTTCCCATGACTTTAACCATTACACCACACGATTTGCATTAATATTTGGGCTTGATAGATAGATATGTACAGACTAATATAGATAGATAGATACAAACAGACTAATATAGATAGATAGATAGATACAAACAGACTAATATAGATAGACAGATAGATACAAACAGACTAATATAGATAGACAGATAGATACGAACATACTAAGATAGATAGACAGATACAAACAGACTAATATAGATAAATAGATAGAAACAGACTCAGATAGATAGATAGATAGATACGAACAGACTAAGATAGATAGTTAGATAAATTTGAACAGAGATAGATTTGAATGGACTGAAATAGATGGATTTGAACAAACTGAGATAGATAGATAAATTTGCTGAGATAGATGGTTAGATAGATAGATTCAAACAAACTCAGATAGATAGTTAAATCTCCCTATTATAATTTAGCTCAGTTGGTAGAGCACTTGCCTAGGAATCGTAAGGTTCCTGGTTTGATACTGACCCTCGCCAAATCAGCCTATGAGTAGCACAGGGATCTGTGTGGTAAAGTGAGAAGCTGATGATAGGTGTGACGCTCCACCTCAGATGCAAAAAGAATCTCTAGCGCAAGTGAAAAGGGGATAGACTCCCTCGCTGTCTGTCATACTGACATGAGGCCACCCTGTTGACTTATATAACTCTATATATTCTCATATAATATTAGTTCTAAGACATATTTTCTTTCCGTTTATTTATAACTTAAACCAAAATACATGGAAACATTTACGTGTGTGTGTGTGTGTGTGTGTGAGTGTGTGTGTATGTGAGTGTGTGTGTATGTGTGTATGTGTGATAAAGAAAGTAAGGGACAATAAGAGTGCATAGTTTTAAGAAACTGGCATGATTCATAACACGGATAAAATTAAACTAAAACCAGAACCAGTTGAATTATTGGAAAATTATTAAGATGAACTGCAAATCTATTTGAACTATTTTCTCTTGGGGGGGTTTATTTTAGAATTGCTTAGTATAGCATTCCTCTAAATCACCCCCCTATCTCTCTCTCTCTCTCTCTCTCTCTCTCTCTCTCTCTTCTCTCATTCTTATTCTCTCTCTCCACTGTTTCTCATTTTTCTCTTCTCTCTCTCTCTCTCTCTCTCTCTCTCTCTCTCTCATTCTTTCATTCTCTCTCTCATTCCCCCCCCTCTCTCTCTCTCTCATTCCCCCCTCTCTCTCATTCTTTCTCATTCTCTCATTCTCTCTCATTCTCTCTCTCATTCCCCCCTCTCTCTCTCTCTCTTATTCTCTCACTCATTCCCCCCCTCTCTCTCTCTCATTCTCTCACTCATTCTCTCACACATTGTCTATCATTCTCCCATTCTCATTCTCTTTCTCATCCTCATTCTTTCTCATTCTCTAATTCTTTCATTCTCTCTCTCTCTCTCCCCTCTCACTCTCATTCTCTCACTCTTCCATCTCATTCTCATTCTTTTATTCTCTCTCATTCACTCTCTCATTCTCTGTGTGTGTGTGTGTCTCTCTCTTTCTCTCTCTCTCTCATTCTCATTCTCATTCTCTCTCTTATTCTTTCATACTCTCTCTCTCTCTCTCATTCTCATTCTCTCACTTTCGTTCTCTCTCTTATTCATTCATACTCTCTCCCCCCATATCTCTCTCTCTCTCTCTCTTCTCTCTCTCTCTCTCTCATTCTCTCACTCATTCTCTATCATTCTGTCATTCTCTCCCATTCTCATTCTCTTTCTCACCCTCATTCTCTCTCTTATTCTCTAATTCTTTCATTCTCACACTCCCATTCTCTCTCTCAACTCTCATTCTCATTCTCTTATATTCACTCTCTCATTCTCTCTGTGTCTGTGTGTGTGTGTGTGTGACTCTCTCTCTCTCTCTCACTTTTGTTCTCTCTCTTATTCTTTCATACTCCCCCCTCTCTCTCTCTCTCTCTCTCTCATTCTCATTCTCTCTCTTATTCTTTCATACTCTCTCTCTCTCTCTCATTTCCATTCTCTCACTTTCGTTCTTTCTCTTATTCTTTCATACTCTCCCCCCTATCTCTCTCTCTCTCTCTCTCTCTCTCTCTCTCATTCTCATTCTCTCTCTTATTCTTTCATACTCTCTCTCTCTCTCATTCTCATTCTCTCACTTTCGTTTCTCTCTCTTATTCTTTCATACCCCCCCCCATCTCTCTCTCTCCTCTCTTCTCTCTCTCTCTTACATAACAAGACTCACAAACTCCCAGATTAAGAACAAGTTCAACTTGTTCCACGGGTTGACTGGATTAATGATCTCATCAGATCCTTGTTTCGTTTTATTACTTTTTTTTCTTTTTGGCCCAACAGTCAAAACATTGCGATAAAATCAGCCATGATGCAATGGTTAACAAGCTAGTCTTAAAGACCAATTACTACGGTGTAGTGAGTTTGATCCTCACCAGGTGCCTTATTTCTCTAAATCTCTCTCTCTCTCTCTCTCTCTCTCTCTCTCTCTCTCTCTCTCTCTTGGGGGTTTTATTTTTAGAATTGTTTTAGTATAGCATTCCTCTAAACCCCCCTCTCTTTCTCTCATTCTCTCTTCCTCTCTCTCATTCTCTCTTCCTCTCTCTCCTCTCATTTCTCTCTCTCATTCCATTCACTCTCTCTCTCTCTTCCCCTCTCTATCTTTCTCTTTTCCCCTCTCTATCTCTCTCTCACTCTTTCTCATTCTCTCTTCCTCCCTCTCTCTCTCTCTCTCTCTTCTCTCTTCTCTCATTCTCTTTCCTCTCTCCACTCTTCTATTCTCTCTTCCTCTCTCTCTCTCCTCTCTCTCTCTCTCTCTCTCTCACACACACGCTCTCTCTCTCTCTCTCACATAACAAAGCTCTCAAACCCTAGATTAACAACAAGATGAACTTGTTCCACAGGTTGACTGTATTAATGATCTTATCGGATCCTTTGCTTCGTTTTTCTGTTTTGGCTCTGCAGTCAAAAAAAAAAGTCCTGTTGGCTGGGGCTATAGAATACACCAACAACACCTCTGACGAGGGGTAAGATTCCCCAATGCGACCACCTGTTGGCAGTAGGTGCCAACCCATAATCCTGTTGGCTTAGCAGTTCAACTTGTAACACTCCACTTTGGTCCTTACTTAGGCTAGACGGTTGGTGGGAGAGGTCACTTCTGATCAATCAGCTGGTTATGTTAAACCCTAGCACCTATATGATTGTCCAAACTCTCTTGCTTTTATGGCAAGCCCCAACCCTTTTTTATCTATTTTATAGAAGGCAGTGGCTGAGAGTATGACATTAAAATCTATTTGATAGTGAGGTCCAGGGAATGTAGATTACCCCTTCATCACCATTGCTCCCAGGTCCACTCTGACCCAGAATGGTAGTACCTGTTAGGGTGCCATCTATGGATCAAATAGAAACAAAATTGAGTGCCCATCAAGAATAAATAAAACAAAAACGTCTTTGGCATAAAATGACCCAATGGGTTGACATGCCGTAAAACCCAAAACCAACCAACCAACCAACCAACAACCAACCCATCAATAAAGAATAAAACAAAAACGTCTTTGGCATAAAATGACCCAATGGGTTGACATGCCGTAAATTCCAACCAACCAACCAACCCATCAAGAAGGAATAAAACAAAAACGTCTTTGGCATAAAAATGACCCAATGGGTTGACATGCCGTAAATTCCAACCAACCAACCAACCATCAAGAATGAATAAAACAAAAAACGTCTTTGGCATAAAATGACCCAATGGGTTGACATGCCGTAAAATCCAACCAACCAACCAACCCATCAATAAAGAATAAAACAAAAACGTCTTTGGCATAAAATGACCCAATGGGTTGACATACCGTAAAACCCAACCAACCAACCAACCAACCAACCCATCAATAAAGAATAAAACAAAAAAACGTCTTTGCATAAAATGACCCAATGGGTTGACATGCCGTAAAATCCAACCAACCAACCAACCCATCAAGAATGAATAAAAACAAAAACGTCTTTGGCATAAAATGACCCAATGGGTTGACATGCCGTAAAATCCAACCAACCAACGAACCCATCAACAATGAATAAAACAAAAACGTCTTCGGCATAAAATAACCCAAATGGGTTGACATGCCGTAAAATCCAACCAACCAACCAACCCATCAAGAATGAATAAAACCAAAACGTCTACGGCATAAAATGATCCAAATGGGTTGACATACCGTAAAATCCAACCAGCCAATTACTACTGGGTGGTGAATTTGATCCTCACCAGATGCCTAATCTCTCTCTCTCTCTCTCTCTCTCTCTCTCTCTCTCTCTCTCATAACAAGACTCACAAACCCCAGATTAAGAACAAGTTCAACTTGTTCCACAGGTTGATTGGATTGAATGATCTCATCGGATCCTTTGCTTCGTTTTATTTCTCTGTTTTGGCTCAGCAGTAAAAAACATTGTCATAAAGTTTGGTTGGTTGGTTGGTTGGATTTTATGGCATGTCAATTGTGACTATTTTATGTGGAAAACGATTTTATTTTATTGTTTTGTGGAGCTGCATAGTGTAATGGCCATTGTCATAGGAAATGTACCCAGTGAGATGAGTTCAAATCCTGGATGCACCTATTTGCATTTCACATAGCATTAACACCATTGTGAAAGGAACGAATCCAACTAATCTCCCCCCAGCTATGGGTAAATAAAAGAGCATATTGAGCTCTTTAACCTTGGTGTGGTAACTGCTCTAAGAGAATGAAACATCTGAATTCCAACCAAAGGGGCTCTCTTCTTGTTAGTCAAAAACTACTTTGAGAGCTGCCCCCCCCCTGCGCCTTCTCCTCTATCAACAATATTATTATTCATTCTTGTTGGGTATTCAAATTTTTAACTCATTTTTTAAACACATTTTTAAACTCATTTTTTTATCTATTCAACCTATAGATGGGACACTAACAGATACTACCAATCCAGGTCAGGGAGGACCCAGGAGTAATGGCAATGAACGAGTAATTCACACCCTCCAGTGATCCAGATTTGGAACTTTATCCACTAGGTGCAATTTAATATCATATGCAGGATATTAAGACCCTCAGCCATTGCTTTCTAGCATATATATTATAAAAAGTGTTGGATTTCCCAACCCTATTGCCCGTATGGCAAGCCCCAACCCCTCTTTATCATATGGGTGCTAGAAGGTGGTGACTGAGGGTCCACATGTCCTGGGAATGACGTTAAACTCTATCTGATGGTGAGGTTCCAGTTTTGGAGGTTTGGGGAATGTAGAGCACCCCTTCATCACCATTGCTCCCTGGTCCACTCTGACCCGGAGTGGTAGTACCTGTTAGGGTCTCATCTATGGGTTAAATAGAAAAATGTATTTATAAAAAAATTGTATTATCCATTAAGAATTGATTTATTTCAAAACTTTATCGGCATTAAATAACCCACTGAGGTTGATATGCCGTAAAACAAAACAAAACCAAAAAAAGTGTTGGGAGGTGTTAAAAGAGCAATACAGTCAGGACAATCACATAGTTGCTAGGGCTTGATGTGACCAGTCAATTGATCGGAAGGGGCCTCTTGGACCACCTGTCTAGCCCAAGTAAAGGCCAAAGTGGAGTGTTGCATGTTATGGACTGATTAGCCACCAGGATTCTGTCCTTAAGCATCACAGGTCACCATCGGCCAACAGGTGGCCTCTTTGGGGGTCTAACCCCTCTGCAGAGGTGCAGTTGGGGCATTCTACAGCTCCGGCCAACAGGGGTAACATTGTGATAAAATCAACCAGGGTGAGAATACAGTCACCTCTTCATGGTGAAATGGTTAACAAGCTAGTCTTAAAGACCAATTACAAATGAGTAGTGAGTTCAATCCTCACCAAATACCCTTGTACAAAGCTTAGCTTAGTTGTAGAAGGTCACCTCACATGCTTATATTTATCAAACCCCTCCACACGAGTAGGGTGGGACACAAGGTTAATTTATAGCGATGAGCCTGCTCTAATACTTGATTGTGTGATCACTTAAGCAACAGCTGGTACTGTGAGCAGCTTAAGTCTTGAGGATGTGACACAGGGTCGGTTTAAACGCAGTAACCCTCCTAGGAAAAAAAGTAATTACCTAAACCCTCCCGCATGAGCAGGATGCAACACAAGGCCAATTTCTTAAGCAGAGATTAACAGGTTTGAATTCAGAGTTTTCCTTCTTCTATATTGGTTGCCTAACCAAGGTTAATGAGCCCAGTCTGTCCTACTATTTACCCATAGCTGGAGGGAGAGTAGGATTCATACCTTTCTCAAGAGTATTAGCGCTAAGTGAAAATGCTATTTCCACATCCAGGATTTGAACTCGGGGCGACGAGTCCATTTCCCATGACTTTAACCATTACACCATCTGGTAGGTTATTAGACTATTTTTATTTATTGTCTCCCTACACACGTTATAGCCTTAAATTTTATGCGTTTCGTTCTCAACAACAGATTCTGGTTTATGCATATACCATTTTGTTGTATGGTCAACATTTTATTTTTTGCATAATTCCCAGTGGATCACCTTCCCAACCCAGTCATGTCTAGTTTTGTATTCTCGTTGTGCTAGTTTGTTACATTCGCATAGTACATGGTTTACAGTCTTATCTCTGTCACCGCACAGTCTACATTTACTATTTTGTTGGGTCTTATCAATTTTTGCTTTGATATAGTTTGTCCTTATGGCATTATTCTATGCAACAATTATTAGTGATTCAGTTTCTCTCTTGAGGTTTCCTTTTCTTTATTATTATATGACCTTCACAGAGTCCACATTACAATAATCCTAAGAATACTTCTTTTTTTAAAAACTTTTTTTTAGATGAAAGTAATTCTCTCCTCTCTCTCTCTCTCTCTCTCTCTCTCTCTCTCTCCTCTCTCTCTCTCTCTCTCTCTCTCTCAAAATTAATGTCATCGGCATAATATGACCCAATGGGTTGACATGCCGTAAAACACAACCAACCAGCAAGCCAGCCAGCCAACCAAAAAAACAACCAATTACTACGGAGTAATGAGTTTGATCCTCACCAGGTGTCTTATTTCTCTACCCCCCCCTCTCTCTCTCTAAAATTAACGTCATCGGTATAATATGACCCAATGGGTTGACATGCCGTAAAACACAACCAACCAGCCAACCAACCAAACAAAAACCAACCAATTTACTACGGAGTAGTGAGTTTGATCCTCACCAGGTGCCTTATTTCTCTAAACCCTCCTCTCTCTCTCTCTCTCTCTCTCTCTCTCTCTTCTAAAAATAATGTCATCAGTATCATATGACCCAATGGGTTGACATGCCATAAAAACACAACCAGCCAGCCAACAAACAAACCAACCAATTACTATGGAGTAGTGAGTTTGATCCTCACCAGGTGCCTTATTTCTCTAAACCCTCTCTCTCTCTCTCTCTCTCTCTCTAAAAATAATGTCATCAGTATCATATGACCCAATGGGTTGACATGCCATAAAACACAACCAGCCAGCCACAAAACAAACCAACCAATTACTATGGAGTAGTGAGTTTGATCCTCACCAGGTGCCTTATTTCTCTAAACCCTCTCTCTCTCTCTCTCTCTCTCTCTAAAAATAATGTCATCAGTATCATATGACCCAATGGGTTGACATGCCATAAAACACAACCAGCCAGCCAACAAACAAACCAACCAATTACTATGGAGTAGTGAGTTTGATCCTCACCAGGTGCCTTATTTCTCTAAACCCTCTCTCTCTCTCTCTCTCTCTCTCTCTAAAAATAATGTCATCAGTATCATATGACCAATGGGTTGACATGCCATAAAACACAACCAGCCAGCCAACAAACAAACCAACCAATTACTATGGAGTAGTGAGTTTGATCCTCACCAGGTGCCTTATTTCTCTAAACCCTCTCTCTCTCTCTCTCTCTCTCTAAAAATAATGTCATCGGTATCATATGACCCAATGGGTTGACATGCCGTAAAAACAACCAACCAGCCAGCCAACCAATTACTACGGGGTGTGAGTTTGATCCTCACCAGGTGCCTTATTTCTCTAAACCCCTCACTCTCCCCCCCCTCTCTCTCTCTAAAAATAACGTCATCGGTATCATATGACCCAATGAGTTGACATGCCGTAAAACACAACCAACCAGCTAACAAATCAACCAATTACTACGAAGTAGTGAGTTTGATCCTCACCAGGTGCCTTATTTCTCTAACCCCATCTCTCTCCCCCTCTCTCTCTCTCTAAAAAATAATGTCATCGGTATCATATGACCCAATGGGTTGACATGCCAAAAACACAACCAGCCAGCCAACAAACAAACCAACCAATTACTATGGAAGTAGTGAGTTTGATCCTCACCAGGTGCCTTATTTCTCTAAACCCTCTCTCTCTCTCTTTCTCTCTCTCTAAAAATAATGTCATCGGTATCATATGACCCAATGGGTTGTCATGCCGTAAAACACAACCAGTCAACCAACAAACCAACCAATTACTACGGGATAGTGAGTTTGATCCTCACCAGGTGCCTTATTTCTCTACCCCCCCCCCTCTCTCTCTCTCTCTCTCTCTCTCTCTCTTTCTCTCTCTCTAAAAATATTGTCATCGGTATCATATGACCCAATGGGTTGACATGCCGTAAAACACAACCAACCAGCCAGCCAACAAACAAACCAACCAATTACTATGGAGTAGTGAGTTTGATCCTCACCAGGTGCCTTATTTCTCTAAACCCTCTCTCTCTCTCTCTCTCTCTAAAAATAATGTCATCGGCATCATATGACCCAATGGGTTGACATGCCATAAAAACACAACCAGCCAGCCAACAAACAAACCATCCAATTACTACGAAGTAGTGAGTTTGATCCTCACCAGGTGCCTTATTTCTCCAAATCGCCCCCCCCCTCTCTCTCTCTCTCTATCTATATCACTCAGACACACACTTTAGACAGAAATTTATGATTGTTTCTTTCCAACAACACAACCCCAAATCCAAAGGAGACAATTATTTATTGTACACACGTTATAGCCTTAAATTTGTATCGCTATGACCTTTACCGAATCCACATTAAGCTGTTGTTGATTATAATAATCCTCAGAATGTTAGAGATTATCATTACTTTGTAGGGAATGGGTTAGTGTTAATGTTGTGTATGCATTTACCAACCCCTTCACATGAATAGGATATGACACATGATCATTTTTTTAGCAGAGTTTACCAGGTTTGAATTCAAAGGTTTCCTTCTCCTAGACCGGTTGCCATGCCAAGGTTAAAGAGCCCAGACTATCCTACTTTTAGCTCAGTCGGTAGAGCCTCTGCCTAGGAATCGTTAGGTTCCTTGTTCGATACTGTTGGGATTTTTTGTAATATAAGGCGTATTTATAGACTCGCCAAGAACTATGTGATCAGCCTCTTGGCCAATCACTGGCAGTACTCTGCTGCTGATATAATATTTTATACCGGCTGTTCTGGTCATATCTACGCATAATTGCTTTGAACCTTCGTGGACGACGGACATAGGATTGAATCACTGGACCTTTAACACTACGCAGGATAGGACTTATTCGCAGGATAGGACTTATTCACTTACCAAAGGATTCCATAACTCAGGACTTAAGCCCTTTTCAACTGGCCAAGGATGGCATTTAAAAACTTAACAGATACCGATTCCCGCCAACTCAATGCATGAGTAGTACAGATTGGGTAATCTGATCTGTGCGGTAAAATGGGAGCTGACGGTAGGTGTGCCGCTCCACCTAAGCAAAAACAATCTCCCTGGTCTAGCGCTAGAGAAAAGGGGATAGACTCCCTCGCCGTTCGGCCGATACCGACAATAGGCCATTCCGCCAACTTCACTTAGAGGGCAAATAGGTGAATGCATACCTTTTCCGAGTGCATTAGTGCTATGTGGAATGCAACCAGCCTCGTCCAGGATTTGAACTTTTGTCACCGTGTCCATTTCCTACGACGATAACCATTACATGACGCGCACCTTCATAGTGTAAGCTATAACCAGGGGCAATCCAGAAGTGTCAGAGAGGCCCAAAGCTCCAAGTATTGGAATTCATCTGACGCACGTGGTATGCCCAAATTGTCGAATCGCGGCACTCCCAGAGGTCACGTGAAAAGTCCCTGTGAAACTCGCAATACAAGCAGCTGAATCTCTCGATTCCACCTCTTTTTGCCTCCAGCGTCCCAGCATTCAACACCCGTCCGTGGTTTGTTGTGTGACTGTTACCTCGCGACAAGTCCAAAACGACCAGCCAGAAAGCAGCTCTCTCTATTACCTGCGACCCTAAAACCACTGAGCCAATAGGCTGAAGGGCAAAACGTATGGGGTTTTAAGGATTTTAATCTTGGTTTAAAGGTCGCTGGTTATTTCTGGTGTATGTTCACAGTTTTTCTTTTAATCCCATTATATTTGGTGATCGAACTGAAAAGGAAGTAAAGGAAAGAAAAGGAAGAGACAAAGATAAAAGGTAGTTTTAGGGTTTTGGCTTTATTCGTGGGCCATAGCTACTACGTGGAGAGGATATTTCTTCCTGTCCAGTAATAGTGTCTGATCCCAGTTGAGACCCGAGGCCGAAATAGTCAAGAGATTATCTTGGTGGTAGGAAGTGGATCCTTCTTCCTGCACATGCTCAAAGGGTTCTTCCTGTCTGATGGCTCGTGGGAGGTTGATATTTTTTTCGTCGTTTTTATTCTATTTTAATTTCATTTTAATCCCCACACGATCCTAAAAGCACTGAACCAACAGGCTCAAAGGGGAAAACGCCAACTACTATCAATGAAGCTAACCACACGTCACCCTGTAACGAGGACGTACCCCCTATCCAGCTAAGTCGGCAACCAAACATTGTCTGCAAACCATTTCCGGTTAACTTGAACTTAACAGACCTAAATTCCATTATCATATGTCACCCCGCCGAAAGAAAAAAAATATTAAAAAAATCAGGGAATTAACCGAATTCAATTAAATTTTCAGTGTTGATATATTAATGAATAAAAGATATAATGCACCAGTTACTTTATGTAAAAACTTTTACATTTTTTCAGGTCAGTTAACTTTGAACCACGTATCTTTGAGGCGTAACACAGATTCTCACATATACGTGGTTTAGAGTTTATTGACTTGAAAAAATGTAAAAGTTTTTAAATAAAATAACTGGTGCATTATATCTTTTTTTCATTAATATATCAACACTGAAAATTTAATTAAATTCGGTTAATTCCCTGATTTTTTTGGTATTTTTCTTTCTTTCGGCGGGGTGACATACGATGGTGGAATTTACGTCCGTTAGTTCAATTTACCCCCATGTCCTTTCATCTCTTTTCCTTCCTTGGATAGTAAGATTGTTGTATTAATAAACGGTTGTTGGGTTTTCCTATCTTCAAAAGCTGTCAACCCTTTGTGCACTTAGCTACAGTCCATGACCCTTCATAACTTTGGGTTTTCTTTCGGGAATAAAGATTTCCCATACAAGAGGCTAAAGATTAATTTTTGCTTTCGCCTCAAAT
>CM042165.1:71297861-71317861 GCA_023376005.1 Doryteuthis pealeii
GTACCCCTTTCACATTCTGCTTGCTCATGGAACAATATGTGTATAATTCTATCTGTTGGGACATTTTTGTGTATTTTTTTTCGTCTTAATAACATTGGTATGTACATTATGTACATTATGTATACTAGCAAATATATGCCCCTCCGGGTGCAAGTATTTAAGTTTTAATGTTATAAAATTTTATATTAAATTAGAAAGGCTAATGAAACTAAATAAGAATGCAGTTAAAAAGATTTGAAACAGAAGGGGGTATAATCGAAAAATAGAACAACTGAAACTTACTCTTCCACCACTCTCGTCTTTCATTGTTATTTTTTCTAATTTAAGTATTTAGTTAAAAGAGGAAGTAAAGAATAAAATGACAGTTATTTTTTCTTCTTAATGGATTTCATTTAAGATTCATTGAAGAGATTTTTGCTTATATTCATTAAAATAAAACCAAACAGTTAGAAATCAATAATACTAAGCATATATTTATTAAAATCACATTTTTAATATCAATATGCAAATTAGCATTCCCGTTCACACTGTAAACACTATTTTTTGTATCTATAAATACAATTGCATGTTATTAGTATGTAGATATGGTTAACAGTATAAATAATGTAAAACAATTTTATTAATAATTGAGGTTTAAATAAGAATAAAATCATGGAGAATGTGATGTCAATAACAAAGGGAATTGTGACTTGAGTAGTGATATAGTTTCGGTTACAGACAGAAAAACATACAATCTCCATTATAATAAGATAAAAGGTTAAATGTTCTATCTACAAATGCATTTATTTTGTCTTTCTTACCATTGTTTATTGTTTATTGATTTTAACGGCATTAACAAAATAAAATAAATAAAATAATCAATCTATTTAACCACTACTTCTAATTTTAACCATGTGTTATTGATATTTGTACTGTAAATGGGTTAAATGAAAACGAATGGTTATTGGTTGGTTATTTTGTTTTACGGCATTATCAACACTTTTCGGGTCATTCGGAAAAAATTGTTTTCATAATTTTTATTTCAGACGTCCTCACTTGTACCAATCACGATACAATTTCAAAAAAATGAACTTTGTTTAGTTTTAAGTGTCATCTTGTCTTCCTTTAATATTACTAAAATAATTAAAACATAATACATTTGTCCCAAACTGGTGAATTGTGCGATATTTTCCATTAACAAACAGATTGTAATGAAGAAATACCAAATAATGGTTAGAAAAGACTTAATGTGTTTCCTATGATTATTATGGCGAGTTGCACTTAATGTCACGCCAAAGTTAGAGACGAATTGTCTCTATTCTGTTCAACGAACCGACTAAGAAATATATCCTTTTTGCTCAACGAGCGAGGACCGAAAACAGATGGGCTTTGCCCTTCGAAAAAAAGTGGATTAAAGAAAAAATTTGAAAGGGCTGAATCATCATTGTGACCAACGGACACGTGACGGGGAACCCCACGCCTACAATCCACGGAAAGGCAATTATTTTTTGTCTCCCCACACCCGTAATTCTCGCTTTTTTAAGATAATATTTTAGCAGTATGTAGTTAGGAGTATTTTCTTCGGACGTCAAAACTTCCTCTTTCTTTTCTACAATCAGCACATTAACTTTTGAGACGTTGCATTTAATCAACACACTAAATTCTAATTATATATATATATATATATTATAATATATATATGTGGGGGGGGGGGAGTGCACTCTCTGGTGGCTTTTACATATATACACATGTGGGTATTTATCAGTTTAAAAAAACCTTCTAGTTTGTAGGTGACAATGGTTAAGCAGACTGGCTGATGATGAATCGATCAGGTTTCCATCCTGGTTGGAGGTAGCCTGTAAATGTCTAGCCACACTGAAGAGACATGATACGTCGAAACACAGTGTCTGTGGATGACTATATATATATATATATATATATATATATATATATATATATAAAGTTGAAAAATGGAAATGAATCCGACAATATGTTGAAAGGAGAAGAAGAAGAAGAAGAAGAAGAAGAAGAAGAAGAATGCCGTTTTTCTTTGTATACTTAAATATTTTATAATTTTCTATTATTATTATTTTATTTCATATTTAAAATAATAATAAATAGAATACAATGAGTACATGAATAAACTCCAGGCAGAAACACGTGTTGGTAATTCATTAAATTACTTTTATCCATTCAACATTTTCTTTCCTTTATTTATTTATCCTTTCAACACACACACACACACACACACACACACGCGCGCATATATATATATATATATATATACCCGTATTTTTACTCCACTCTATTGGCCAGTATTTTCGTAGTAAAGATGAAAGAACTAATTGATTACGCTGGGAATAATTCTGTGCTGAATATACATTTAATTAATCGTGGTATTTTCTTTCTTTCTTTCTTTCTTTTTCTCTCTTTCCCTTTTATACATCTTTTATCTTTTCCACGAGTGATTTTGTATTGAGTTAATTGTGCACAAAACTCTTTTAACATCCGGTTCTCAAATGCTCCTCCAGAAATGTTCCCCCTCCCTCCCCCTCTCTCTATACGCTTGATCTTGTATTGATTTCGTATTGTTATTAAATTATCATCATTGTTGGATTTATATCTCTGTTCCCTTGTGTATTCATTTGAATTCATTCTTTTCAGTCTTCTACCCGATCCAATACAGTAAAGGAGAAAAAATCTGGCACCTTCGTTTTTTTTTTAAAGATATACAGGCAGGGGTGTGGCCAGGTTCTAAAGTTATCGTGAGAAAGCAAATAAAATTAAAAAAAAAAAAAAAAAAAAAAACAAAGACAAAAAACACCAATACACATACCAAATAATTTGAAATTCGTTTTGTATCTAAAATCAAAACACAGAATAAGATATTGGGTGGGTTGGTTGGTTGGTTGGTTGGTGTTTGAGATTATATTTAGCTGAGTGAGATCAAATTGCTAATATTGGACCAAGGTGAGTGAGGGACTCGTCTTGATCCAATATTGGAGTGGGTGACACATCTCGGTCCAATATTAGACCAAGGTTAGTGGGGAATCGTCTCGGTCCAATATTGGAGTGGGGGACTCATCTCGGTCCAATATTAGACCAAGGTGAGTGAGGGACTTGTCCCGGTCCAATATTGGACCAAGGTGAGTGAGGGACTCGTCACGATCCAATATTGGACCAAGGTGAATGAGTGACTCGTCTCGATCCAATATTGAACCAAGGTGAGTGAGAAGCGCATAGAGAAAAGTATAGATGGGAGATTCACAAGGATGCTGCGTGGTGTCTTGAACAAATCTTGGAAGCAGCATTCCACAAAAATGTAGCTATATATACAGAGAGTATAGTAAGAGATTGGTCGGTTTTTGACTTAATTGCAAATTACGACTAATTAAAACCAATTAAAACAGAATTTTGTCAAACCTAATTCAATCCTAAAAGTAAGGAATAATTTAGTATAATTTTCGTGTCATTATGATAAACAGCAAATAATCCTTTAGGAAGCAAAAGTTGATTAACTCAGCTTTAGTATAATAATAGATATATATACCTGATGATAATTATATCCAATGATACACAAATACTGAATAATCGGAAGGAAAAGACAAGACAAGCTCATTTACAGATAGAAAAATATAATTCATAGATAATATATATACAAGAAGTATTGATAAGAATACACAAACGTGTTCTAATAGATAAAATATGCACATACAAGGTGTGTCCTAAAAGTATTGAGATTGAAGCTGTATTTACCAAGATAGAAATGAACAATGAATGTATTGAAGTAAGTCAGTTAGACAGTCAACAATTGGTTTGAGCAATGTGACTGGCCAAGCATAACTGACTTACTTCAATATGGCGCTGCGAACAGGATTCGACCTAGCTGGATGGGAAAAGATGTTTATTGAGACAGGCATATCTGTTGCCTCTGCCAAAACTTATGCCCAGACATTTTCTAGTGAAGAGATTGCAAGGCCCAGCTTGCATATGCTGGATCGTGCAATGCTTAAGGAACTGGGTATCAAGACTATGGGTGACATGCTCACTATACTACAGCTAGCCAAGGATCCCCCAGGGACACTCCCATCATCAGCTAATTATGCAAGAACACCAACTGCAAAACTTTCTCAACTCAGTTCGGAAATGACCCCACAACAATTCAGGAAGTTCAGGATGTATTTACAAAGATGACCAATCTTCCCCCTATACAGATTAACATTCAACTATACAGTTATGCTTGGTTTGTAAGGTCCTCTGAGGCTCCATAAATCCTGCCACTTTTCAGTGCTTTACGGCATCTCAGAATCGTATTCAGTTACGACTGTTTGCCGTCTTGTCTTGCCAATTCGACGGTAATTGGACTTAGTATTCTATAGAATGGAACGTTAATTTTTTCAGAATATAAGGTGTGTCAAAAAGTACAAAAAATCTCGATTCTCTTTTGACACACCTTGCATTGTTATATGAACGACTAGTATATGAACGAGGTACACAAACTGTAGAAAGCCCGACATGAGTTTTTGGTAGTCATAGCCATATGGACTTTACGTTTCATTGATGAGGCAAGGGACAGAGTTTATCGCCTGGAGAGAAAACAAAGTCTTTACCGTTCAAAGAACAAGATGAAAGAGACCGAGATTCTGGATTGTCTCATGTCCAATGGACATGCCCTCCCCTATTTACCATGAGAGGTAACTAATTAATGTCTCCCTACAATGTTTTAAAGGAAGTACATAATTGTTATGATAGAATTAACATTGTGTGTGTATATATATATATATATATATATATATATATATATATATATATATATATGTGCGTGTGTGTGTGTGTTTCCGATGCAGTGTAATTTACTTCTATGTAAGCAGATTATTCCACGTTATGTATTTACCCAACCCGTTCACCACGGGTAGGATGTGATACAAGGTCGCAAGTATGAGGCATCCAGCGAGGATCGAACTCGCTTTTCAGTAGTAATGGATCTGCGAGACTAGTTTGCAAACCATTATATCACAATGGAACGCCTTAATTACCCAACCCGTTCACCACGGGTAGGATGTGACACAAGGTAGCAAGTATGGGGAATTCAACGAGGATCGAACTCGCTATTCAGTGGTAATGGATTTGTGATACTTGCTTGCTAACGATTACACCACAATAGAACACCCACTGAGTATTACACGTACTAGCAAATATATGCACCCTCCGGGTGCAAGTATTTAAGTTTTAATATAATAAAATATCATGTTAAATTAGAAAGGCTAATGAAACTGAATAAGAATTCAGATAAAAATATTTGGAACAGATATAAATATTTATAATCGGAAAATAGAACAACTTTGAAACTAACTCTTCCATCATTTTCCATTACTCCCGTCTTTCATTGGTAAATTTCCCTAATTTAACTATCTAGTTAAAATAGGAAGTAAAGAATAAAATTACAGTTATTTCTTTATGTTAATAGATTTCTGTTAAGATTTATCCCCGAGATTTTTGCTCATATTTATTAAGATAAAACCAAACAATTAGAAATCAATAATACTAAGCATATATTTATTAAAATCAAATTTTTAAAGATCAATATGCAAATTAGCCTTCCCATTGACACTATAAACCGCTATTTCGTTGAATATATAAATATAATTGCATGTTATTAGTATGTAGATATTGTTAACAGTCTTAATGATGTAAAACAATTTTACTAATAATTGAGGTTTAAATAAAAAATAAAATCATGGAGAATGTGATGTAAATAACAAAGGAATTGTGGCTTGTGTAGTAAGTATAGTTTCGGTTACAGACAGACAAACCCACAATCTCCATTATAATAAGATGTAGTCAAGTTTTAAAATTCCTGATGGGAAAGACTTTGGCTGCTATAACTCGGCGAGGATAGAGAAGGGCGCCTGAATAGGAATACAAAGACTGTAAAGAGGGCGTGGAGAGGTTTAGCAGGTTCATCATAGCTTAACTTCGATGTGTACATAGATAGATAATGAGAACAGAGACAGACAGACAGATAGATAGATAGATAGATAGATAGATAATGAGAACAGAGACAGACAGATAGATAGATAGATAGATAGATAAGAACAGAGATAGATAGATAGATAGATAGATAGATAGATAGATAATGAGAACAGAGACAGACAGATAGATATAGATAGATAGATAGATAATGTGAACAGAGACAGACAGATAGATAGATAGATAGATAGATAGATAGATAGATAATGTGAACAGAGACAGACAGATAGATAGATAGATAGATAATGTGAACAGAGACAGACAGATAGATAGATAGAGATAAGACAGAGACAGACAGATAGATAGATAGATAGATAGAGACAGACAGATAGATAGATAGATATAGATAGATAGATAATGTGACAGACAGATAGATAGATAGATAGATAGATAATGTGAACAGAGACAGAGACAGAGAGAGATGGATAAATAAATAGATAGATGTGAATAGACTCATTCCAGATATATATATATATATATATATATATATATATATATAGAGAGAGAGAGAGAGAGAGATAATGTGAACATAGAGAGATCATGGGAACAGATAGATAGATAGATAGATAGATAGAAAAATAAATAGATGTGAACAGAGTAAGTAAAGAAAAGCTTTATACTGATCCAGTCATTACAGATAGATAGATAGCTCTCCCTTGACAGACTCATTCCAGATAGATAGATAGAGAGAGAGAGAGAGAGAGAGAGAGAGAGAGAATGTGGAAATATTGCCCGTACATTGAACTGGTCATGGGTGATTTGGTTGGCTGGTTGGTTGGTTTACGGCATATCAACTCTGTAATGGTTCATAAGCTGTAGATTCTTGTTAGACCAGGTTTGGAGGAACAAAGAAAAAGGATCGTATTCTAAAAATAGATAAAAATCAAACTGACCGACGCCAAAAGTTCAAAACTCCCGCCAACTAACGGGCATTCTGAGAGCGGGGAAAAAAGATTCTAGTAGTAGAGAACCCCCAGAAAAGCAGTAGACAGCGAATAGTTCATAAGCTGTGGATTCTTGTTAGACCAGGTTTGGAGGAAGAAAGAAAAAGGATCGTATTCTAAAAATAGATAAAATCAAACTGACCGACGCCAAAAGTTCAAAACTCCCGCTAACTAACGAACATTCTGAGAGCGGAGGAAAGGAAAATTCTAGTAGTAGAGAACCCTCAGAAAAGCAGTAGCCATCGAAAAGGCAAGTCACGAAATAACAACCCTCCTCGAATCAGGTGAACAAATACAACTAAGCCTTAACACTATTAAGAATTTGTAAAAGGGAAAGTCATTAACCAAACCACATCTTTATAACTTGTTCATTTGATACAATTGTTGGGATTATCTTCCCATTGACCGGGAAGAGTTATCTTCCCGCTGGGTTGTCGCTTGTTCTCACCAGGGGCTATTGTATTTAAGCGCCTGGTTCAAACGCTTCTTCCTCTTTTAGCTACATCTTCTCGTACGAGCACATGGGTTAGACTATTGTCACACCCTTCTTATGGGGGCTTCTGCCCCCAACGCTATGTAACTCTCCTGGTGGCTTCGGCCCCCATCACTACCATGAATCTTACACAATTTATAATACACATATAAAGGGCAATTTTTGTTACTACTCAAACTTCTTGTGATTATTTGTACTGTTTTGCTTGTTTCTTTAATGTTACATTTCACATAAACATTTCATCTAATCTACAATACAACAACTCTTTTCGGGTCATTTAATGTCGAATCAAGTCATTTTGATAAACCTAGGACTCGGGTTGCCCACAGAAAGTCTAGAAAGGAACAAGTCATTGTGTCCCGATTGTGCATTGGTCACACAAGACTAACGCACTCCTATATACTCAAACAAGAACAATAAACAGTGTGAAACATGTCAAACACCTTTGACTGTTAAACATTTATTCATAGAATGTAGGTTTTTTACTCACATCAGAAACCGTTATTTTAATGAAAACAATATGAAAGATCTATTTGAAAATGTCAATATTCTGTCCTTTTTGATGGAAATAAAATTATACCATAGAATAGAGACATGAACTTAATCAATACCATACAACATATGTGCTAACACATTGTTTAAAACCAATGACTAAAAAAGTATAAATATAAATGCACAACATATAACAACTAACTGTTAGGCATGACATAACCCCGGACGGGTTGACATGCCGTTAAAATCAATCAACATGCCAACCAACCAATTAAGTGGTTACCCAATTATGTATTGAACAGGATCATCGCTGCTTAACTTTGGTGATCTAGCGGGAACCGGTGCTTTCAGTGTGACTTGACCGTAATGAGAGAGAGAGGGGGAGAGAGGGTTGGTTGGTTGTTTTGTTTTACAGCATATAAAACCTTTTCGGGTTATTTAATGCCGAAAAAAGTAATTTTGATAAACAAAGAACTCGGGTTGCTCACAGTACCTGCTTTTTCTTAAGTGGTTACCCAATTATGTATTGAACAGGATCATCGCTGCTTAACTTTGGTGATCTAGCGGGAACCGGTGCTTTCAGTGTGACTTGACCGTAATGAGAGAGAGAGAGAGAGAGAGAGAGAGAGAGAGAGAGAGAGAGAGAGAGAGAGAGATGGTTGGTTGGTTGTTTTATTTTACGGCATATCAACTCTTTTTCGGATCATTTAATGCCGAAAAAAGTCATTTTGATAAACAAAGGACTCATGTTGCTTACACTACCTATTCTTCCTTCAGTGGTTACTCAATTTAGTATTGAACAAGATCATCGCTGCTTAACTGGGATGATCTAGCGGGAACCGGTGCGTTCTGAGTGACTTGGTCGTATTGGTCTTGCGTGAGAAACAAACTTACAATAAACGACTTGTGAGACGAGGAAACAAAGCATTTTTTGTGCTAAATGCTTTTACTATAATGTAACGTATTCACCAGATTAAAGTAACGTTGTTAAAATACTCGCATCCAAGATAGCATAAAAAATGTAATCTGATTGGTTAATTACTACAAAACGCTACAATCTGATTGGTGTGCGGATTTTTCATTAACTACGAAATGTTATCTGCAACTGTCCACTGATACAATATTATAGAGTGAATAACAATAATGAAAGAAGAGAGAGAGAAGGGGGGGGGGTATAATGAAAGAAAAAGATAAGGGAAAAATAATTGTTATAATAGTGAAAAAGAAAGAAACAGGAAAAGGTGTGAAAGACAAAAGACAAGAAGAAAATAAAAAAAGAAAGAAAAAGAAAGAAAGGAAGAGAGAGAGAGAGAGAGAGAGAGAGAGAGAGAGAGAGAGAGAGAGAGAGAGAGAGAGAGAGAAATGCAAGAAATGAGAGACAGAGAAGAAAAAGGATAGAGAGTCAGAACAATGATAGAAAGAAGAGAAAAAAAAGAAGCAAAATGTAAAGAGACAAAGAAAGAGAAGTTTAAAAAAACCAGAAACGTTATAATTTCTCTTTCTTTCTCTCTTTAATTTTTTTCTTCTCTTCTTTCTTTTATTGTTCTGACTCTCTATCCTTTTTTCTTCTCTCTCTCTCTCTCTCTCTCTCTCTCTCTCTCTCTCTCTCTCTCTCTCTCTCTCTCTCACACACACTTTTCCTTTTTTCTTTCGTTTTTCTTCTTTTTTTTTCTTTCACACCTTTCCCTGTTTCTTTCTTTTTCACTATTTTCTTTTTTCTTTCTCTCCTTTTCCGTTTTTTCTATCATATTTCTTCATTTTTTCTTCTTTCTCACTTTCTTTTTCTTTTTTCTTACGCACCTTTTCCTGTTTCTTTCTTTTTCACCTTTTTCTTTCTTTCTTTTATTTTTCCATTTATTCTTCCCTTATTTTTTCCTGTTTTCTTTATCCACCTTTTCTTTCGCTCCTTTTCCTGTTTCTATCTTTTTCACTTTTTTTATTTTCTTCTCTCCTTTATTCCGTTTTTCTTTCTTCTTTTTTCTTCTTATATTTCACTTCTCTTTTGTTATTTTTCTTCTTCTTTCTCGCTTTCCTTTCTCTTTTTCTTTCTCTTTTTTCTTCCTTGTCCCCCTGTCTCTCTCATTATGTTCTTTCTTTTTTCTTTATCTCCTTTCTTTTTCACACCTTCTCCTGTTTCTTTCTCTTTCACTTTTTCTTTCTTTCAATCCGTTTTTTCTTTCTTTCTCCTTTGTTCTTTTTTTCCATCTTTTCTTTCCCCTTTTTCTTTCTCTTTTCTTCTTCTTCTTCTTCTTCTTCTTCTTCTTCTTCTTCTCTCTCTCTCACTCACTCTCTCTCTCTCTCTCTCTCTCTCTCTCTAATATTCGTCTTTTTATTTCTTGCACTTTCTTTCTCCCTTCTCTCTCTCTCTCTCTCTCTCTCTCTCTCTCTCTCTCTCTCCTTTAATGGTTTTTTTCTTTCTCTTTCTCGCTCTTCTTCTTCTTCTTCTTCTTCTTCTTCTTTTCTTCTTCTTCTTCTTCCTTTATCGCTAATTAACGGCTTCGAAACGACAATCGTTCCAATCTGAAATGGACTTTGAAAATCGAACAGTGATTAATTAGAATGATTGAGACGTCGAATCGGAAAATAACAACAAACATTTGAAAATATTAAATAAAGATAAAACGAAGCCGATTCCCTCGTAAAACAGATTTTGAATTTGATTATTACAATTACTCATTCATTTGTTTCACTTGAAAAGTGCTGATACCGTCATGAGTTCGATCTCGCCCGGCCTCCTCCTCCTCCTCCGTGGACCGATTTGAAACCCATTGGATTTTGCAAGCGACTCACATTAATTGCAAACACAAGAACGATAACTCCTCACCGCAAATCTCAATTAACCTGTTGTCAACAAGGGATGAAGATTAAATTGTTCCGCGAGATAGGGCGGGTGGGGGGGGGCTATCGTTGTTTCCCGAATATGGAGGATGCAAGAAAGAACGCTTTATTCGTTCTATTCAAGATATGTTATTATTTGGTGTCTGCCTGTCTATAACCGAAACTAAGTCACTGCTTACGTCTCAATACCCTCAGTGATTGCGTAAGTTTATCAATGAATATTAAATTTATACTCATATTCAAAATCATTAATACATAGAATAGAATATATCTTATTTATTAACGATGTCTTTATGAAAATCTGAGTTAGATTTACCTCAAAACGGCCCATGTTATTCGGGCATTTAAAATTCTGCAATGTGCGTTATATATCACTAAGATATAAAGGTTTACATAATATATGGTTAATTTGCATATTGGTTTTAACAAGACCGGGTTTAATAAATAATTACTTGGTGTTATTGATTTCTAATAGTTTTATTCTCCAAAGTATTAAAATCAATCCTATGAATGATTTTATATAGAACCCAATTAAAATATAATTAGAATAAGTTTAATCTTTTTATATGTGTTCTTATTTAATTTCGTTAGTCTTTTTAATCTAATATATGTAATCTTTACTATCGTGGACACTTACCTCTTATCACACAAGTCATTTAAATGTCTCAAATTAGTAGACCAGTTCACCAACCTGAGTAGTAATATCTCATCTACAGAAAGTGATGTCAATATACAACTGTATACAAATTATTTGTATTAGATAGGAATAGTTTGTTTATTTTGTTTTGTTTTGTTTTACGGCATATCAACCTCAGTGGGTCATTTAATGCCGATAAAGTTTTGAAATAAATTCATTCTTAATGGATAATACAATATTTTATAAATACATTTTTCTATTTAACCCATAGACGGGACCCTAACAGGTACTACCACTCCGGGTCAGAGTGGACCAGGGAGCAATGGTGATGAATGGGGTGCTCCACATTCCCCAAACCTCCAGAACTGGAACCTCGCCATCAGAGTTTAACATCATTCCCAGGACATGTAGACCCTCAGCCACCGCCTTCTAGCACCCATATGATAAAAAGGGGTGGGGCTTGCCATAAGTGCAATAGGGTTGGGAAAATCATATAGGTGCTAGGGCTTGACGTGACCAGCCGATTGATCGGAGGGGGCCTCTCCGACCGCCCGTCTAGCCCAAGACAGGGCCAAAGTGGACTATTGCAAGAACTGCTCATCCACCTGGGCTCTATCTTTAAGTATCACGGGTTGCCACCCACGGCCAACAGGTGGCCCAATTGGGGGAGTCTTACCCCTCTGCAGAGGTGCAGTCGGTGCATTCTAACGCCCCAGACGACAGGGCGGAGATAGGAATACTTGATATATAACTGTGTGTAAAAACTCTTAAGAAACAATTACACAATAATGTAAATATGAACGTACAGCAACAAAACGATATAATAATAAGTTTCTATTTAAGACCACGGTGTTTAGCAGCAGTCTTAAGACTTTACCTATAAAATATTATTTTCGTATTAGGACATTTCACAATATATATATTTACCAACCCCTCCACACGAGCAGGATGTGACACAAGGTCAATTTCTTAAGCGGAGTTTAACAGGTTTGAATTCAGAGTTTTCCTTCTCCTAGACTGATTACCTAGCCATGGTTAAAGAGCCCAGTCCGCCCTGCTATTTGCCCATAACTGGAGGGAGTATTGGATTCATACCTTTCCCAATATACTGTAGTGATACCTATAAGAAGAAAACCGGAAGTTAACGCATCGAAAGAAGAAATAAAATGACGCAAGTAAGCAGTCTGCGCATAGAATCAGCGCAGATTGCTTACTTTCGTCATTTTATTTCTGCTTTCGATGCGTTAACTTCCGGTTTTCTTCTTATAGGTATCACTACAATACAACTATGTATAAGCCTCTTTGTATCTTCTGTTATGTTTTGCATTCTTTTCAATTAAGAGGAATTACGGGGTAGTTGGGCGCTCTTAAATCTCCCGATGGCCGGCAAATAATTTCGGATGAAAGAAGACAAACACAATTGGAAATTAAACAACATATATTGAACAAAAGGGTACAAAAAAGATTGCTGCAAATTTGTGGCATTTGCGACAGACTTATCTTGTTGAGTTATGGTGAAGATAAAGGTTGCGTTGGGTGAACCTCTCGCTATTTGCTGGTGAAGAAGCGTTAGAAGACTGTTCTACTCGCTGGTTGATAGGGAGCGCTTGGTTTTCGCGTCTCTCCTGGTTGAATCTCATTCGATAAGTGAAGGGGTTTAATTTTGCCGCCAACATCGTATATTGGCGATTCGCCCTCTGGCGGCAGGGGGAGATAATTTCACGGTCAATTTTCTGATAGAATTTAGTTTACTCAGGCAATAAATTATCCGTATTATCACTTCGTCGTCAATTGTTTTCATATTTATATCGTACGAGGAAACGATACTCAACCCACTATCGTTCATTCAACCCCAGGTAACGATATTAAACCAACTATTTTTCTTTTACATGTATAAAAGAAATTGGAGGCGCATGGTATAATGTGTAATGGTTATAGTCGTAGGAAATGGACTCGTTGACCCAAGTTCACATCCTGGACAAGGCTGTTTGCATTTCACTATAGCGCTAGTATCTATTGGAAAGCTATGCATACGCCTATTCTTCCTCCTGTGGAGATTCACGCCATGAGTGTAGACAGACAGGAGTTAAAATAGAAAACACATGAACACAACTTAGAATTCAAAACGACTTGTATTATCATATATAAAGAAATATCAATTAATTGCTTGCAAACTAAGGTTTTGTCTGCAGGAATGATTATATGAATAACACAGTCCACTTAACTGAGTTCCTGAGGTAGGGTGAATTATCGGAGTCCCTCGCTACGGCTATCT
The DNA here is from genome assembly GCA_023376005.1 of Doryteuthis pealeii. Taxonomy (NCBI): domain Eukaryota; kingdom Metazoa; phylum Mollusca; class Cephalopoda; order Myopsida; family Loliginidae; genus Doryteuthis; species Doryteuthis pealeii. Next base: position 71,311,550 of record CM042165.1, read on the forward strand.
GGTCGCTCGGATGAATATAAGAGACGTCCTTGTTGCACATCTGACTTCGGGGAGGCTCGATCAGAAAAGGAAGAATTTGTCTCTTTGGTTTTGCCGCTAAAAAATGCCGGCCTGTGATTGGTTGGTTGATAGCGAGGCTCGTAGAACAAGGACGATAAGCCTACCTTGGATATTTTTATACTATGTGTAAATAGTAGGCCAAACTAGGATATTTAACCTTGGCTAGGTAACCAGTCTAGGAGAAGGAAGACTCTAAATTAAAACCTGTTAAACTCCGCTTAAGAAATTGACATTGTTTCACATCCTGCTCGCGTGGAGGGTTTGGTAAATATATATATATATATATATATATATAATATATATTTACTCCGTAGAAGGAAACGATATATTTAATCAACTATCATTCTTTCTCATGTATAAAAGAAGTGGGATATTGGAGGAAGTTAAATGTATTTTCAATGTATTTAAATTCGTCATCTAAACACCAAGGTCTTAAATAGAAACCTATCATTATACCATTTTGTTGTTGTGGTGGTGACGAGAATAGAAATGTACGTGATGAGTTTTGTTGGTTTTCGGTATACTTTTAATTCTATTTTATTGTTAGTTTTAATTCGTCAACTATCTCGGAAAAGTGAAGAGTTTTGTTTATATACCAAACTTGTTGGTAAACCCTTGCGGTAAGGAAAAACCCGGCAAATAGTTTGATTGTAAAAATATACTACCAAACATCACCTGGGGAAAAAACATTTTAAAAAGAAGAAAAGACCAAGATAGTCGTACCAACCGAAAATAATCGGTTGATACTATAATACTTGGCCAACAGAAAAAAACAATTTTATATATATATATATATATGAAAAATACATATTCAAGAATCTGTCTGAAAATTCTTTTCAGTCAGATTCTTGCCCTGATGGGTGTCCACGGGGGAATGGCACTTATGAATTTGTCTTTGCTTCCCCAGCAGTGCCCAGCATGTCTTGTTCGTCTTACTTGGATGGTTTGTGTGATAAGAGGCAAGTGGCCGAACAACTGCTTTTTGTGGGGTGTTGTTTCCACGATTTGTTAATGTCAAATGCTAACACATCCTGAGACCAATTTATTAGTATTTAAAAAAAATTTCTCTGAATGTTTGAGATGAGGCTTGAAGATAAGTATTATCTGCGTTATTCGGACTATTGTCCCCATCTTCATTGTTATTTGTACAACGTTTCGGCCGATATACCCTCCGGCCTTCCTCAGGTATTTCTTGTCGGACTCGGGAACCTTCTCGGACTCAGGAACCTTCTTTTCGAACTCGGGAACTTTCTTGTCGTATTCGGGAGCCATCACGGAAATTTTAACCTAACCCTTTATTTATTCCACGGGGGTATCCTGTTCTCATTCCGCTAACCATAGCTGGGGTAGGAGTTGTATTAATTAATTATTCTTTAAAAAAAAATTAATTTGTAGAATAGTGTAATATGGTCCCCCGCTCCTACGCCATTGCATTGTGCGAGGAATATTTAATATTTATTACTCCTTCTTCGTCCATTCTACTCGCATATTTCATCTGTTGTAAATAAAATTTTCATTCATAAACATCGCTCCTTACAATATGTATATTTGGGATTAGGTTAGAGTTTCATGAATTAATTGGTGTATTTTGGTGACTGTTTTTGCGACTTTTTGAAAGATTTTCAGAATGAATGTGATGTTATGGTTGGTTGGTTGGTTGGTTGGTTGGTACCTTTAAGTTAAATTTCATGTTTTTGTTGTTTCTTTAAAAATAATTTAAAGGTTATACAAAATCAATAATTTCTTTCAAATACAAAGAGTATTCAAGGATACTATGCCTGTATCATAAAATGACCCAAATGGGTTGACATGCCGTAAATTCCAACCAACCAACCAACCCATCAAGAATGAATAAAACAAAAACGTCTTTGGCATAAAATGATCCAATGGGTTGACATACCGTAAAACCCAACCAACCAACCAACCCATCAAGAATGAATAAAACGGCATAAAATGACCCAAATGGGTTGACATACCGTAAACCCAACCAACCACCCAACCAACCACCCAACCAACCAACCCATCAATAATGAATAAAACAAAAACGTATTTGGCATAAAATGACCCAATGGGTTGACATACCGTAAAACCCAACCAACCAACCAACCAACCCATTAATAATGAATAAAACAAAAACGTCTTTGGCATAAAATGACCCAAATGGGTTGACATACCGTAAAACCCAACCAACCAACCAACCAACCCATCAATAAAGAATAAAACAAAAACGTCTTTTGGCATAAAATGACCCAATGGGTTGACATACCGTAAAACCCAACCAACCAAACCAACCCATCAATAATGAAATAAAACAAAACGTCTTCGGCATAAAATGACCCAAATGGGTTGACGTACCGTAAAACCCAACCAACCAACCAGCCAACCAACCAACCCATCAATAATGAATAAAACAAAACGTCTTTGGCATAAAATGACCCAAATGGGTTGACATGCCGTTAAACCCAACCAACCAACCAACAATGAATAAAACAAAAACGTCTTCGGCATAAAATGACCCAAATGGGTTGATATGCCGTAAAATCCAACCAACCAGCCCATCAAGAATGAATAAAATAAAAACATCTTCGGCATAAAATGACCCAATGGGTTGACATGCCGTAAAACCCAACCAACCAACCGTCGTATATATTACATTATGTTTTATATATAAGTACAATCTTAACGCTATTCTTGTTGAATGCAACTTGCAACGTAAGTAATTAATAATGACTCTTTGAGAATCAAAGCGAAAAAAACGTGTTTATGAGTTATCACCGATAATAGTCGTTTTCTTTCTTTCTTTTTCTTTCTTTTTTTTTTTTTTTAGCGAAATGAAAGAATATAACTGCATTTCATGCATTTAGATTGGTTAGGGCAGTAGAACGTTTGATGATAGTGGAGAAAGAAAGAAGGCATGGTAGAAGAATTTCTTTGAAGACGAAAGATAAGTAAAAGACACAATATTTTTATACGTCCCTTTTAAATATTTTTTCATAACAGAAGCGAGAAATAAGACGCCATGAACAACTGTTCAGAATGGTTGCAAGTTTCAAACTCCGTGAGTTGCACTAATACCTGCTTTGTGACCAATTCCTCTTTGGATTGCTGTTTGTTCCTATTTACATATTTATTGCCCTTATGGCAAGCCCCAACCCCATTTTATCATATGGGTGCTATTAATTACAATATGTATATTTGGGATTAGGTTAGAGTTTCACGAATTAATTGGTGTATTTTGGTGACTGTTTTTTATGACTTTTTGAAAGATATCCAGAATGAATGTGACGTTATGGTTGGTTGGTTGGTTGGTTGGTTGGTTGTAGCTTTAAGTTAAATTTCATGTCTTTGTTGTTTCTTTAAAAATAATTTACGTCAAGCCCTAGCACCTATATGATTTTCCCAACCCTATTGCCCTTATGGCAAGCGCCAACCCCTTTTTATCATATGGGTGCTAGAAGGCGGTGGCTGAGGGTCTACATGTCCTGGGAATGATGTTAAACTCTATCTGATGACGAGGTTCCAGTTCTGGAGGTTTGGGGAATGTGGAGCACCCCTTCATCACCATTGCTCCTGGTCCACTCTGACCCGGAGTGGTAGTACCTGTTAGGGTCCCATCTATGGGTTAAATAGAAAAATGTATTTATAAAAAAATTGTATTATCCATTAAGAATTGATTTATTTCAAAACTTTATCGGCATTAAATGACCCAGTGAGGTTGATATGCCGTAAAACAAAACAAACAAATAAACAAACTACTTACATATTATTGGGAAAATTAGGGATTTATTATCTGTCCTTGGCACCAGGGGCCGAAATCGCCAATATACGATATTGGCGCCTAAATAATTTCAGCAGATAAATCTTGTCGCAAACGCCATTAAGTTTGCGAAATATGCTGGGCCTCATATAATTTCCAAGGTTAAAAGGTAAGCAATTAAATACGGATGAAGAAGACAACAACAATTGAAGATAAAAAAGATATATTCAGAAAGGTGCAAATTGCAAACTTAATGGGCGTAAGTATTTAAGTTTTAATGTAATGAAATAAATTGAATTAGAAAGACTAAATTAAATTAGGAAGACTAACAAAATTAAATAAGGACGCATATAAAAAGATATTTACTTTTCTCACGTTATATCTGTGACAACCTTTTATATATATATATATTATATATATATATGTGTGTGTGGTGTGTGTGTGTGTGTGTGTGTGGGTGATATCAAGTGTTTCCCTGATAGGATTCAACCAAAATTGAGAACTCAAACGTACATATAAAGTTTTGCGTAAAGATATTTTTACATATACAGAATATAATGAATAAATGAATAGATACCTTGGTTTGGATATACATTTAAATCTATTTCGACATTGTTTGTCTCGTTAGCCCAGTCTTAATGTTTTCCCGTTAGATTCTTGCCTAAGCGATTTTCAAACCAAGATCACTATTTACTATCTCTCTCTCTCTCTCTCTCTCTCTCTCTCTCTCTCTATATATATATATATATATATATATATATATATATATATTGCCAGCAAGTTATTATTTAAGTAAATATTGTTAAAGACTACGGAATATTTCTTCTTTATGATTATGATAAAAAAGGAGATTATTTAATGAAGAGATAATGATAATAATGTTACACAATTCGTGGGTTTCCTACGCATTATGTCTGTAAGTGTAGTAAAATTCAAATAATGGTATGGTAAATGGATAATTACCATTATAGCCGTTATAAAGTTTATTGATAACGGTTCACCTTTCAATGATTTAGCCGTTGATTTCTTATTGGCTAAAGGCAAGCGTAAGAAGGGAACTGAGTTGGAGTTGGTTAGAGATTTGGCGGTTAGTCGAACGGGACAGACGTGGGTCGTCTGTTCAAAGTAAGCCATCTTCTCACCGCGCGGTTAAACACTTTCCGGCTTCGGTTTTAATAAAGACGTCTTTGAAAAATAAACAGTCTTGCTTCATTATTAAAAATAAAGAGAATGAGCACAGACAACGAAGCACAGCACAGAAAGAAGCCAGAAAAGAAGAGCAATCAAAAAGAAGATGGTCAGTCGGTAAAATAGAACACTCCTCTCCTCTCGCTATTTATCAGTCATATGGAAATCCGATCTCACTGACAAATTAACTTTTAACATCCTGTTGAGAATTTTCCAAGACCAGAGCCCTATTCCTATAAGGAAAAAAAATTGCTAAAAATAGCCTTTTCATGTAAAGTTACCTGTTATTTCCCTTAAATCATACTTCTAAATGTTTAATATTACATTTAAATAAAGGTTATCATTTGGGGTGGATTAGGAAAACGAATGTGACTTCTGGCCGGGTGGAATGAGGTGGTATAGATAAGAGTTAAAGCCACAATTCTTCCAGGCTGTTGTTATATCAGTACTGCTGTATGGCTGCACCACTTGGACCCTAACGAAACGCCTTGAGAACAAGCTAGATGGGAGATGAACAAGAATGCTGCATGAGGTCTTGAACAAGTCGTGGAACCAGCACCCCACAAGGAAGCAGCTATATGGTCACCTGCCCCCCATCTCACAAACCATCAGAGTGAGACGGACAAGGCATACAGGACACTGCTGGAGAAGCAAGGACGAGGTCATAAGCGACGTTCTCCTGTGGAAGCCAACACATGGACGTGCTAGTGTGGGCCGCCCACCAAGGACCTACATTGACCAAATCTGCGAGGATACTGGATGCCGCACGGAGGACCTCCCTGGTACAATGAATGATATAGAAGGAAGGTTGGCGAGTGATAGTCATGGATATCCGTGCTAACTGCGCGACATGATGATAATGATGATAACAATAAGTGAAGAGAAGAAGTTACATTTAAGTAAAATCCTGGTTAACGAGTGGTGCGAAATTACATAGGGTCGGTTTAGCTCAGTCGGTAGAGGGTCAGACTAGAAACCACAAGGTTCCGGGTTCGATACCTGCCCTCGTCAACTCAGCGTATGAGTAACACATTGATCTGTGCGGTAAAGTAAGAAGCTGATGGTAAGTGTGGCGCTCCACCTCAGATGCTAAAATAATCTCCTTGGTCTAGCGCTAGTGAAAAGGGGATAAACTCCATCGCTGATTGACTGATGGCGACATTAAGCCGCCTGGCCGATTTACTTACTATAAAATAAGAATGAGTTAGTATTAAACACGTGTTGGCTTCTAGCTCACTTGAGGATCGACAACGTGAACCTCTGAGTTGTGAGTTTTGATCCCATTCTAATATTATTTTGTTTTATAC
>CM042165.1:71322861-71337861 GCA_023376005.1 Doryteuthis pealeii
ACATTCCCCAAACCTCGAAAACTGGAACCTCGCCATCAGATAGAGTTTAACGTCATTCCCAGGACATGTAGACCCGCAGCCACCGCCTTCTAGCATCCATATGATAGAAAGGGGTGGGGCTTGCCATAAGGGCAGTAGGGTTGGGGAAATCATATAGGTGCTAGGGCTTGACGAGTAAAGATTAGGTTTATTGCCTGATGACTAACTTTTAAGCGGGAAAGCCGACGGGGCTTGTGTATTTTTCCGTGGTGTAATGGTTATCGTCGTATGAAATGGACATCGTAATCCGAGTTCAAATCCTGGACGAGGTTGTTTCCATTTCACATAGCACTAATACCCTTAGGAAAGGTATGCATCCAACCACTCTCCTTCCAGCTATGGGTAAAATAGCAGAGTAGACTGGGCTGTTTAACATTGGCATGACAACCTGTCTAGGAGAAGGAAAACTCTGAATTCAAACCTGTTAACCTCTGCTTAAGAAATTGGCCTTGTGTTGCATCCTGCTCATGCGGGAGGGTTTAGGTAATTACTTTTTTTCCCAGGAGGGTTACCGCGTTTAAACCGACCCTGTGTCACATCCTCAAGACTCAAGCCGCCCACAGTACCAGCTGTTGCTTAAGTGATCACCCAATTAAGTATTAGAGCAGGCTCATCGCTGCTTGACTCCGGTGATCTAGCGGGAACCGGTGATTTCAGCGGGGCTTGACGGTAATATCGGGTGTCAGTGAGCACCTCGTGATTGTGACCTTGTGTCACACGTGCTCCATTAAGGATTTTATAAGAAGCTGCTCGTTCAAGGTGGTAAAGATTTTGTTATTTTCTCGGAGATGGACGAGATTGCACGTTTATGTTATGTTGCTTTAAGGGATATGAACTGATGCATCACGGGAAGACTGATGCATCACGGGAAGACTGGTGCATCATGGGAAGATTATTCTCGATAAGGATTTTAACTTAAACTTGGTTAGAGTGAGACGCTCACCAACAATTCATATGGACACGCTGATAAGAAAAAGAGATAACGTAAAAATGAGTATGTAGTAATAGGTTGGCTGGTTGGTTTTACGGCATCTCAACCCATGTTGGGTTATGTAATGCCCAAGTCAATCTTTTTTGCAAATAATAAGTAACTAATCCTATTTAGGGTCCGGTTTAGCGGATAGAGCATCCGCCTCGAAACCACAATGTTCCGGGTTCGATACCAGCTCTCGGCCACTCAGCGCATGAGTTACATATCTTGGATCCGTGCGGTAAAATGATGGTAGGTGTGGCGCTCTACCTCATTCACAGAAACACTTTCTCTGATCTAGCGCTAGTGAAAAAGAGGCAGACTTGTGGTGTGGCAAGAGGTTTGATGTTTTAGGTTAAAAAGTTGCTGGTTATTCTTGGTGCGTGTATCCTAGGGTTTGCTTTTTAAGCCCATCATATTTGGTTGGCCCGCTGAAAAGGAAAGAAAGGAAAGAAAGGAAAATATAAAGACAAAAGGTAGTTTTAGGATTTAGGTTTTATTCACGGGTCATAGCCACCACGAAATAGTGTCTGGCCCCAGTTAAGGCCTAAGTCAGAATGGCCGAGAGATTATCTTGGGAGGGAGTCGGAAGTGGGGTTTTTTTCTGAACATGCTTGGAGGGTTCTTCCGGTGTGATACCGACAGTGGGCCACTCAGCCTACTTTACTTACTTTTTACTTATCTAATCTTAAGTTGGTCGGTTTTACGGCATATCAACCTTTGTTGGGTTATTTAATGCCAAAGTCATTTTTTGTAAGCAACTACTTATGGGTTACAGTTAAATGCATCCTTACAAACCAACCAACCAACCAACCCAATCCACAAGAGCTAGCTTTATTGCCTCACAACAATGCGGCTTTTAAGCTAGTAAGTAAAGTCGTCGGTATCAGCCAGACAGCGAGGGAGTCTATCCCCTTTTCAATAGCGCTAGACCAAAGAGATTGTTTTTAGCTTCTGGTGTGGAGCGTCACACCTACCATCAGCTCTTTTCTTTACCGCACAGATCCCTGTGCTATTCATGCACTGAGTTGGCGAGGGCCGGTATCGAACCAGGAACCTTGAGTTTCCTAGCTAAACCGGCCCTACTAGCTTAAAAGCCGCATTGTTGTTTAATACTAGCCTAGTGTTGAATAAAATATGCTGTATTCACGGGGAATACTCACGTGTAATAATAAACTCGCAACGTACGATCAATGGCCTGCCCCTGCGACTCACAGAGTGATAATTATTCTGTAACTAGAAACGGCTACCCGGCATTGCCTGAGTAGAGGGGGGCGATAAAGAGTTAGTCTCGCAGATCCACTGATTTTTTTTTGGTCTTCCATAATTGATTTGTTTATGTTTTAATCATGAATACCACCAATGACTTTCCCTTCTCTTACTATTCAAATTCTAATTTTTAAATATCTTTACAAATATAAATCAAATCTTTATTATTTTTACACAAAAACCAAGCTCTGGTGATAGTGAATGTGTATATAGATTTACTTTGTTATCAATTGTTTTATTTTCATAGTTTCCTCCGGACATACATACACACAACTGCCCTTTAAATATGTACTAGAAGCGGCTACCCGGCGTCGCCTGAGTAGAGGGGGTCTTTTTTAAAAAAGTTAGTCCCGCAGATCCTTTATTACTGAATCGTGAGTTGAATCCTCGTGGTATGTCCCATTTAAATCCCTATGTGAAAAAAAAAAGACCTTGCATTGATCCAGCTACTCTGAAAAGAAATGTTAATGTCTACTATCTAAAATATCAAATGAAAAAAAAATCACATGCTTTTATCATTTAAATTTAATCTTTTTTAATTATCTTTACGAATATAAATCAAATCTCTATTATTTTCCCCAAAACCAAGCCCTGGTGATATTTATTGTGTATATATATTTACTTTGTCATTAATTGTTTTATTTTCGAAGTTTCCTCCGGACATACACATACACACAACTACCCATATATATATATATATATATATATATATAATTATATAGAGAGAGAGAGAGAGAGAGAGAGAGAGAGAGAGAGAGAGAGAGGGGGAGAGGGAGAGAGAGGGGAGAGATAATCATTGGGTTTATGGCTTGACTTTGGCTACTGATGGAAATATACGGTAAGGATGCATTTAACTGTAAACAGGAGGCTCTAGATTCTCCCCCTCCAATGGGAATAAAGGGCTGAGGTGTTTAATCATGAATATCATTTCTTTCGGGACGGTGGGGTGGTGGAGAAAAAAGAGGGGGTGGAGAAAAAAAAGGTGGGGTAAAAGGTTCTCTCTGAGGCTGTCTGCGTTTGTTTGTAAATTCATTTCCTCTCTTGTGCTACAGAAAAAATATGGCCGTGTTATATTCTTTCTTTCCTTTTTTTTTTTTTATTAAATAAGTTTTTTGCCGCCAACAGAAACTAATCAAGAGGGAATTAAAAACAACTAAACAAAACAAACAAAACAAACCTAGATAATTATTAATTAAAAAAAAAAGTTATCAACAACACACCCGCGATTTAGGATTGAATGATGGATTCAAATTGGGAGAGAGAGAGGTAGGGGTATATAAAGTTTTCGTTACCATAATCTAACGGATACGAAATATTACTTGGGTTGGTTGGCTGGTTTATTGAGAATTCTGAGGTATGGGGGTTATCGTCCTTGTCTACAAGCCTCTGTTTCGAACCAACCAATCACGAGCCAGCATACTTTGGCGGCAAAGCCGAATAGGCAAACTTGCCCTCTTCTGATCCAGCTTTCAAAGGGAACAGACCTTAATAAGGGTCGCTCCTCTTCCTCAACACCCAACATCGGAGTCAGACGTCAAAATAGAAGTCTATCACATCCGAACTATCAGAGGGCCGTAGCTAGGGCTCCGATAATACCCTATCTCAGGACTCAGTTAAGTGACAAATTATAAACATTTGTGCAGACGAACTAAAGTTTGCAATCCTATTGTTTTATGTAATACATGTCTTTTATTCCTATTTCTAGTTGTTTGGTTATTTCTTTAACTCTTAACCTGTCTGCCACACTCGTGGTTAACTCCATATTAGCAAACTTGGAGTACTGTCGTTTCGTGTCTTGTTTCTTTATAGATTGGTTTTTACGGCATGTCAACCATTATTATTATAGGGCTATCTATTATTATACTAAAGCTGAGTTAATCAACTTTTATCCTCTAAAGGGTTTTTTACTGTTTAGTTTAATGACTCGAAAATTATTCCTTGCTTTTAGGATTGAATCATGTTTGAAAATATTCCGTTTTAATTGGTTCTAATAGTCGTAATTTGCAATTAAGTAAAACAACTGACCAATCCCTTACTTTACTTTCTGCATATCACTTTCTTCACCTCTGTGTATCTCTTGATTACCTCCTCATTATATATATATATATATATATATATATATATATATATATTAGTTTCTCTAGTAGAGAGAGAGAGAGAGAGAGAGAGAGAGAGAGAGAGAGAGAGAGAGAGAGAGAGAGGGGGGAGAGAATTTGAAATATATTTCTATGTTAAATTTCGCAAGCAGCAACTGGTAACTTAAATTAGGTCAAACATTCCCTTTCTTAGAAAGCTTACAAAATGATTTTAAAGTTTTGTCCGGTCGTATTTATTTATTTAAAATGTTATTCGCTTTGCTAACTCATTTTTCCCTAATCTCAATTATCTACCCAGAGCTGAATGGGTAACTGAATGAGTGACCCAGCGAGTCACGTTTTGTCTAGTTTTATACCAAAGACGTTTTGGATAGACTGTGAATTCAGGGGCGTAAATTTTTACCATAGTCTACTGTACAGTTTGTTTGTTTGTTTTGTTTTACGGTATATCAACCTCAGTGGGTCATTTAATGCCGACAAAGTTTTGAAATAAATCAATTCTTAATGGATAATACAATTTTTTTTTATAAATACACCTTTCTATTCAACCCATAGATGGGACCCTAACAGGTACTACCACTCCGGGTCAGAGTGGACCAGGGAGCAATGGTGATGAATGGGGTGCTCCACATTCCCCAAACCTCCAAAACTGGAACCTCAGATAGAGTTTAACGTCATTCCCAGGACATGTAGGCCCGCAGCCACCGCCTTCTAGCACCCATATGATAAAAAGTGGTTGGTCTACAGTACAGACGTTACTGGAATATGAAATAAAGTCCAATGTATATATTTGTAATTCTCAACTGAGATTGATACTTTTAATAAATAATCAAACTCTAAGGAAAACAAAACTTAATACATTAATTCATTTATGAGTTATTTTTAAATCAAAAGATACCATTAACTGATGTTGCACAGATTTAAAGTTGTTGCGTAGTGATTCAGTTATACTCCTTCTTGACCTCAGCGTTATTATTTTAAGGGAATTGAGATTATAAACTTATCAAATCCTATAATACTGAAATAAACTGAAAATTACTATTCACTGGTTATTTTGCCGAGTATTTAACGGTATTTTTTATTTTATTTCAGAGTAACAATAATTTTTTTTTTTTAAACAATCCACTTTTGCAGTTCTGAGGTAAAAAAAAAAAAAAAAAAAAGTCAAGATGTTTTGTTTTATTCCTACTAGCAAAATAAAAACCGCTCTCTGGGCGACGTAAAATAAATATTGCCTGAGGGGATGGGAGTAGAAAATTTAATATCAGAGAGTTTGTATCATAAGTAAAGTAAAATCATCAAATTTATCAAAGGAGTAAAAGATAAAATAAATTTATTAAAGGAGTAAAAAATTAAAAAATTTGTAATGGAAACTTAGTTCTGATAACTTTAAATATATATTAAAATAAAACAAACTATATATAGATAGATAATACCAGGTATGTATTTATTAAAACTTATTTAAAAAAGCAATGAGGACTGTCTAACATTGCATGCTCAAATTTTGAGTGTATTCTATTTATGACGATTTTAGGGAGTGTGACGTAAGCAGTGACGTAGTTTTTGTTACAGACAAAAACCGGAAGCGAATCTCCATTATTAATAGATTCGATGGTATTTTTAAAAAATTCAAACTTTAAAAGGACATTAAAAAAAACTCTAACAGGTAGTACCTGTGTGTCAGGGAGGACCTGAGAGTAATGGCGATGAAGAGGTATGTAATGGTTCATAAGATATAGATTCTTGTTTGACTAGGTTTGGAGGAACAAAGAAAAAAAAAGGATCGTATTCTAAAATCGACAAAGCCAACTAACGGACATTCTGAGATCGGGGAAGGAAAGGATTTTTCTAGTAATAGGAGGCAGAAAGGCAGCGGCCAGTGAACAAGCAACTTCACGAATACTAATCCTCCTCGAACCGGGTGAACAAATACAAGCTTTAACATTAATAAGAATTTGTAAAAAGGAAAATACATTAACCAAACCACATCTTTGTAACTTGTTGTTCCTTTGATACAATTTATAATACACATATAAAGGACAATTTTTGGATGAAGTCACCAATAGGCACACCAGTTGCAAGCTGTTTTCAAAGGAACGAAATTTTGCTTTTCACCGGTTGTTAGTAAACAAAATCAATGCCTTTTTTGTGTCTTTGTTTTTAAAGTAAATCGATTTTTCAATGCCGGTGAGTACCTTGTTAAAAATGACTTATTTCTCTGTGAATGAAAAGATGCCCCCACCCCGATTTTTTAAATAAATTATTGAATTATAAAAATATTATAAATTATCATAAATTATTAAATTATTATAAATTATTAGTTATTTTTATTTTTTTATTTGTAAAAATTCACATGTTTGATCACGAAGTTATTAACGTTTTTTTACATTATAATTTCATACAATCCAAAGACACGTTTTTATACTAAAATAGCTTTTGATATTAATATAAAAAATTAATTATTTTAGAGATCTCAATTGGATTCGTATTCTGATTAAATAAAAAACTATTCAAACATTAAAAAAACGTGTCTTTCGTTGAAAGTTTTATAATTAAAAGAAAAGAATAACAATATTAGTTTATCTTTTGTGCAAAATTAATTTTTTTCACATATGCTAACAACAACATGAAATAAGTATATTTTTAAAAATTAAAATCAAAAACTATTTTAGTATAAAAACGTGACTTTGGTTTCTATGGAATTCTAATGTCAAAAAATCGTCTGTTGATTTTGTTTACTAACAACCGGTGAAAAGCAAAATTACTTTCCTTTGAAAACAGCTCGCAACTGGGGTGCCTATTGGTGACTTGATCCCAATTGTTATTACGACTCAAACTTCTTTGTGATTATTTGTACGGTTTTGCTTGTTTCTTTAATGTTACATTTCACATAAAATTTACCTCCAACCAACATACAAAAGGTACTCCACACTCCCCAGAGCTCCAGGTTTGAAATTTCACCACTAGATGCAGTTTAACGTCATAACCAGGACATAAGAGTATTTACGGGTTTCGAAGGAGCTCTTATTTCTTCGTAGTTGTAGGCAAATTGTCGGACAAAGAAGGAACAAACACGAAAGTAAATGCAGACACTTGTATTGACAAAAATTACATAAATGTTTTTGCAAATTTTATTGGTATTTGATACAAGACTTATCTGTGAGTTAAGCAGAGTTCTTGGAGCAGTGGTGATAACAAGGGTATTCTGTTCGTCGGTAGGAAATGTTGATAAGACGTTTCTTCGGACGTTTCTCGTTCTTCCTCGTAACCGGTTCAATGATAAGTAATGGAGGATTCTATTTTAGAAGCTTCTCGCCAGGGTTAACAGTTCTTTAAATGACGGTGAATGAGCCCTTTTCAAGTAGACTATTTGGCAATAAACCCAGCCCTACCCCTTTAAATCGAGGGGACAGGTGTTGCCTGGGGGGGGGGGGCTGGGATCGACGCTCGTGATTTTGACCTGGGGCGGGCGCGTACAGCCGACCCCGTGGGGGTCTTGCAATGTCTGTTATATAGATATAGATGTTTACATAATATATGGTGTGGTTAATTTGCATACTGGTTTTAACAAAACTGGGTTTAATAAATAATTACTTGGTGTTATTGATCTCTTTAACGGCCGGGTTAGCTCAGTCGGTAGAGCATTCGGCTAGAAACCACAAGGTTCCTAGTTCGATACCGGTCCTCGCTAACTCAGCGTATGAGTAGCACAGGGATCTGTTCGGTAAAAGTAAGGAGCTGATGGTAGGTGTGGCGCTCCACCTCAGATGCTAAAATAATCTCCTTGGTCTAGCGCTATTGAAAAGGGGATAGACTCCCTCGCTGACTGCCTGATACCGACTTTAGGCCGCCCAGACGACTTTACTTATTGATCTCTAGTATTATTGTTTTTTCTCCAACGCATCAAAATCAATCGTATGTATGATTTTATATAAAAACCAATTAAAATATAATTAATATAAGTGTTTTATTTTCATTTGCATTCTTATTTAATTTCGTTAGTCTTTCTAATCTATACATATATAAAGGGTAGTTGTGTGTATGTCTGTCCCAATGTAATCTATACATATATAAAGGGTAGTTGTGTGTATGTATGTCCCAATGTAATCTATACATATATAAAGGGCAGTTGTGTGTATGTATGTCCCAATGTAATCTATACATATATAAAGGGTAGATGTGTGTATATGTCCCAATGTAATCTATACATATATAAAGGTAGTGTGTATATATGTCCCAATGTAATCTATACATATATAAAGGGTAGTTGTGTGTATGTATGTCCCAATGTAATCTATACATATATAAAGGGTAGCTGTGTGTATATATGTCCCAATGTAATCTATACATATATAAAGGGTAGTTGTGTGTATGTATGTCCCAATGTAATCTATACATATATAAAGGGTTGTTGTGTGTATGTGTATGTCCGGATGAAACTACGAAAATAAAACAATTAACGACAAAGTAAATATATATACACATTAAACATCGCCAGGGCTTGGTTTTTGAGCAAAAATAATGAAGGTTTGATTTATATTTGTGAAGATAATTAAAAAAAATAAAATTTAAATGATAACAGCATAGAATTTCTTTTGCATTTCAGATTTTAAATAGTAGACATTCATTTTTCTTTTCAGAGAGGCTCAATCAACGCAGGGTCTTTTTTTTTTTACATAGGGATTTTAATGTCCAGTAATAATGGATCTGCAAGACTAATTTTTTTGCTACCCCCCCCCCTTTACCCAGGCGTCGCTGGGTAGTCGCTTCTAGTTTAATATATTTCATTACATTAAAACTTAAATACTTACGCCCGGCGGAAGGCAAATATTCTTGCTAGTATATGTAATTTTTCTTTCTCATTAACATTAATATAAAAAGATTTGGGTATATTCATGGAGTTCCGTCACGGCCTCCTGCCTCAAAAGACCGTTAGCCGGTGGCTGCTGACCCCCCCCCCCAGCTACGATTGAAGTCCGTAGCCGAAGCAGTGTCACTTGAAAAAAAATAGGGTTAGTGTTAGGGTTGTGGTTGTGGTTTAGGGTTAGTTTAATGGGAAAATAAATAAATAATTTGGGCTCTGTTTTTTCTGGGTCACCCTGAAAAAACAGAACCCATACATTTTGTAATAAAACTGTTAATTTTAACTTAGGGTTAGGGTTTTCGGGAGAAACGCCCTAAGTTGTATGTTTTTTTGTTTGTTTGTTTGTTTTTTCAAGTGGCACCGCTTCGGCTACGGACTTCAATCGTAGCTGGGTTTTTTTTTCAGCAGTCACCGGCTAGCGGTTTTTGAGACAGAAGGCCAGGACGGAACTCCGCGAAGAGTACCAAAGATTTTTAGAGAACGAACTCAAATTTCATATAGCTTAGGGCCTCAGCAGGTGAAAAGTCTGATCATGGGTTGCGGGTTTGTGAGTTTGGGTCACAAATCACCACATTCTGTGTTCAAATTTATTTTCTGTTTGCTTAGTAAATAAAGCACATGGCTAAAGGCGCATATTCCACCGTATACGAACTTAGAAAAGCTCTTAAAATGGGCTCAACAGTTGCACAAAGCTTGGTATATTTTTTCTACAGTTTTTTTATTATTTTTGGTTCATCCAGTGATATGCAATTTATAAATACAAACTAGTAAAGACACCCCCTGTGGAGCCCCATTGCTTTTATTCATCCTGTCAAATTTTTATTCGCCCCCAGGGATCTATACGGACCACTTTAAGAAAGGTCTGTATTAGATGATGGATTGGAATTAGGGGAGATAGAGGGGGATGTGCAGCTTTCTTTACCATGATCTGGCGAACACGAAACCTTACTTGGGTGGCGAACATATTTTTTGTTTCGATGCTCACCCCTCTTGTGAATACTTACTTTAAACTATTTCTAATGTAAACATTAGTGAGATCCATGTATATGTTACGTAATTGTAAGTTTAGCTTTCTCCTTTCTTTTCTTTTTTCTTTTTCTTTTTTTTTTGTTTAGTTTTGTTGGTAGGTGTTCATGTGTAAACAGCAGGCATGGTGCGTGCTTATGTGTGTGCGTATGTCAGTCTGTGTGTGTATGTGTATGTGTGTGTGCACGTGTTTGTGGTTTTTGTCTCTGTGTGTGTGTGCATATATATATATATATATATATATATATATACATACACACACACACACACACACACAATATAATATATATATATATATATATATATATATATATATATATTAATGTGTATGGTTGGCACTATTAACCTTGAAGAAGCGGCAGTAATCCAGCGTAGAGTGTTAATAGAAGAGTGCTCAATATCTGTAAAATAAATGAATAAATAAAAGGTTTAGCTTTTTTGTTTTGTTCTAATGATAATAAAAAAATAAACCCTCTATTCATTCATTCATTTATTTCTCTCTCTCTCTCTCTCTCCCCCCCTCTCTCTCTGCGCGTGTGTGTGTGTGTATGTGGGGGCGTGGTTATATATGTGTGTGTATGTATGTGTGTATATATATGTGGGTGTGTGTATGTGTGGTTATATATATGTGTATTTGTATGTTTGTGTGTGTATGGTTATATATGTGCGTGGGGTGGGTGTGTTTATATATGTCTGTCTCTATGTATGTGTTTGTGTGGTTATGATTGTGTGTGTATGTGTGTGTGTGGTTATGTTTGTGTGTGTATGTGTATGTATGTATATATGTATATGTGTGAGTGAATATATGTGTGTGTGTGAGAGAGCGTGTTATATATGTGCATGTGTGTATGTGTGCGTGATTATGTATATTGTGTGTATGTGTGTGTTATATATGTGTGTGTGTATGTGTGTGCGTGGTTATATGAATGTGTGTGTGTGTGTGTGTGTGTGTTGTGAGAGAGAGAGAGAGAGAGAGAGAGAGAGAGAGAGAGAGAGAGAGAGAGTATAATATTGTGGATTATGTTTAAACGCCCACGCACGTGTGTGTATGTCCGTATGTGTTAAAATCAAATCAAATGGTTTCGGGCTGGTTTAATGTTTAATGTCAAATCAACCTTCGTGGGTTATAATGCCAAAACCATCCTTGCAGAAGAACAGTAGTAAACTATTCAAGAGGGTCCTGTGTATGACACTAAACCGCAACTGATAGTGGATTGGTTTGGTTTGGTTTGGTTTGTTTTACGGCATATCAACCTCGGTGGGTCATTTAATGCCGACAAAGTTGTGAAATAAATTCATTCTTAATGCATAATACAAGTTTGTTTATAAACTCATGTTTTTCTATTCAACCTATAGATGGGACCCTAACAGGTACTACCACTCCGGGTCAGAGTGAACTAGGGAGCAATGGTGATGAAGGGGTGCTCCACATTCCCTAAATCTCCAGAACTGGAACCTCACATCAGATAGTTTAACGTCATTCCCAAGAATGTAGACCCTCAGCTACCGCCTTCTAGCACCATATGATAAGAAGGATTGGAGGTTGCCATAAGGGCAATAGGGTTGGGGCAAACATATAGGTGCTAGGGCTTGACGTGACTAGCCGATTGATCGGAAGGGGCCTCTCCGACCGACCGTCTAGCCCAAGAAAACCTAGAGTGGAATATTGCAAGTCATGACTGCTCAGCCACCTGGGTTCTATCCTTAAACATCACGGGTCGCCACCACGGCCAACAGGTGGCCCCATTGGGGGAGTCTTACCCCTCTGCAGAGGTGCATTCTAACACCCCAGCCGATTAGGGGACTGATAGTGGAGTTACAGCTCTGGAGTTCTGGGGAATGTGGAGTACCCGTTCATTACCGGGAGAGTACCCGTTGCATAGTGGGTTATTTAATGCCAAAGCCATCCTTTCAGAGGAGCAGATGAGGCAGTTCATACCTTTTCCAAGGGTATTAGTCTGTATGTGAACGTAATTGCGTGACTGGGGTTCGAACTCGCTTACTAGGAAGTCGCAGTCCAGCAAGTTATTCACTATGCCATAGGGATCACCCCTGATAAGCTGATAGATACCAGGAGCAGTACAGTCATTAGTCAGGATTTATAATTTACTAGAAGCGGTTACCCGGCGTTGCCTGGGTATCGGGGTTGGTAGAAGTTAGTCTCGCGGTTTCATTATTACTCAATCACGAGTTGAATCCTCGCAAGATGTCCCATTAAAATCCCTACGTAAAAAAGACCTTACGTTGATCCGGACTAGTGGGACAGGACGTCAGAAAAAACAAAGTGCACAGACATACTGAAAAGAAAAATCAGTGTCTCCTATATTAAAATATTAAATGACCCCCCACCCCCAAACAAAAAAAAAAACCATACTGTTACTATTTAAATTTTATTTTTTATCTTCACGAATGTAAAACAAATCTTCATTATTTTTGCTCAAAAAGCAACATCTGGTGATAGTGAATGTGTACATATATTTACTTTGTCGTTAATTAATTTATTTTCGTAGTTTTCTCCGGACATACATACATACATGGTGATTGCCGCTTCTTCACAGAATAAGGCAATTTCTACATGTAGTTCAGTTTGTGAGCTCGCAGATGGCCCACAGATCCAGCTTGTTTTTATGTACCCTGTCACACATATGAAACCCTCGACATACAGGCCCTGCCACACAGGTCAGACTTAAATGTAGGAAATGATTCCATGGTGTCCGTCATGTGTCGCTTCAGGATGGAGGGCTCGAGTCACCTTACCTCAAACTTCTTACAGCTACCATCGGCCTGTCTTTCCGTGAGGATGTGTACCCCCTTCTGTCAATAACGTATATTCTTTAACATACATACATACATACCAACTACCCTTTATATATGTATAAATAGATAGATTAAGAATTCCTAGTATTTCAAAGGCAGATGCTAACGCGTATGGTCTGTAGTAAAAATGGTTGAGATAGTTTCTTTGTTTAATGGCATGTCAAACTTCGTGGTTATTTAATGTCAAAGCCATCCTTGTAGAAGAACAGTTGTGGAGGGATGAGGAGGTTCATACCTTTCCCAAGAGTATTAGTCCAAATTGAATATGATTGCGCGACTGGAGTTCGAACTCGCTTACCCCGATGTCGCAGTCCTGCTCGTTATCCACTACACCACGTGGACTCTCGCAAAAATAAATTGAAATGAGAATGTCCATTTATAATGTTCGTTAAAATACTAAAATGATAAGAACTGGAAATGCTCAAAGCACTAAAAGTGTTCAATGTACATAAAAGTGCCGAGCAAATATAACAATATTTTTGAATAAAAAAAAAAAAGAATAATAACCCACAACTCTGATTTTCACGTTTTTTGAAGTAATAACCCACAACTCTGAGTTTCACGTTTTTAAGTAAAAAAAAATGACTAAAAACCCACAACTCTGAGTTTCACGTTTTTTTAAAAGTAATAACCCACAACTCTGAGTTTCACGTTTTTTGAAGCAATAAACAACAGCTCTGAGTTTCACGTTTTTTGAAGTAAAAAAAGACTAATAACCCACAACTCTGAGTTTCACGTTTTTAAGAAAAAAAAGGACTAATAACCCACAACTCTGAGTTTCACGTTTTTTTAAGTAATAACCTACAACTCTGAGTTTCACGTTTTTAAGTTAAAAAAATGACTAAAAACCCACAACTCTGAGTTTCACGTTTTTTTTAAGTAATAACCCACAACTCTGAGTTTCACGTTTTTTGGAGCAATAAACAACAGCTCTGAATTTCAGTATTCAGATAGATAGGTTCGTATTCAGTTACGACTACTTGCTGCCTTGTCTTACCAATTCGACGGTAATTGGAGCTAGTATGATTATTCTACATCACTGCTTGTACAATGCTCTCAGGAAATGAATAAGTTTATCAATGAATATTCAATTTGTAGTCAAAATCAAAATTTACATAGAAGTCTTATTCATCAACGATGTCTTTATAAAAATCTGAGTTAGATTTGCCTCAAAACAGCCCATGTTATTAGTATGTTTCAAATCCTGCAATGTATCTTATATATCACTAAGAAATAAAGGTTTACATAATATATGGTTTGGTTAATTTGCATACTGGTTTTAACAAAACCAGGTTTAATAAATAATTACTTGATGTTATTGATGCCTAATATTATTGTGTCATTTTCCAACGTATTAAAATCAATCCCATGAATGATTTCTCATACAAACCAATTAAAATATAATTAAAATAAGTGTTATCTTTTTATATGCATTCTTATTTAATTTCGTTAGTCTTTCTAATTTGATATATTTCATTAGATCAAAATTTAGATACCTACGCCCGGCGGAGGGCGTGTATTCTTGCTAGTATTATGAATGATCAGAGAATAGCCGAAAGCGCTTGGACCCAGAGAAAAAGATTACGGGGCGTTCTTACATTTCTCTAATCTTTACGTTCCCTATCGGTCATCGCTCCTAGTAGGTCTTCCGCACGGCACCCGGAATCCATACAGAGTTGGTTGATGTAGGTTTTTGCTGATCAACCTACACTGATGAGAACGTCACTTATAAGTTCGTCCTTACTTCCCCAGTAGTGTCTTGTTCGTCTTGCATGGATAGTTTGCGTGATAGGGGGTAAGTGGCCGTACAGCTGCTCTTACGGTAATGGCGAGAGAGCCGCTGTGAGTAGTTTAAAGTAAACAAAGAGTTAATAATCCAAATTCTCGATATAACGGAAATAGCTATAAACTTGTAATTA
>CM042165.1:71342861-71437861 GCA_023376005.1 Doryteuthis pealeii
TATGTTGCGTTAATTTTCCTGCACCCCCCTCCAAAAAAAAAAGCACATGCACAGACACACATATCCAAACATACACACACATACATACATATACACACACACAAACA
Source organism: Doryteuthis pealeii (assembly GCA_023376005.1). Classification (NCBI taxonomy): domain Eukaryota; kingdom Metazoa; phylum Mollusca; class Cephalopoda; order Myopsida; family Loliginidae; genus Doryteuthis; species Doryteuthis pealeii. The sequence goes on from CM042165.1 coordinate 71,342,969, forward strand.
TACATATAGATAGATTGACAGACACAAACACATACATATAGACACACACACACACATATATATAGATTCGTACATATAGACACACATAAATACATACATATAGTCTATATGATATAGATAAACACATATACATACATATAGGCACATACACACAAACACATACATACACATGAAGGATTTGTGAAATAGACACGATTTTATTGACACATACGTAAAGAGGGTACGAATGGAGGGATCGGATGTAAGTCTTTAGAACGACGAAGAAGTGGCGGACGAGACGGATATATTATTGCCAGATTAAATTATATCGATAATATTTGTTCGTCAAACGATCGCCTCCGCCCGGGTGGACATTTTTTTTCAATATGTTTTAAACGTTTTTTTCGAAATTCGTTTCGTTTCCGAGTTCGCCATTCCGTGTAGAGCTGTGTGACCTAGTTATGGCCGTTGCGCATGCGCAGTGTCATCGTTGTCGGTGGCGTCGGCACTCTCCTCCTCCGAGTGGAGAACAGGTTGCATTTCTACGCGCCCAATGCCGACAACAACAAAAACGGGAAGAAGAAGATTAAGAAGGCGATCGGTGACTAAAAAGAAAGAAAAAACAAAATATCGTTCGTTTAGGCAAACCAGTAAAATCACATTAAAGAAGAAAAGAAAAAACAAGCACGGGAAAAACTCAGGACCCAAAAACAGGGAGAATATTACAATATTGTTTTTTGGGATCCCCCTGTGTTGTGTAAACCAAAAGTTATAAAAAAAGCCTAAAAAATAGAAAGCATCTTCTTTTAAACTGCCTCGGCCGCCTTTTATATATATATGTATGTATATATACATATATGTATATTTAAAAAAATAATATAAAAGATGGAATATTAAATTTAGAAAAGTCTAAAGTTATTTGTTGTGTTGAAAAAGATAAAAACAAAACCCACCCCCATCGGAGTCAAACCAAAAATACTGGAGGAGGACGTTTGGTTAGACTAAAATTTTTTTTGGATTTCCCTCTCTGTTTATGTGTAGCATTTGTTTGTGTTTTAATTATTATTATTATAATTAATTATTTTTAAAAAATCAACGTTGTGATCGTCGTTTTTTGCGAGGCTGGAAGTCGAGAGGGCAGCTAATAAAAAGAAGAAGAAGAAGGAGTTTGAATTGTGTTGTTGTTGGTGGTTCGTTCCGCCATCTCAACATGATTCAGCATTCAGAGAAGCTGGATTCCATGAACGGACTTGTGCCTGTGTCATCTTCTTCTTCTTCGTCATCGTCGGCCGCCGCTGCGGAGCCATCACTGGCCGACACTGTCGAAGGTAAGCACACTCATTTAAAAAAAACAAAACAAAAAAAATGAAAACAACATCCCTACCCCCCCTTAAAAAAACCCACCACCCCTGAAAAAAAAAAAAACGAAACGAAACCCCAAAAATGATCAGCCCCCTCACGTCCTTAAAAAAACACCCCTCGAAAAAAATAAAAGTACCCCCCCCCCCCCAAAAAAAAAAATATTTTTAACAAAATAAAAAACAAAACAAAAACAACATCCCTCGAAAAAAAAAAAAAAAATAATCCCAAAAAACAAAACCCCCAAAATGATCAACCCCCTCACGCCTTTTAAAAACAGCCACATTTTTTTTTTTACTTAACTTTACTCACCGCATATATACACAATTTTCTTTGCACTAACAATCTTATTTATTTAATTTGTTTATCTTTTTTTTTTATACAAAAAATAAAGACCCAAAAATGATCAACCCCCTCACGCCCTTTAAAAACAACCACATTTTTTTTGTTTTTAAAAATTTTTACTTAACTTTACCCACCGCATACATACACAATTTCCTTTGCACTAACAATCTTTTCATTTATTTATATATTTTATTTATTTATTTATCTAATTATTTATCTTTTTTTTGTAACCCACATCAGTCACCCTCGAACCACAGTTTTTCCATTTCCTCCATCATTTTATACACACACAGTCACACACACACACACACACACACGTAACAAACCTTTCCTATTTATTTTATTTTTCTTCTCTAAGTAATTTGGAGCACAACATTAACACATTACGTGACAATTTTATACAATACGGAAGCTCAGTCGCATCACTATGACTATTACGAGGTGTACTGTACTAAAAAAAAGAAGAAAAAAAAATCCAGTCTTCATCATCACCATACCATCATAATTCATAACATTCCATGCTTTAAGATTATTATACCCACAAAAACAGCAAGAAAGAAAAAAAATTAAATAAAACCTTTCTTGAATTTAATTTAACCATATTTCTTCCATAGACGAAAATATTCGTTTAATAACTGCGATTTTAGTAGTAAATGATAGGAGAAATTATACCATTGGAAAAAAGATTATTTTTAGCAGTGTATAAAAAACACTAATATTTTTTTCCAGTATTAATCTCTGTGTTTATTTATTATTTATTATTTTTAAAACAATTTTTAAATTTAGAATTTGTCTATTATTATTATTATCATCATCCATGAGGATCGTAGTAGTGGTCAAGTTTTTTTCTTTTTCTTCTTCCCTTCTCTTACTACTACTAGTTACGACTTACAGCATAAAAATGTGTTACACAATTCGTCAGAAATTTAAGTTTAAGGCGGGCTTCCGTAGTAGCAAATATGGGTCACATTAAGCTTTTTCTGTTGATATATTTTAAGACTATGAAGTTACTTTTTTATTTTCGTAAAAATCATGTACACATTATTTTTGCTTTTTATTAACACCACATACGGCACTATTTATTCAGATAATATATATATATTTATTTTTAGGTAAATTGTTGTAGTAAAAATTTACTAATATAGATTAGTAGACTGAGACTCTTTATTATTTAATTCAGGTGAGGTGAATGTTAGCTTTTTGTTGACCTTTTAGCGATTTTCTACAAAAAACATGTATTGTCTCTTCTGAGTAAGAAGAAGGAGTTAGATATTTTTTGTTTCTTCTTTATTGTGTGCTAAATACCTGTAATTTTTATTTTTGGTAGTATTTTTTGTGTTATTTAATACACACACACATTATATATATTCTTATTGTTAATCATTAGTTTAATTTGTTCATCTACTAAAATTTAGTAGATGATTCCAAACTATTTAATTTGTTCATCTATATAAACTGGATTTCATAATGAATCCGGTAATGAATAAAAATGGATTTAATGAACATTGTAACAGAATTTCAAATCAAGTTATTTATTTAAGTAAATAATAACAAATAAATATAAATAAAATGTAATAAAAAAACCCTATTTATTGAATAAATAAATAGTTTTTAAAAAATGTCATTAAACATTACAATATTGTCTAGTATTAGCTAGGTATAAAACGAATTTTACTTTTTGGGGTGGGTAGGTGTCGAGGATTGGTTGTTTTTTAAAATTTTTTTAAAGGTATTTATTTTATTTATGTTTCACCACCCTTAAAAAAAAAAATTTCTACTCCATTATCTACCACCCACGATTTTCCTATTCTACCCCATCCATTTTTACACACACAAGCACTTGTCGTGTTGCATGGTTTAGTTAGCAAGCTGGTCTCGCATATCAATTACTACTACTGTGAGTAGTAGGTTCGATCCTCGTTGGGTACGCCATACTTAAGTGCTTGTGTCAAATCTTAGTAGATAATTACTGCTATGTAGTGAATTCAATCAGCACTGGGTACCCTATTATTCTTATAGTCTATCTAGCAAACCGTAACTACATTAAGTAAATAACTATTTAGTAGTAGTAGTTGTAGTGAGTTTGACCATCACTGTGTGCCTCATACTTGTGGTTTTCTGGGATATCTATGCTATTTAAAATAACCCCACACACATGCACAATTACAATACACGTGTGTTCTATTTTTTCATGTCCTCTTTACAAGTAAATAAATAAATAAAAAACATAATTCAAATTGACATTTTTATCACGTTTTATTTTAATTTAGTGCTTATGGTAACACACCCTCGGGGCCTCAGGTCTTAAGAATATATTTTTTTATTTTATCCTTTAACACAAATTCCTCAAAATTATATATACAAAGTTTTTCCATTATTTTTATATATATATTAAACACCGAAACCGTGGTAGAGAGAAAAACTTTTTTCTACAACTATAAATGGTCTATACTTTACGAAAATATATTGAGCACTTTTTGGGTTAACTACTAATGCTACTACTGCGAAAACGTGGGAGCAGCATTTGAAGAAATATATATATATAATATATATATATATATATATATATTATATAATCCTATCAAACCAGGTTTCTATTTGTTTTGTTTAAATCAACCTTTAAAAAAATCAGTTCCGACTACTGTTTGTCGTCATTTTAAAATACCACATGCCAGGAATGTTGTTAGGCATTCTCAAATACTCGTGCTCCCCCCCCCCCCAAGATATATTCGTAAAAATTGTTGAAGCGAAGTCACAACTTAATTTATTGAATGTTAGGGGAGAAAAAAAAATATATATCAGAAAGATATATTTATTTGTGTTTTACTATAGTGTTTTCTGTAAAAAAAAAAAAAAAATCCCTTGTTATCCATAATTATTTGGACTTCATTAAGCTGGTAAGCTGTGAATTCAGTGGCGTGAATTTTTCAGTTATACACGTTTTTGACCTTAGCGTTATTATATTAAAGGAATTGAGATTAAAAACTTATCAAGTCTTATACTGAAATAAAATGAAAATTACTATTCGCTGGTAATTTTGCCAAGTATTTAACGATATTTCTATTTCATAGTAACAATAAATACCCCCCCCAAAAAAAAACAACAAAAAAAAACAAAACAAAAACAACAAAAAAACAAACAAACTTAAAACAGTCCACTTCTGCAGTTCTGAGGTGAAAAAGTGTATAACTGAATCACTACACAACGACTTTAAATCTATACAACATCAATTAATGATCTCCTTTATTTAAAAAAAAAAACAAAAAAAAAATTTCTAAATGAATTAGCATATTAAGTTATGTTTTCCTTAGAGTTTGATTTTTATTAAAAGTATTAATCCCAGTTGAGAAATTAAAAATATATACATTGGACTTTATTTCATATTCTACTAACATCTGTCCGGTAGACTATGGTAAAAATTTACGCACCTGAATTCACAGTCTCCCATTATTTGAACTTCATTACCACCTCTAAGCTTATCTCATTAAACAGTCCTACCCATAATAATTAGCACACTTTGAACCACGAAAACAAAGTTGGAAATTCGAATAATAAGAGATTTTTCCCTAGGTCGTGCTCTTGACGGCATCCAGTGTCCGTACAGAGCTAATGGTTGTACATTTTTGCTGGTTACTTGTGTGTCCATGTGTAGGAGTCCATAGAACGTCACTTATGAGTTCATCCTTATGTCTCTTGCCATCTGTTCCTCTAGACCATTGCTAAGTGCTCTAGATGGCATCCAGTGTCTGTAGAGAGCTGATGAATGTAAGTTTTTGCTGGTCAGCTAACACTTGTGTGTCCATGTGTATGAGTTTATAGGAGAACATCACTTATGAGTTCGTCTTTACTTCTCCAACAGTTCCCAGCTCTGTATGGATTTTGAAGAAGTTGTTGATGATTATATATAAACTTGTTGTCACTTAACCTCCAGCAGTAACCATGAGTTTTAGACAGCTGGTGTTAATATGCAAATACATGTGGTGAATGAACGAAAGCAAGCAAGACAGACAGACAGACAGAATATCACTTTCACCATAACTTTAGTTTCTCTTTCCTAATTTGTACCTTCCTCCAATCAATCGGCTGGTCATGTCAAGCCCTAGCACCTATATGATTGCCCCGATCCTATTGCCCTTATGGCAAGCCCCAACCCTTTTTATCATATATATGCTAGAAGGCGGTGACTGAGGGTCTTCATGTCCTGGGTATGACATTAAACTCTATCTGAGGGTGAAGTTTTAGATCTGGAGGTCTGGGGAATGTAGAGCACTCCTTTATCACCACTGCGCCCAAGTCCACTCTGACGCAGAGTGGTAGTACCTGTTAGGGCCCCATCTATGGGTTAAATAGAAAAACATGGGTTTATAAAAAAAATTGAGTATCCATTGAGAATGAATTTATTTCAAAACCTAATCGGCATAACCCAGTGAGATTGATATGCCATAAACCAAACCAAACCTAATTTGTACCTTTCTATTTTTTTTTATATTTAATTTTTAATTTTTATTTAAGATAAAGTTTGAAATTCAAACGTGTTAATTATTTAGTTAATTATAATTATTAGTATTATTACCACTATTTAACTGAAGAGGTAAAGTTAGACTAACATTTGGGCATTGTGTTTATTAGTAATTAATTACATGTTTCGAATTTATTTGGTTGATGAATGAAATGGAGAAATTAAAAAAAAACATGTTTTTGGTTATGTTTGAAAAACATTAGAAATCTAATACCCCCCCCCCACTAAGTAAAAAAAAAAAAAAAAAAAAAAACAGAGAGAGAGAATTCAAATTAAGATCAATTACCTTATTAAAAAAGATTTAATTTATACTGGATGACCTGTTTGTATTGGCATTGCAGTCTCAGAAAACTATATAATTCTTGTGCCTCTGAACTTACAGCGCCTCCTGTGACTGTGAAGTACAATATTCGAAAAACAGCCTTGACCACAGATGTTGTATGTGAAGGCTGCCCCTGTAGATGTTGATGTGCCGGTGCTTTGTTGCTGTCTCTTTCTTCTGGATCTCTTGGCTTTATGGTGTTGCGCCAGGGTGACTTCAGACATGAACAGTCCGCTACAGAGAGCCTACTGCAACTGAGGGCCATGCTATTTGGATGACCTGTAAACCAGTTGGAACAATGGTCCATAATGATATCAGTGCTTCTATTTAGAAAGAAGTGAAAGATTTCTTGGTATTTCATAGTTATCGCCATTAAAATTGAGAATTTGAATGATTATAAAATGATGTACACCTTTTCTTCTTAAACTCAAATCTTTTTTTAACATTTCTTTTTTTTCTATTTAGCCCATAGATTAGACCCTAACAGGTACTACCACTCCGGGTCAGAGTGGACTTGGGAGTAATGGTGATGAAGGGGTGCTCCACATTCCCCAAAGATCCAGAATTGGAACTTCTCCATCAGATAGAGTTCAATGTCTATAATACCCTCAGCCACTGCTTTCTAGCACCCATATGATAAAAGGGATTGGGGGTTTGCCATAAGGACAATTAGGTTGGGGCAATCATATAGGTGCTAGGGCTTGACATGACCAGCTGATTGATTGGAGAGGTAGAAGAGAGAAGAAAGTACATACTCAAAGTTCAAGGTGTGTTCAAAAAGTATCAAAAAGAAAAAAAACTCTGAATTAAAACCTATTAAACTCTGCTTAAAATTGACCATGTGTCACATCCTGCTTGTACAGAGTGGTTGGTAAATAAATGAGGATTTTAGTAGTATAATGGACACGGTGACCCAAGTTGAAATTCTGGATGAAGCTGGTTGCATTTATTTCACCTTGGTATGACATCGGTCTAGGAGAAGGAAAAACTCTGAATTAAAACCTATTAAACTCCGCTTAAAAATTGACCGTGTGTCACATCTTGCTTGTGTGGAGGGGCTGGTAAATTTATAATGAATATTTTAGTAGTATATAGATAGACAAGATGGTTAAATCGAACTTAACAGACCTAAATTCCACCATCGTATGTCACCCCGCCAAAAGAAAAAAAAATACCAAAAATTAACCGAATTTAATGAAATTTTCAGTGTTGATATATTAATGAATAAAAAATATTTTTTCAGGTATTTTAACTTTGAACCACGTATCTTTGAGAATCTGTGTTATGCCTCAAAGATTTTTGCTGATTTTTGGTATTTTTTTTTCTTTTTCGGAGGGGTGGAATAAATTCTGTTAAGTTTGATTTAACCATCAAGATGAATTAAAATGTATTGTATGTTTTTTTTTCTTTCTTTGATCTCATTACAATACATGTTTAGTATTTGATTCTATTCTGTTGCTACATGACAGAGAGTCCACTATAGAATCTTCCATGTTAGGATCACAAAAGCAATCCGCTGCTCAAAGAAAAAAAGAATGTTATGTCTAAATAGCAACAAATGCTATTTCGAGATGGAATTTTTTTCTCTAATGATCTTTTAGGCATGTTTATGGCCATATTTTTTTTTCCTTTGGATCAATATTCAAAACTATGGGGATTCACCTCCTCACATTTCAAATTTTAAAATTAGAGATTTAAAAAACATTTTTTTTTTTTTCACCTTTAGTTACCAGTTATTGTTTCATTTTTCATTTAAATCTTACATCAAATATAGTAAAGCTCAAGAGTGTACCTGAATATAGACTGGATATTCTAATTACTTGGTTTAGTTACCTGTTATTATTTTAATAAGGTAGGATGATGATTTACAAGGATGTTTTAATACTTTTATTTATTGTTTTTGGGTGGTTTGGGGCACTCTGGTAGATATAGGGTTAAGGAAGTTTTAAGGTCCAGAGTTGGTGGTGCGTGGTGTAATGGTTTGATTTGTAGGAAATGGATTCGTCAACCTGAGTTCAAATCCGAGTTGTTTTAATAAGGTAGGATGATGATTTACAAGGATGTTTTAATACTTTTATTTATTGTTTTTGGGTGTTTTGGGGCGCTTTGGTAGATATAGGGTTACGGAAGTTTCATGTAAATCTTACATCAAATATGGTGAAAATCATGAATGTACCTGAATAAATTCACTAAGACTGGATATTCTAATTACCAGGGTTACAGATTCGGAAGTTTTAAGGTCCAGAGTTGGTGGTGCGTGGTGTAATGGTTTGAGTTGTAGGAAAATGATTCGTTGACCCGAGTTCAAATCCGAGTTGTTTTTAATAAGGGATGATGATTTACAAGGATGCTTTGGTAGATATAGGTTACGGAAGTTTTAAGGTCCAGAGTTGTGGTGCGTAGTGTAATGGTTTGAGTGTTGGAAAAATGGATTCGTCGACCCGAGTTCAATCCTAGCCATACTGTATGGCACGGCTGGAGAAGACCCTGAACGCCATCCAGAGGACTTACCAAGAGTGATGACCTATTCAGGGGCAGAGGGTGAGATGAACTCGTCTCATTATGTCCATTTCCTATGATGGTAACCATTAGACCAGTTTTTTGCTTTGGAATTAAATAACCAATGAAGATTGATATGCCATTAAACAAAGAAACCAAATCAAAATAAGGAGGGTACCTCTTTGTGTTGTAATGGTTAACAAATTTGTCTTGCTAATTATAATTATTGATTAAATGAGTGTGATCCTCACTGGGTGCTTCGTACTTACAGCATTATGCCAAATTGAAGTATTTTTGGGGAGGGAGAAAGATACCTTTTGTTGTAATGGTTAACAAGCTAGTGTTGCAATTACTCTTGAATAATAGTTAGATCCTCACTAGGCATCCTATCTTCAAAGCATGCTCTCTTTTGCCATCACTCTTGGAAAGTCCTCTAGATGGCATCCAGTGTCTATGTAAGGTTTTGCTTAATTCGGCCAACACTTGTGTGTCCATGTGTAGTAGTCCATAGAATGTCGATTAAGAGTTCATCCTTACTTTTTCAGCAGTACCTAGCTTGTCTTGACTTTTTCTTGCCATCTGTCTCTGAATAGGCCATCGCTCTCGGTAAATTCTCTAGACAGCATCCAGTGTCTGCACAGAGCTGATGAATGTAAGTTTTTGCTGGTTGGCCAACACTTGTGTGTCCATGTGTAGTAGTCCATAGAAAGTTGCTTATGAGTTCATCCTTATTTCTCATCTGGCCCTGGATATTGGTAAGTCCTCTGGGTGGCATCCAGTGTCTTCTCCAGCGGTGCCATACAGTATGGTTAACAACCAGACCATTAATAGTGAATTCATTTCTGACTGGGTGCTCCATATGTGTGACCTTGTGCCAACATAAGTTAAGCTTAGTAAAAGGCTATTGGGGAACTCTGGAACTCTAGTTCCTTTCTATAAGCTTATGTTCAAGATATGGTGAAAGCACTAGTTCCCACAAAATCACCGAAGTTAAGCAGCGATGAGTCTGTTCAATACTTAGATAGGTGACCATTTAAGCAACAGCAGGTACTGTAATCAACCTGATATCAAAATAATTTGAGTTGGCATTAAATGATCCGAAAAGAGTTGATATGCCATAAAATAAAACAACCAACACACATACAGTCATGGTCAAGTCATATTGAAAGCACTGGTTCCCGCTAGATCACCAAAGTTAAGCAGCGACGAGCCTGTTCCATATTTAGATGAGTGACCATTTAAGCAACAGCAGGTACAACCTGATATTAAAATAACTTGATTTGGCATTAAATTTCCTGAAAAGGGTTGATATGCTGTAATACAACACAACCAAACAACCAGTTTTTTACACTTGTGTAATCCCTAAAATAAATTACATTATCTCAAGGAACGCCTGCGCAAAAACAAAATTATATACCATATCTTTCTCATCTTATTTCCATCGTAGTTCACGTGGTAAATATTATAATATTATATTTTTAAATAACTTGTTTAAGTAAAAATTGTGATGATTTGGACGGTCTCATTTTAAACCAGAGGGTGTTTGCAAGATGATAACAGTTAGAAGATTAAGGAAAAAGAGTATTAAAATATTGATAGAAATGTCGTACTATTTAATACATTTATGATCGATAATCTATCTAGTGCATGCCTTTTTATTGCATATATTGACATCGCTTTCTGTAGATGAGATATTATTACCAAGGTAGCTTAAATTAGCTTAGATTTACATTCTTTTTTTTTTATGTGCAAAAAAGGAATTATATACCATATCTTTCTCGTTTTATTTCCATCATAGTTCACGTGGTAAATATCGTATATATTTTTCGGTTTAAGGAAAAATGAATACTTCTTTTGTCAAATTTTTCAGTAATGCTAAATAAAATTCATACTGTTTGTTTATAGTACTTCATCAGGGAGTTTAATAGGTTTGATAAGATGGTGACTATATTACAATATTACAATAACCAAGAATATATTGTGCGTGTTCAGTAATATTACGTATATGAAATTAAATAAAAAGTCAAATAGGCAGTGATGTTGATAGCTTTTTAATTTAGTGTGTCCTGGGATGCACATATTTGCTTTGAATGAGTCCCAACTAAAGCTGTCTAACTCCTACCTTGTAACTTATCCTGTGTAATTAATTGGGATGCACATATTTGCTTTGAATGAGTCCCAACTAAAGCTGTCTAACTCCTACCTTGTAACTTATCCTGTGTAATTAATTGGGATGCACATATTTGCTTTGAATGAGTCCCAACTTAGCTGTCTATGGGTCCCAACTAAAGCCTTCTAACTCCTACCTTGTAACTTATCCTGTGTAATTCATTTCTAAGAAACTATTGAATTGTATTTACAGTTAGCTTGAAATGGTGAGGGAAGAAAAAGAAAAACACTGAGATGATTTTACTGCGTCTTTATAGGTTTTTGTGCATTAGGGACGCAGGACGCGTACCTATCAGCATCTCTGAAAGTGCATTATCTTATCTCGCTTGTTCTTGCGGAAACCCTTAGGGACCTTTTGTGGAACCTTAGGGTTCTGTGGGAACCTTGGTTTAGAAACGTTGCAACCAACCGAGCAACTTTTCTATAACCGCTGACGTCTCTTTTAGATATCAAAGCAGATTCCGCGGATGATTATTATATAGTGCTTGAGTTTGTATTGCATTCTTTTCTTGCTATGTTTCTTTTGATCTCATGCCTCTCTCTCACTCTCTCTCTTCTCTCATCACTCTTTCTCCTCTCTCTCACTCTCATCACTCTTTCATCTTTCTCACTCTCTCTCCACTCTCTCACTCTCATCTCATCTCTCTCACTCTCTCATCACTCTCATCTCTCTCTCTCACTCTCACTCTCTCTCCACTCTCTCTCACTCTCTCTCTCTTCACTCTCATCACTCTCATCACTCTCATCTCACTCTCTCTCATCACTCTCTCATCTCATCATTATCTCTCTCTCTCCACTCTCCTTTATCACTCTCTCTCTCTCCACTCTCCACTCTCTCTCATCACTCTCATCTCTTTCTCTCTCATCACTCCTCTCTCTCTCTCTCACTCTCTCTCTCTCTTCACTCTCTCATCTCTCTCTCTGTATTCCTATTGCAATTCAACATTCAAATGCTGCCTACATTGGCAACTACTTTCAATTACATTTGTTTTTATCTTTAATTTTCCACAAAGCATATTGACATTGTTATCCTGAAGAAGAAGAAGAAGAAGAAGAATCTCATATTTAAGATAACCTCTGTTTATGATGCATACGTTGCATAGCTGCACTATTGCTGCTAATCTGCAACTCTATCTTATTGCATAAATCTTATCTAAATCATCTGATAAGTGCAATTTATCATGAAGAATCATTATTCTTACTGGACAGTTGTATGTAGTTCTTTATCAGACCAGTATCATCTACTGTCATGTATAGATTTGCATAGGAATGGGACTGTGACCAGGTGAAAAGGATTGAGGCTAACACCAAAGTATTTAGTGCCCTAGGCGTCGATTTTTTTTCCTACTCAATAGATTTTGATAAGTTAATAACACAATATTACACTAGATGACTGCATTATACAAATTGTCACCTCTTCATTGCCATTACTCCCAGGTCCACTATGACCTGGAGTGATAGTACCTGTTAGGGTCCTATCCATTGGTTAAATTGAAAAAATAAGTTTTTAAAAATGTGTTTAAAAAAAAAAATTTAGTACCCATCAAGAATGAATAAAAAAATGATTTTGGCATAAAATAACTGAACATGCCGTAAAATTCAACCAACCAACCAACTGTCACGAACAGATCCATTTCTGAGGATTTTAGGGGTCTCATCATCAAGTTGTTCTGACAGCGCAGATATCCATGCCCCATCTCTCTTAACAAAAGTCCCTATTGATCATTGCCCCTGGGAAGTGCTCTGTGCAACATCCAGAATCTGCACAGAGCTGATTGGTTTTTGCTGGTCAGCCTACAATGGTGTGTCCATGTGTCGGTGGCCACAGGAGAACATCACTTATAAGTTCGTTCTTGCCTCTCCAGCATGTCTTGAATCAAACTATTATTTGTTGGAGGTGCGTGGTGTAGTGGTTAGGGTCGTAGGAAATGGACTCGTTGACCCAAGTTCAAATCCTGGACGAAGCTACAGTTCGCATAGTGCTAATACTCTTGGGAAAGGTATGAATCCATACCTTGTAGTTGGATGTACTAGTATAACTGAATATTGTTCCAGTATTTGGATGTACTAGTATAACTGAATATGTACAATCCAGTATTTGGATGTACGAGTATACTGAATATTGTACGATCCAGTATTCAGATGTACTAGTATAACTGAAATTGTACGATCCAGTATTTGATGTACTAACTGAATATTGTACAATCCATATTTGGATGTACTAGTATACTGTTGTATGATCCCCAGTATATAACTGAATATTGTATGATCCAGTATTTGGATGTACAGTATAACTGAATATTGTACGATCCAGTATTGGATGTACTAGTATAACTATTGTATGATCCAGTATGAGTATACTGAATATACGATCCATTGTTGGTATGATTACTAGTATAACTGAATATTGTACGATCCAGTATTTGGATGTACTAGTATACTGAATATTGTATGATCCAGATTTGGATGTACTAGTATAAACTGAATATTGTATTTGTTGATCCAGTATTTGGATGTACTAGTATACTGAATATTGTACAATCCAGTATTTGGATGTACTAGTATACTGAATATGTATAATCCAGTTTTTGGAGTATACTGAATATTGTACGATCCAGTATTTGGATGTACTAGTATAACTGAATATTGTATGATCCAGTATTTGGATTGTACTAGTATATTGATCCAGTATTTGGATTACTAGTATAACTGAATATTGTACGATCCAGTATTTGGATGTACTAGTATACTGAATATTGTATGATCCAGTATACAACAATTAAATAACCCAACCAACCAACCATCATGAGACCAGTATGATCCATCGATCTACATATGAGTAGGACTGTTACCAAGTGAAGGAGAGCAAGGCCAGTACCAGGGTATTTAGTACCTGAGGCAACTTTCTCTCCACTCAATAAATTTTGATAAGGTAATTATATAATATCACAGTAAATGATTGGATGACTACAGTATACAAATTGTTACACATGCACACAGCTTCTTTTATAAATATTTTAAAGCCCTTAGCAAATTTAGTCCGAGATAATGTCTTGCGCAATAAGGTAGGTTGATTTTTCACTTTTTAGAAAATATCAAATAGCTATCAAACAGTGAAAGTTGTATGTTGGTATAATTAATACTGATACCAAAAACTAGATCTCTTACTTGCACCATTATTTGAGGAAATAGCATCAAAGATCGTCAGTATTTGGATGTACTAGTATACTGAATATTGTACGATCCAGTATTTGGATGAGTATACTGAATATTGTACGATCCAGTATTTGGATGTACTAGTATACTGAATATTGTACGATCCAGTATTTTGGATGTACGAGTATACTGAATATTGTATGATCCAGTATGGATGTACTAGTATACTGAATATTGTACGATCCAGTATTTGGATGTACTAGTATACTGAATATTGTACGATCCAGTATTGGATGTTACTAGTATACTGAATATTGTACGATCTAGTTTTGGATGTACTAGTATACTGAATATTGTACAATCCAGTTTGGATGTACTAGTATACTGAATATTGTACTAGTATACTGAAAAATCCTTGTCTTTGCAACATTTGGCCCAGAAATTGGTTAGAAAAATTGGCAATTTCAATATTTAGAGCAGAAATTTATTTTACTAAGATAATAACGAAAAATATATTATAACTAGAATTAAAATTGAAAATATCCCTCCCCCATCATTGAAACCTCCTTATGCTGTTTTTTTTACATAATTAAGCTGTAACAGGGGATAACATTTTAAAAGATTGAAATCTATTTCCTCAAATGAAGGCAAAGTTTTGAAAGAAAATATTTTCACCACATGGGAGATGTTACAGTTCCAAAATCAACCTACCCTATTTGTGCAGATATGGCAAACTGCCACTCATGGGCCGTATGCAAAACATGCAGGGCTTTCTAAATTACCTTCCTAAGACATTTTTTTTTTTTCTAGAAACAATCTTTTTTAACCAAAGAGAAAAAAAAAAAATCAACTTTTCCCTATTTCTAAGGCAGATGATTACGCTTATGGTTTTCTGTAGTTTTTCACTACAGAAGACCATAAGCGCAATTATCTGCTGGTTGTGGTAGCTTAAATGTAAAATTACCTTAAATCTTTTAGTAATGCGGTCTGCCTGATGATGAGTGGTCAAGTTTCAAAGAAAGCATTGGTTCCTGCTAGTTCACCAAAGTTAAGCAGTTATGAACCTGTTCAATACTTAATTGGGTGCCCACTTAGCTCTTTGCCTACCAAATTTTCCCGGTATTTTTTACCTGTATGAGGGGCTATTTCAAAGTTCACTATCTATTCACCTGCATTCAATTCAAATGAAGATGGCAAGGGTGTTCATATAGTCATTTTTCAGTGTTAACAAGTGACATGTGCAAACGATTGTAACTTAAATACAAACCCGAATGTCACAAAGTCTACTGCAGAATGACAGGATATATATAAGACTCCACAATGTCATTCCAGTCAGCCAATCAGAACTCAAGGAATGGAATGACCCAAATCACCCAAATTCATGAATGGGTCATTCTTGATTTCTATATATACCAACTATACTGGACACTGCTCAAGTTGTACTTAGTTAGCTGCTGTTATTCAAACCAACAGTAGACTTACTGACTTCAATAAAAAGAAAGTTGATAAACCATAAAAAAAAAACCAAACAGCCAACCTATTCTGTTGTGTATTATCAATTTTTGCTTTAATATAATTAGTCTTTATGGCATTATTTTGTACTAATATTAATAGCAATTTCATTTCTCTCTGAGGTTTCCTCTCATAGCCATGTTTAATGCCTCTTGCTTATCGATACTAAATCTGTGGTTGTTTATAGAAGATACTGGTTTGTGAATATAGCATTTGTTAGTATGATAAATTTAATCTCTTGCACAGTTCCCAGTGAATCACCTTTTCCACTCAATCATGCTTACTCTTGTATTCCTTTTTGTGTCAGTCTGCTGCATTCTCGGAGGGGTGGAATTAATCCGTTAAGTTTGATTTAACCAACAAGATGAATTAAAATGTATTGTATGTTTTTTTTTCTTTCTTGATCTCATTACAATAACATGTTTAGTATTTGATTCTATTCTGTTGCTACATGACAGAGAGTCCACTATAGAATCTTCCATGTTAGGATCACAAAGCAATCCGCTGCTCAAAAAAAAAGAATGTTATGTCTAAATAGCAACAAATGCTATTTCGAGATGGAATTTTTTTCCCTCTAATGATCTTTTAGGCATGTTTATGGCCATATTTTTTTTCCTTTGGATCAATATTCAAAACTATGGGGATTCACCTCCTCACATTTCAAATTTTAAAATTAGAGATTTAAAAAACCATTTTTTTTTTTCACCTTTAGTTACCAGTTATTGTTTCATTTTTCATTTAAATCTTACATCAAATATAGTAAAGCTCAGAGTGTCCTGAATATAGACTGGATATTCTAATTACTGGTTTAGTTACCGTTATTATTTAATAAGGTAGGATGATGATTTACAAGGATGTTTTAATACTTTATTTATTGTTTTGGGTGGTTTGGGGCACTCTGGTATAGTATAGGGTAGGAAGTTTTAAGGTCCAGAGTTGGTGGTGCGTGTGTAATGGTTTGATTTGTAGGAAATGGATCGTCAACCCGAGTTCAAATCTGAGTTGTTTTAATAAGGTAGGATGATGATTTACAAGGATGTTTTAATACTTTTATTTATTTTTTTGGGTGGTTTGGGCCTTTGGTAAGATATAGGGTTAAGGATGTTTCATGTAAATCTTACATCAAATATGGTGAAAATCATGAATGTACCTGAATAAAATTCACTAAAGACTGGATATTCCTAATTACCGGCGAGGTTACAGATTCGGAAGTTTTAAGGTCCAGAGTTGGTGTGTGCGTGTGTAATGGTTTGAGTTGTAGGAAAATGGATTTGTCGACCCAAGTTCAAATCCTAGCCATACTGTATGCACGGCTGGAGAAGGCAGAACGCCATCCAAAGGACTTACCAAGAGTGATGACCTATTCAGGGCAGAGGGTGAGATGAACTCGTCTCATTATGTCCATTTCCTATGAGGTAACCATTTAGACCAGTTTTTTCTGCAAGGATGGGTTTGGAATTAAATAACCAATGAAGATTGATATGCCATTAAACAAAGAAACCAAATCAAAATAAGGACGGTACCTCTTTGTGTTGTAATGGTTAACAAATTTGTCTTGCTAATTATAATTATTGATTAAATGAGTGTGATCCTCACTGGGTGCTTCGTACTTACAGCATTATGCCAAATTGAAGTATTTTTGGGGGAGGGAGAAAGATACCTTTTGTTGTAAGGTTAACAGCTAGTGTTGCAATTACTCTTGAATAATAGTTAGATCCTCACTAGGCATCCTATCTTCAAAGCATGCTCTCTTTTGCCATCACTCTTGGAAAGTCCTCTAGATGGCATCCAGTGTCTATGTAGGTTTTGCTTAATTCGGTCAACACTTGTGTGTCCATGTGTAGTAGTCCATAGAATGTCGATTAGAAGTTCATCCTTACTTTTTCAGCAGTACCCAGCTTGTCTTGACTTTCTCTTGCCATCTGTCTCTGAATAGGCCATCGCTCTCGGTAAATTCTCTACACAGCATCCAGTGTCTGCACAGAGCTGATGAATGTAAGTTTTTGCTGGTTGGCCAACACTTGTGTGTCCATGTGTAGTAGTCCATAGAAAGTTGCTTATGAGTTCATCCTATTTTCTCATCTGGCCCTGGATATTGGTAAGTCCTCTGGTGGCACCCAGTGTCTTCTCCAGCGGTGCCATACAGTATGGTTAACAACCAGACCATTAATAGTGAATTCATTTCTGACTGGGTGCTCCATATGTGTGACCTTGTGCCAACATAAGTTAAGCTTAGTAAAAGGCTATTGGGGAACTCTGGAACTGTAGTTCGTTTCTCTAAGCTTATGTTCAAGATATGGTGAAAGCACTAGTTCCGACAAAATCACCGAAGTTAAGCAACTATGAGTCTGTTCAATACTTAGATAGGTGACCATTTAAGCAACAGCAGGTACTGTAATCAACTGATATCAAAATAATTGATTGGCATTAAATGACCGAAAAGAGTTGATATGCCATAAAATAAAACAACCAACACACATACAGTCATGGTCAAGTCATATTGAAAGCACTGGTTCCCGCTAGATCACCAAAGTTAAGCAGCGACGAGCCTGTTCCGTATTTAGATGAGTGCCATTTAAGCAACAGCAGGTACAACCTGATATTAAAATAACTTGATTTGGCATTAAATTTCCTGAAAAGGGTTGATATTGCTGTAATACAACACAACCAAACAACCAACTTTTTACACTTGTGTAATCCCTAAAATAAATTACATTTCTCAAGGAACCCCTGCGCAAAAACAAAATTATATACCATATCTTCTCATCTTATTTCCATCGTAGTTCACGTGGTAAATATTATATATATTTTTAAATAACTTATTTAAGTAAAAATTATGATGATTTGGACAGTCTCATTTTAAACCAGAGGGTGTTTGCAAGATGATAACAGAAGATTAAGGAAAAAGAGTATTAAAATATTGATAGGAATGTCGTACTATTTAATATATTTATGATCGATAATCTATCTAGTGCATGCCTTTTTGATGCATATATTGACATCGCTTTTTGTAGATGAGATATTACTACCAAGGTAGCTTAAATTAGCTTAGATTTACATTCTTTTTTTTTTATGTGCTAAAAAAGGAATTATATACCATATCTTTCTCATTTTATTTCCATCATAGTTCACGTGGTAAATATCGTATATATTTTTGGTTTAAGGAAAAATGAATACTTCTTTTGTCAAATTTTTCAGTAATGCTAAATAAAATTCATACTGTTTGTTTATAGTACTTCATCAGGGAGTTTAATAGGTTTGATAAGATGGTGACTATATTACAATATTACAATAACCAAGAATATATTGTGCGTGTTTAGTATAACGTATATGAAATTAAATAAAAAGTCAAATAGGCAGTGATGTTGATAGCTTTTTAATTTAGTGTGTCCTGGGATGCACATATTTGCTTTGAATGAGTCCCAACTAAAGCTGTCTAACTCCTACTTGTAACTTATCTGTGTAATTATTGGGATGCACATATTTGCTTGAATGAGTCCCAACTAAAGCTGTCTAACTCCTACCTGTAACTTATCCTGTGTAATTAATTGGGATGCACATATTTGCTTTGAATGAGTCCAACTAAAGCTGTCTAACTCTACCGTAACTTATCCTGTGTAATTAATTGGATGCACATATTTGCTTGAATGAGTCCAACTAAAGCTGTCTATGGGTCCCAACTAAGTTAACCCTCCTTGTAACTTATCTGTGTAATAATGATGCACCATATTTGCTTTGAATGAGTCCAACTAAAGCTGTCTATGGGTCCCATAAAGCTGTCTAACTCCTACCTTGTAACTTATCCTGTGTAATTAATTGGGATGCACATATTTGCTTTGAATGAGTCCCAACTAAAGCTGTCTATGGGTCCCAACTAAAGCCTTCTAACTCCTACCTTGTAACTTATCCTGTGTAATTAATTCTAGAAAACTATTGAATTGATTTACAGTTAGCTGAAATGGTGAGGGAAGAAAAAAGAAAAACACTGAGATGATTTTACTGCGTCTTTATAGGTTTTTGTGCATTAGGGACGCAGGACGCGTACCTATCAGCATCTCTGAAAGTGCATATTTATCTCGCTTGTTCTTGCGGAAACCCTTAGGGACCTTTTGTGGAACCTTAGGTTCTGTGGGAACCTTGGTTTAGAAACGTTGCAACCAACCGAGCAACTTTTCTATAAACCGCTGACGTCTCTTTTAGATATCAAAGCAGATTCTGCGGATGATTATTATATAGTGCTTGAGTTTGTATTGCATTCTTTTCTTGCTATGTTCTTTTGATCTCATGCCTCTCTCTCACTCTCTCTCTCTCTCCTCTCTCTTCACTCTCATCCTCTCACTCTCCTCTTCACTCTCTTCCACTCTCTCTCTCACTCTCATCACTCTCTCTCCATCACTCTCATCACTCTCTCTCATCACTCTCATCACTCTTCTCTCACTCTCTCTCATCGCTTTCACTCTCTCTCACTCTCTCATCGCTTCACTCTCTCTCACTCTCTCATCTCTTTCATCTCTTTCACATCTCTCTCATCTATCTCTTTCTCTCACTCTCTCTCTCTCCACTCTCTCATCTCACTCTCTCTCTTCACTCTCATTCACTCTCTCTCTTCACTCTCATCTCTCTCTCTCTCCACTCTCATCTCTCTCTCTCTCCACTCTCATCTCTCTCTCTCTCCACTCTCATCTCTCTCTCTCTCTCTCTCTCTTCACTCTCATCTCTCTCTCTCTCTCTCTCTTCACTCTCATCTCTCTCTCTCTCTCTTCACTCATTCTCTTCTCTCTCACTCTCATCTCTCACTCGTCATTCTCTCTCTGTATTCCTATTGCAATCAACATTCAAATGCTGCCTACATTGGCAACTACTTTCAATTACATTTGTTTTTATCTTTAATTTTCCACAAAGCATATTGACATTGTTATCCTGAAAGAAGAAGAAGAAGAAGAAGAATCTCATATTTAAGATAACCTCTGTTTATGATGCATACGTTGCATAGCTGCACTATTGCTGCTAATCTGCAACTCTATCTTATTGCATAAATCTTATCTAAATCATCTGATAAGTGCAATTTATATCATGAAGAATCATTATTCTTACTGGACAGTTGTATGTAGTTCTTTATCAGACCAGTATCATCTACTGTCATGTATAGATTTGCATAGGAATGGGACTGTGACCAGGTGAAAAGGATTGAGGCTAACACCAAAGTATTTATGCCCTAGGCGTCGATTTTTTTTCCTACTCAATAGATTTTGATAAGTTAATAACACAATATTACACTAGATGACTGCATTATACAAATTGTCACCCCTTCATTGCCATTACTCCAGATCCACTATGACCTGGAGTGATAGTACCTGTTAGGGTCCTATATTGGTTAAATAGAAAAAATAAGTTTTAAAAATGTGTTTAAAAAAAAAAATTAGTACCCATCAAGAATGAATAAAAAAATGATTTTGGCATAAAATAACTGAACATGCCGTAAAATTCAACCAACCAACCAACCAACCGTCACGCACAGATCCATTTCTGAGGATTTTAGGGTCTCATCATCAAGTTGTTCTGACAGCGCAGATATCCATGCCCCATCCCTCTTAACAAAAGTCCCTATCGATCATTGCCCCTGGAAGTGCTCTGTGCAACATCCAGAATCTGCACAGAGCTGATTGATATAGGTTTTTTGCTGGTCAGCCTACAATGGTGTGTCCATGTGTCGGTGGCCACAGGAGAACATCACTTATACGTTCGTCCTTGCCTCTCCAGCATGTCTGAATCAAAGTATTATTTGTTGGAGGTGCGTGGTGTAGTGGTTAGGGTCGTAGGAAATGGACTCGTTGACCAAGTCAAATCCTGGATGAAGCTACAGTTTGCATAGCGCTAATACTCTTGGGAAAGGTATGAATCCATACCTTGTAGTTGGATGTACTAGTATAACTGAATATTGTACGATCCAGTATTTGGATGTACTAGTATAACTGAATATTGTTACGATCCAGTATTTGGATGTACGAGTATTACTGAATATTGTTACGATTCAGGATTCCAGATGTACTAGTATAACTGAATATTGTACGATCCAGTATTTGGATGTACGAGTATAACTGAATATTGTATGATCCAGTTTTGGATGTACAGTATACTGAATATTGTACGATCCAGTATTTGGATGTACTAGTATAAAGCTGAATTCCTTTATTTAAAAAAAAAAAACAAAAAAAAATTTCTAAATGAATTTAGCATATTAAGTTATGTTTTCCTTAGAGTTTGATTTTATTAAAAGTATTAATCCCAGTTGAGAAATTAAAAAATATATACATTGGACTTTATTTCATATTCTACTAACATCTGTCCGGTAGACTATGGTAAAAATTTACGCACCTGAATTCACAGTCTCCCATTATTTGAACTTCATTACCACCTCTAAGCTTATCTCATTAAACAGTCCTACCCATAATAATTAGCACTTTGAACCACGAAAACAAAGTTGGAAATTCGAATAATAAGAGATTTTTCCCTAGGTCGTGCTCTTGACGGCATCCAGTGTCCGTACAGAGCTAATGGTTGTACATTTTTGCTGGTTACTTGTGTGTCCATGTGTAGGAGTCCATAGAACGTCACTTATGAGTTCATCCTTATGTCTCTTGCCATCTGTTCCTCTAGACATTGCTAAGTGCTCTAGATGGCATCCAGTGTCTGTAGAGAGCTGAATGAATGTAAGTTTTTGCTGGTCAGCTAACACTTGTGTGTCCATGTGTATGAGTTTATAGAGAACATCACTTATGAGTTCGTCTTTACTTCTCCAACAGTTCCCAGCTCTGTATGGATTTTGAAGAAGTTGTTGATGATTATATATAAACTTTTGTCACTTAACCTCCAGCAGTAACCATGAGTTTTTAGACAGCTGGTGTTAATATGCAAATACATGTGGTGAATGAACGAAAGCAAGCAAGACAGACAGACAGACAGAATATCACTTTCACCATAACTTTAGTTTCTCTTTCCTAATTTGTACCTTCCTCCAATCAATCGGCTGGTCATGTCAAGCCCTAGCACCTATATGATTGCCCCCGATCCTTTGCCCTTATGGCAAGCCCCAACCTTTTTATCATATATATGCTAGAAGGCGGTGACTGAGGGTCTTCATGTCCTGGGTATGACATTAAACTCTATCTGAGGGTGAAGTTTTAGATCTGGAGGTCTGGGGAATGTAGAGCACTCCTTTATCACCACTGCGCCCAAGTCCACTCTGACGCAGAGTGGTAGTACCTGTTAGGGCCCCATCTAGGGTTTAATAGAAAAACATGGGTTTATAAAAAAAATTGAGTATCCATTGAGAATGAATTTTATTCAAAACCTAATCGGCATAACCCAGTGAGATTGATATGCCATAAACCAAACCAAACCTAATTTGTACCTTTCTATTTTTTTTTATATTTAATTTTTAATTTTTATTTAAGATAAAGTTTGAAATTCAAACGTGTTAATTATTTAGTTAATTATAATTATTAGTATTATTACCACTATTTAACTGAAGAGTAAAGTTAGACTAACATTTGGGCATTGTGTTTATTAGTAATTAATTACATGTTTCGAATTTATTTGGTTGATGAATGAAATGGAGAAATTAAAAAAAAACATGTTTTTGGTTATGTTTGAAAAACATTTAGAAATCTAATACCCCCCCCCCCCACTAAGTAAAAAAAAAAAAAAATAAAAAAACAGAGAGAGAGAATTCAAATTAAGATCAATTCTTATTAAAAAAGATTTAATTTATACTGGATGACCTGTTTGTATTGGCATTGCAGTCTCGGAAAACTATATAATTCTTGTGCCTCTGAACTTACAGCGCCTCCTGTGACTGTGAAGTCCAATATTTGAAAAACAGCCTTGACCACAGATGTTGCATGTAAAGGCTGCCCCTGCAGATGTTGATGTGCCGGTGCTTTGTTGCTGTCTCTTTCTTCTGGACCTCTTGGCTTTATGGTGTTGCGCCAGGGTGACTTCAGACATGAACAGTCCGCTATGGAGAGCCTACTGCAACTGAGGGCCATGCTATTTGGATGACCTGTAAACCAGTTGGAACAGTGGTCCATAATAATATCAGTGCTTCTATTTAGAAAGAAGTGAAAGATTTCTTGGTATTTCATAGTTATCGCCATTAAAATTGAGAATTTGAATGATGATAAAATGATGTACACCTTTTCTTCTTAAACTCAAATCTTTTTTTAACATTTCTTTTTTTTCTATTTAGCCCCTAGATTAGACCCTAACAGGTACTACCACTCCGGGTCAGAGTGGACTTGGGAGTAATGGTGATGAAGAGATACTCCACATTCCCCAAAGATCCAGAATTGGAACTTCTCCATCAGATAGAGTTCAATGTCTATAATACCCTCAGCCACTGCTTTCTAGCACCCATATGATAAAAGGGATTGGGGGTTTGCCATAAGGACAATTAGGTTGGGGCAATCATATAGGTGCTAGGGCTTGACATGCCCAGCCGATTGATTGGAGGGGTAGAAGAGAGAAGAAAGTACAAGTTGACGACATACTGAAAATTCAAGGTGTGTTCAAAAAGTATCAAAAAGAAAAAAACTCTGAATTAAAACCTATTAAACTCTGCTTAAAAAAAGATTTTTGCTGATTTTTGGTATTTTTTTTTCTTTTTCGGAGGGGTGGAATTTAGGTCCGTTAAGTTTGATTTAACCAACAAGATGAATTAAAATGTATTGTATGTTTTTTTTTCTTTCTTTGATCTCATTACAATACATGTTTAGTATTTGATTCTATTCTGTTGCTACATGACAGAGAGTCCACTATAGAATCTTCCATGTTAGGATCACAAAAGCAATCCGCTGCTCAAAGAAAAAAAGAATGTTATGTCTAAATAGCAACAAATGCTATTTCGAGATGGAATTTTTTTCCCTCTAATGATCTTTTAGGCATGTTTATGGCCATATTTTTTTTTTTCCTTTGGATCAATATTCAAAACTATGGGGATTCACCTCCTCACATTTCAAATTTTAAATTAGAGATTTAAAAAACCATTTTTTTTTTTTTTCACCTTTAGTTACCAGTTATTGTTTCATTTTTCATTTAAATCTTACATCAAATATAGTAAAGCTCAGGAGTGTAGCTGAATATAGACTGGATATTCTAATTACTTGGTTTAGTTACCTGTTATTATTTTAATAAGGTAGGATGATGATTTACAAGGATGTTTTAATACTTTTATTTATTGTTTTTGGGTGGTTTGGGGCGCTCTGGTAGATATAGGGTTACGGAAGTTTTAAGGGTCAGAGTTGGTGGTGCGTGGTGTAATGGTTTGATTTGTAGGAAATGGATTCGTCAACCCGAGTTCAAATCTGAGTTGTTTTAATAAGGTAGGATGATGATTTACAAGGATGTTTTAATACTTTTATTTATTGTTTTTGGGTGGTTTGGGGCACTTTGGTAGATATAGGGTTAAGGATGTTTCATGTAAATCTTACATCAAATATGGTGAAAATCATGAATGTACCTGAATAAATTCACTAAGACTGGATATTCTAATTACCAGGGTTACAGATTCGGAAGTTTTAAGGTCCAGAGTTGGTGGTGCGTGGTGTAATGGTTTGAGTTGTAGGAAAAATGGATTTGTCGACCCAAGTTCAAATCCTAGCCATACTGTATGGCACGGCTGGAGAAGGCCATGAACGCCATCCAAAGGACTTACCAAGAGTGATGACCTATTCAGGGGCAGAGGGTGAGATGAACTCGTCTCATTATGTCCATTTCCTATGATGGTAACCATTAGACCAGTTTTTCTGCAAGGATGGGTTTGGAATTAAATAACCAATGAAGATTGATATGCCATTAAACAAAGAAACCAAATCAAAATAAGGACGGTACCTCTTTGTGTTGTAATGGTTAACAAATTTGTCTTGCTAATTATAATTATTGATTAAATGAGTGTGATCCTCACTGGGTGCTTCGTACTTACAGCATTATGCCAAATTGAAGTATTTTTGGGGGGAGGGAGAAAGATACCTTTTGTTGTAATGGTTAACAAGCTAGTGTTGCAATTACTCTTGAATAATAGTTAGATCCTCACTAGGCATCCTATCTTCAAAGCATGCTCTCTTTTGCCATCACTCTTGGAAAGTCCTCTAGATGGCATCCAGTGTCTATGTAGGGTTTTGCTTAATTCGGTCAACACTTGTGTGTCCATGTGTAGTAGTCCATAGAATGTCGATTAAGAGTTCATCCTTACTTTTTCAGCAGTACCCAGCTTGTCTTGACTTTCTCTTGCCATCTGTCTCTGAATAGGCCATCGCTCTCGGTAAATTCTCTACACAGCATCCAGTGTCTGCACAGAGCTGATGAATGTAAGTTTTTGCTGGTTGGCCAACACTTGTGTGTCCATGTGTAGTAGTCCATAGAAAGTTGCTTATGAGTTCATCCTTATTTCTCATCTGGCCCTGGATATTGGTAAGTCCTCTGGGTGGCACCCAGTGTCTTCTCCAGCGGTGCCATACAGTATGGTTAACAACCAGACCATTAATAGTGAATTCATTTCTGACTGGGTGCTCCATATGTGTGACCTTGTGCCAACATAAGTTAAGCTTAGTAAAAGGCTATTGGGGAACTCTGGAACTGTAGTTCGTTTCTCTAAGCTTATGTTCAAGATATGGTGAAAGCACTAGTTCCGACAAAATCACCGAAGTTAAGCAACTATGAGTCTGTTCAATACTTAGATAGGTGACCATTTAAGCAACAGCAGGTACTGTAATCAACCTGATATCAAAATAATTTGATTTGGCATTAAATGACCCGAAAAGAGTTGATATGCCATAAAATAAAACAACCAACACACATACAGTCATGGTCAAGTCATATTGAAAGCACTGGTTCCCGCTAGATCACCAAAGTTAAGCAGCGACGAGCCTGTTCCGTATTTAGATGAGTGCCCATTTAAGCAACAGCAGGTACAACCTGATATTAAAATAACTTGATTTGGCATTAAATTTCCTGAAAAGGGTTGATATGCTGTAATACAACACAACCAAACAACCAACTTTTTACACTTGTGTAATCCCTAAAATAAATTACATTTCTCAAGGAACCCCTGCGCAAAAACAAAATTATATACCATATCTTTCTCATCTTATTTCCATCGTAGTTCACGTGGTAAATATTATAATATATTTTTAAATAACTTATTTAAGTAAAAATTATGATGATTTGGACAGTCTCATTTTAAACCAGAGGGTGTTGCAAGATGATAACAGAAGATTAAGGAAAAAGAGTATTAAAATATTGATAGGAATGTCGTACTATTTAATATATTTATGATCGATAATCTATCTAGTGCATGCCTTTTGATGCATATATTGACATCGCTTTTATGTAGATGAGATATTACTACCAAGGTAGCTTAAATTAGCTTAGATTTACATTCTTTTTTTTTTATGTGTAAAAAAGGAATTATATACCATATCTTTCTCATTTTATTTCCATCATAGTTCACGTGGTAAATATCGTATATATTTTTGGTTTAAGGAAAAATGAATACTTCTTTTGTCAAATTTTTCAGTAATGCTAAATAAAATTCATACTGTTTGTTTATAGTACTTCATCAGGGAGTTTAATAGGTTTGATAAGATGGTGACTATATTACAATATTACAATAACCAAGAATATATTGTGCGTGTTTAGTAATATTACGTATATGAAATTAAATAAAAAAGTCAAATAGGCAGTGATGTTGATAGCTTTTTAATTTAGTGTGTCCTGGGATGCACATATTTGCTTTGAATGAGTCCAACTAAAGCTGTCTAACTCCTACCTTGTAATTATCCTGTGTAATTAATTGGGATGCACATATTTGCTTTGAATGAGTCCCAACTAAAGCTGTCTAACTCCTACCTTGTAAACTTATCCTGTGTAATTAATTGGGATGCACATATTTGCTTTGAATGAGTCCAACTAAAGCTGTCTATGGGTCCCAACTAAAGCCTTCTAACTCCTACCTTGTAACTTATCCTGTGTAATTAATTTCTAAAGAAACTATTGAATTGTATTTACAGTTAGCTTGAAATGGTGAGGGAAGAAAAAAGAAAACACTGAGATGATTTTACTGCGTCTTTATAGGTTTTTGTGCATTAGGGACGCAGGACGCGTACCTATCAGCATCTCTGAAAGTGCATTATCTATCTCGCTTGTTCTTGCGGAAACCCTTAGGGACCTTTTGTGGAACCTTAGGGTTCTGTGGGAACCTTGGTTTAGAAACGTTGCAACCAACCGAGCAACTTTTCTATAACCGCTGACGTCTCTTTTAGATCAAAGCAGATTCTGCGGATGATTATTATATAGTGCTTGAGTTTGTATTGCATTCTTTTCTTGCTATGTTTCTTTTGATCTCATGCTCTCACTCTCTCTCTCTCTCACTCTCTCTCTCTCTCTCACTCTCATCACTCTCTCTCTTCTCACTCTCTCTCTCTCTCTTCACTCTCTCACTCTCATCTCTCATCTCTCTCTCTCACTCTCTTCATCTCTCTCATCACTCTCTCACTCTCTCTCTCTCTCACTCCATCTCTCACTCTTCTCACTCTCTCATCACTCTCTCTCTCTTCACTCTCATCACTCTCTCATCTCACTCTCACTCTCTCTCATCTCACTCTCTCTCTCTCTCTCTCTCTCTCTCCACTCTCCATCTCTCTCTCTCTCTCTCCACTCTCTCTCTCTCTCTCTCACTCTCTCATCTCTCTCTCTCTCTCTCTTCACTCTCATCTCTCTCTCTCTCTCTCATCTCTCTCTCTCTCTCTCACTCTCATCTCTCACTCTCATCTCTCTCTCTGTATTCCTATTGCAATGCAACATTCAAATGCTGCCTACATTGGCAACTACTTTCAATTACATTTGTTTTTATCTTTAATTTTCCACAAAGCATATTGACATTGTTATCCTGAAGAAGAAGAAGAAGAAGAAGAATCTCATATTTAAGATAACCTCTGTTTATGATGCATACGTTGCATAGCTGCACTATTGCTGCTAATCTGCAACTCTATCTTATTGCATAAATCTTATCTAAATCATCTGATAAGTGCAATTTATCATATGAAGAATCATTATTCTTACTGGACAGTTGTATGTAGTTCTTTATCAGACCAGTATCATCTACTGTCATGTATAGATTTGCATAGGAATGGGACTGTGACCAGGTGAAAAGGATTGAGGCTAACACCAAAGTATTTAGTGCCCTAGGCGTCGATTTTTTTTCCTACTCAATAGATTTTGATAAGTTAATAACACAATATTACACTAGATGACTGCATTATACAAATTGTCACCCCTTCATTGCCATTACTCCCAGATCCACTATGACCTGGAGTGATAGTACCTGTTAGGGTCCTATCTATTGGTTAAATAGAAAAAATAAGTTTTTAAAAATGTGTTTAAAAAAAAAATTGAGTACCCATCAAGAATGAATAAAAAAATGATTTTGGCATAAAATAACTGAACATGCCGTAAAATTCAACCAACCAACCAACCAACCGTCACGCACAGATCCATTTCTGAGGATTTTAGGGGTCTCATCATCAAGTTGTTCTGACAGCGCAGATATCCATGCCCCATCCCTCTTAACAAAAGTCCCTATCGATCATTGCCCCTGGGAAGTGCTCTGTGCAACATCCAGAATCTGCACAGAGCTGATTGATATAGGTTTTTGCTGGTCAGCCTACAATGGTGTGTCCATGTGTCGGTGGCCACAGGAGAACATCACTTATACGTTCGTCCTTGCCTCTCCAGCATGTCTTGAATCAAAGTATTATTTGTTGGAGGTGCGTGGTGTAGTGGTTAGGGTCGTAGGAAATGGACTCGTTGACCCAAGTTCAAATCCTGGATGAAGCTACAGTTTGCATAGCGCTAATACTCTTGGGAAAGGTATGAATCCATACCTTGTAGTTGGATGTACTAGTATAACTGAATATTGTACGATCCAGTATTTGGATGTACTAGTATAACTGAATATTGTACGATCCAGTATTTGGATGTACGAGTATACTGAATATTGTACGATCCAGTATTCAGATGTACTAGTATAACTGAATATTGTACGATCCAGTATTTGGATGTACGAGTATACTGAATATTGTATGATCCAGTTTTTGGATGTACGAGTATACTGAATATTGTACGATCCAGTATTTGGATGTACTAGTATAACTGAATATTGTATGATCCAGTATTTGGATGTACTAGTATATTGAATATTGTACAATCCAGTATTTGGATGTATGAGTATACTGAATATTGTATGATCCAGTTTTTGGATGTACTAGTATACTGAATATTGTACGATCCAGTATTTGGATGTACTAGTATAACTGAATATCGTACGATCCAGTATTTGGATGTACTAGTATAACTGAATATTGTACGATCCAGTATTCAGATGTACTAGTATAACTGAATATTGTACGATCCAGTATTTGGATGTACTAGTATAACTGAATATTGTACAATCCCGTATTTGGATGTACTAGTATAACTGAATATTGTACGATCCAGTATTCAGATGTACTAGTATACTGAATATTGTATGATCCAGTATACAACAATTAAATAACCCAACCAACCAACCATCATGAGACCAGTATGATCCATCGATCTACGTATGAGTAGGACTGTTACCAAGTGAAGGAGAGCAAGGCCAGTACCAGGGTATTTAGTACCTGAGGCAACTTTCTCTCCACTCAATAAATTTTGATAAGGTAATTACATAATATCACAGTAAATGATTGGATGACTACAGTATACAAATTGTTACACATGCACACAGCTTCTTTTATAAATATTTTAAAGCCCTTAGCAAATTTAGTCCGAGATAATGTCTTGCGCAATAAGGTAGGTTGATTTTTCACTTTTTAGAAAATATCAAATAGCTATCAAACAGTGAAAGTTGTATGTTGGTATAATTAATATTGATACCAAAAACTAGATCTCTTACTTGCACCATTATTTGAGGAAATAGTATCAAAGATCGTCAGTATTTGGTCAGTATTTGGATGTACTAGTATTGTACGATCCAGTATTTGGATGTACTAGTATACTGAATATTGTACGATCCAGTATTTGGATGTACTAGTATACTGTTGGTTGTACGATCCAGTATTTGGATGTACTAGTATACTGAATATTGTACGATCCAGTATTTGATGTACTAGTATACTGAATATTGTACGATCCAGTATTTGGATGTACTAGTATACTGAATATTGTACGATCCAGTATTTGGATGTACTAGTATACTGAATATTGTACGATCCAGTATTTGGATGTACTAGTATACTGAATATTGTACTAGTATACTGAAAAATCCTTGTCTTTGCAACATTTGGCCCAGAAATTGGTTAGAAAAATTGGCAATTTCAATATTTAGAGAAGAAATTTATTTTACTAAGATAATAACGAAAAATATATTATAACTAGAATTAAAATTGAAAATATCCCTCCCCCATCATTGAAACCTCTGTTATGCTGTTTTTTTTTACATAATTAAGCTGTAACAGGGATAACATTTTAAAAGATTGAAATCTATTTCCTCAAATGAAGGCAAAGTTTTGAAGAAAAATATTTCGCCACATGGGAGATGTTACAGTTCCAAAATCAACCTATCCTATTGTGCAGATATGGGCAAACTGCCACTCATGGGCCGTATGCAAACATGCAGGGCTTTCTAAATTACCTTCCTAAGACATTTTTTTTTTCTAGAAACAATCTTTTTTAACCAAAGAGAAAAAAAAATCAACTTTTCCCTATTTCTAAGGCAGATGATTACGCTTATGGCTTTCTGTAGTTTTTCACTACAGAAGACCATAAGCGCAATTATCTGCTGGTTGTGGTAGCTTAAATGTAAAATTACCTTAAATCTTTTAGTAATGCGGTCTGCCTGATGATGAGTGGTCAAGTTTCAAAGAAAGCATTGGTTCCTGCTAGTTCACCAAAGTTAAGCAGTTATGAACCTGTTCAATACTTAATTGGGTGCCCACTTAGCTCTTTGCCTACCAAATTTTCCCGGTATTTTTTACCTGTATGAGGGGCTATTTCAAAGTTCACTATCTATTCACCTGCATTCAATTCAAATGAAGATGGCAAGGGTGTTCATATAGTCATTTTTCAGTGTTAACAAGTGACACGTGCAAACGATTGTAACTTAAATACAAACCCGAATGTCACAAAGTCTACTGCAGAATGACAGGATATATATAAGACTCCACAATGTCATTCCAGTCAGCCAATCAGAACTCAAGGAATGGAATGACCCAAATCACCCAAATTCATGAATGGGTCATTCTTGATTTCTATATATACCAACTACACTGGACACTGCTCAAGTTGTACTTAGTTAGCTGCTGTTATTCAAACCAACAGTAGACTTACTGACTTCAATAAAAAGAAAGTTGTTAAACCATAAAAAAAACCCAAACAGCCAACCTATTCTGTTGTGTATTATCAATTTTTGCTTTAATATAATTAGTCTTTATGGCATTATTTTGTACTAATATTAATAGCAATTTCATTTCTCTCTTGAGGTTTCCTCTTCATAGCCATGTTTAATGCTCTTGCTTATCGATACTAAATTCTGTGGTTGTTTATAGAAGATACTGGTTTGTGAATATAGCATTTGTTAGTATGGTAAATTTTTAATCTCTTGCACAGTTCCCAGTGAATCACCTTTTCCACTCAATCATGCTTACTCTTGTATTCCTTTTGTGTCAGTCTGCTGCATTCACTTATCTGATTGACTGTTTCAACTTTATCTTCATATAACCTACATTTTCTATCCCATTGTGTATTATCAATTTTTGCTTTGATATATTTAGTCCTTATGGGATTATTTTGTACTACTATTAATAGATTCCATTTCTCTCTTGAGTTGTCCTCTTCACAGCCATATTTCATGCTCTTGCTTATTGATACTAAATTCTGTGGTTGTTTATAGAAGATAATGTTTTGTGTATATAGCATTTGTTAGTATGGTCAAGTTTTAATCTCTTGCACAGTTCCCAGGGATCATCTTTCCCACCCAGTTGTGCCTACTCTTCTATTCCTTTTGTGTCAGTTTGCTGCATTCACCATTTGTTAGTATACTAAAGGCAATCTAAGTCCTTTGTTTATCAAAATCATTTCATTCAACATTATATGACCCGAAAAGGATTGATATCAATTTAAAGTTACTTGTTATTTCCCGTAAATCAAAGACTTCTAAATATGTTTAATATTACATTTAAACAAAAGCTATCATTTGGGGTGGATTAGGAAAATGAATGTGACTTCCGTCCGGGTGGTATAGGACGTTAAGAGTTAAATGATCCTTGATCCAATGAGAGCAGGGCATTTTAGTTTCAGTTTCAGTTTGAGCTAGCTACTCCAGTCTTGTTGGCTTATGAAATTTTTACTTACATTTGAAATATCATTTATAATTTAACTAAAGGATTCGGTGAGACCTGTAAATAGTGTAGATGTTTCTGTTTCAGCATTATGTAGATCATATCTTTTATCAGAAATCTTAATTAACTCTTTATTTTGTTTAATACTTATCAGTGTCCACAACAATATTATATATTTTCATTTATTATGGAGGCATGTGTGTAATGGTTAGAGTCGTAGGAAATGGACTTGTCAACCTGAGTTCAAGTCCTGGGCGAGGCTGTTTGCATTTCACATAGCACTAATACCCTTGGGAAAGGTATGCATCCAACTACTCTCCCTCCAGCTATGGGTAAATAGTAAGTCAGACTGTGCTCTTTAACCATGGCTAGGTAACCAGTATCGGAGAAGAAAAACACTGAATTCAAACCTGTTAAACTTCGCTTAAGAAATTGATCTTGTGTCACATCCTGCTCGTGTGGAGGGGTTGGTAAATATATATATTTTCATTTATTCAACTTTTAACATATCTTATTATCCTCAGGTATTGGTCAAATTATTATTCTAAGTATTTTCAAAAATCGTTAACTTAATTTTCAATAGTCCTCCAGTTCTGGCTCTCAATTGTGCCATGAGTAGGCCTGGAGTACACTAGTATGATGAATACACATTGTATGTGGTTTATCTGCTAATCTATATATTAATATACTTGTTTTTATATATGTTCTTATTTAATTTCTTTAGTCTTTCTAATCTATATATTCATACTGCTGTTCCTAAATCTTCCGTCCGTTATCATCCTGCAACACCCCATGGTTAAAAATAACACCATTTAAATTGTCTCAGATGCAATGCAAAAATATGAATACACATTATCTGGTGTTGCTTAATCGCAGATTTCTTATTTGTCCCATTTTATTTCATCCAATTTTAAAAAGGAAACATTCCAAATGGTCTTGTGTCGCTTAAATGCCCAACATAAAATTAAAATGAATTAGAAAAAAAAGTTACGTGTTTGTTTTATTTGTAATATTAAAATTGTGAATTATGGAAGATATCTTAGTAGGATTTATATGTAACTAGAAGTGGGTAGGCACCCCCCCCCCAAATAACTGGTGTATTGATTTGTACTTGGGAGATTTACTAATGCTGGACATTTTTAAGTAAAATTTCAATGCTATTTTTATGTATATTTTAATTTTTAAATATCTTCAAATATAAATCAAATCTTCATAATTTTTGCCCCAAAAGCAAGAACCGGTGATATTTAACGTGTATATATATTTACTTTGTTGTTAATTGTTTTATTTTCATAGTTTCATCAGGACATACATACACACCAACTGCTCTTTATATATGTATAGATGAAATTGCAAATCATCATTTCTGGCTTAAATAGCTCCTCTTGATTTTTGTTTTGTTTTGTGGAAATTCCACAGGTCCTGCTAGTCTTTAGACAATATACATTTTCCACTCATCTCCAGGTGACATAGCATGTGGTTATGTTTACTTGTTGTGAAGTCCATGAGCATAACGATATGAAAACAAACTTGTGGCAAAGATTAAAAAATGTCTTCTCCTGGAAATTACTGTGGAATAATTATCATTGTTCAATTGTTATTTGAAATAACAATCCATAATGTTCTTGATGAAGATGGTGGATAAACAACATTGCTGTGGCATGATGGGATCACAGCCTTTTGTATGGTAGATAGAGAAAGACAAGAAAAAGTATGAATCAAGACAGAACAGTGATGCTGATAACTTTTTGATTTAGTGAGTCTAGGGACGCACATGTTTTGAATGAGACCCTGGGAAAATTTATGGGTCCTAACTAAAGCCATCTAACTCCTACCTTGTAACCTATCCTGTGAAATAAGTTTCTAAGAAACTATTGAAATGTATTTAGTTGGCTTGAAATGGTGAGGGAAGAACAAAGAAAAACACTGGGACGCATGGGTATGATTTTACTGTGTCCTTTTAGGTTTTTGTGTGTCAGGGACGCAGGACGTGAACCTATCAGTATCTCTGAGAGAAATAATTGAAATTGAATATTATAGTGCTTTTAGCTTATTCTGGTTTGAGCACTAAGATGTCAAGTCTGCCGCTTATAATTTTTTATTTATTTATTTTTTTTTCTTCAAATTTTTAATTTAAAAAATATATATATAAATATATTTTTCTTTTTCTTTTTTTTTTTTGTAATCTTAGATACATCTGTTTTCTTGCCGACAGACAATATGTGAAAGTCAAGTTCTGGACTCTACTTTTCTCACTATGATCTCATTTTTGCTTTGAAAAAAAAAAAAAAAAAAAAATGAATAAAATTCAATTTAAAAAATTGTTTTTTTATAGTCAATATCAGCTGTTAATGCCAGTAAACCTATTTTGCACAATTCAAGTTCATAAAATCAGAGATAATTTCATAATTTATACTCACTTAAAGGCCGCCCCCGGCAGCCATTAAACTTAATGTCAAGTCACACCCCTTTTGCTGGTTTAGCTCAGTTGGTAGAGCATCCGCCTAGGAATCACAAGGTTCCAGGTTCAATACTGGTCCTCACTATAATATAGATAGCTGTTCTATTTTGGAACTATAAAATGTTTTTTTTATAAACTTTGTTTTAATAGCTGTTTTTTATTTTTATTTAAAAAAATTTTTGTACACATATTTACCAACACCTCTGCACAAGTAGGAGGTGGCATAAGGTCAATTTCTTGAGCGTAGTTTAACAGGTTTGAATTCAGAATCTCCTTCTAGACTGATTGCGTAACCAAGGTTAAAGAACCCAGTATGCACTATTATTTACCCATAGATTGAGGGAGAATACTTGGATGCATACATACCTTCCCAAGGATATTAGCGCAATCTGAAATTCAACCAGCCTCACCCAGGATTTTGAACTCGTCTCACTGTGTCCATTTCTTACAGTGATAACCATTACACCAAAAACACCTCTAAATCATCTACCTATAACTCAACTTTTTGTCCATCTGTCATTGTAAAACTTGATAATTGTTAGAGATATTCCTACCAAATTTTCTGTGTTTACTCATCAGACCAAAGAACATGTTTTTAGCTTACCAATTTTTGAAAATTCTGAAATTTTTCAAGTTTTTTGTCAGGAGTTTGATTTACTGCCTGCAATATTTTTTGCTTTATATATATATATATATATATATATATATATATATATATATTTATCAACCCCTCTGCGTGAGTAGGATGTGAGACGATGTCGATTTCTTAGGTGGAGTTTAACAGGTTTGAATTTAGAGTTGTCCTTCTCCTAGACTGGTTACCTAGCCAGGGTTAAAGAACCCAGTCTGTCCTACTATTTACCCAAAACTGGAGGGAAAATAGTTGGATTCATACTTTCTATGTGAAATGCAAACCGCTTTTTTGTGTATAGCACGCACTTTGGACTACGAAATTCGGGGGGGGGAAGCAGTCTCGTTCATGATTTGAACTCGTCATGTCCGTTTCCTATGACGATGCCTATTAGGGTCCCATCTATGGGTTAAATAGAAAAACATGAATTTAAAAAATAGGTTTAAAAAGAAAAATTGAGTTTAAAAAAAAAAATTGAATACCTATTAAGAATGAATTAAAAAAAAGTCTTTTGGCATAAAATGACCCAAATGGGTTGACATGCCATAAAATCAAACCAGCTAATTTATGATGATAACCATTACATCACGGGGGCAGGTGAGGCCTGGGGGGATAGCCCCCTGGGATCAACACTGTTAATTTACATTAACAAACACAGGCCCGTGTTATTAAATACCCTGTCATTCTGCAGTAGGATTGCAGCAAGATAGGTTCGTATTATGACTACTTGTTGACGTGTCTTACCAAATCGACGGTAATTGGAACTTAGTTTGATTATTCTACACAAACCAACCAACCAACCAACCAACCAACCAATTTATGATGATAACCATTACACCACGCTTGTATTTTTTTTTTTCCTATCCTTAACTTAACCAGTGCTTGCATTCTGTTATATAGTTGTGTCCCTGGTTATTAGCAAGTCAGTGATATCTATTATTATAATGAAACCCTTTATTAAATAGTCAGCAGAAAAATTCTATTTTGTTATTATCTTAACCTTTCTAAGTTTAACTGTATGTTAGTTATTTGTTTTAGATTATTGATGAGGTATGAAAAGTAGGCCATAGCTTGGTGGGACCGGTTTAGCTCAGTCGGTAGAGCACCCGCCTAGTAATCGCAAGATTCCTGGTTCGATACTGGTCCTCGCAAACTCAGCATATGAGTAGCACAGATCGAGTAATCTGATCTGTGCGGTAAAGTAGGGAGATGACTGTAGGTGTGGCACTCAACCTCAGCAAAAAACAATCTCCCTGGTGTAGCGCTAGTGAAAAGGGGATAGACTCCCTTGCTGTTTGGCTGATACCGACAATAGGCCACTCCGCCAACAACTATTATGTGTTTAATTGAAGTTTCTGTGGTAATCATGAACTTTGGTTTAGTAAATTCCTACTGTAGCGATTGACTGCCCCTGCACTACCATAAAATTATACTTGCGCATCATCTGAAATGAACTTAATTGTTATTAAGAACATATTTTATGATATTTTTATACAGTTGTATTGATTCGAACAAGTTTGTATTTTTTTTTGTTTATATCGTATGATAATTCAAAATTTACTTTGGTTTAGAAAATTCCTACCATAAAATTATACTTGCGCATCATCTGAAATGAACTTAATTGTTATTAAGAACACATTTTGAATTATCGTACGATATAAACAAAAAAAAAATACAAACTTGTTCGAATCAATACAACTGCATGCTTTAACACAAAAATATCATAAAATGTGTTCTTAATAACAATTAAGTTAATTTCAGATAATGCGCACGCACAATTTCATGATAGTGCAGGAGCAGACAATTGCTACAGTAGGAATTTACTAAACCAAAGTTCATGATTACCAACTGTTTTTGATATCTCTCGATTAATTCTCTCAAACTTCTTGACATTTGAGTTTATTATCTAAACATTTTCAGTTGTTTAGATTTTAATGAGTAAACAGTCTTGTCAACTAGGGCTTTAGAATACACCGACTGCACCTCTGCAGGCAATGCTGGGTAGCTGCTTCTAGTACACAATACAGATGAGGACAACAGTCCGAAATATCAAAATTACTCATCTGCAAACTAGTTAAGTATATATATGTATATATATATATATATATATATATATATATATATATATAAACCTCTCTGCATGAGTAGGATGCAAGACAATGTCAATTTCTTAAGTGGAGTTTAACAGGTTTGAATTTAGAGTTTTCCTTCTCCTAGACTGGTTACCTAGCCAGGGTTAAAGAGCACAGTCTGTTCTACTATTTACCGATAGCTGAAGGGAGATTAGTTGGATTCATACTTTCTCAAGTGTTTAGTGCTATGTGAAATGCAAACAGCTTTTTTGTGTATAACACGCACTTACCAGGCAATGCTGGGTAGCCGCTTCTAGTGCACAATAAAGGTTTGAATTTAGAGTTTTCCTTCTCCTAGACTGGTTACCTAGCCAGGGTTAAAGAGCACAGTCTGTCCTACTATTTACCGATAGCTGAAGGGAGAGTAGTTGGATTCATACTTTCTCAAGTGTATTAGCGCTATGTGAAGTGCAAACAGCTTTTTTGTGTATAACACGCACTTACCAGGCAATGCTGGGTAGCCGCTTCTAGTGCACAATAAAGGTTTGAATTTAGAGTTTTCCTTCTCCTAGACTGGTTACCTAGCCAGGGTTAAAGAGCACAGTCTGTTCTACTATTTACCGATAGCTGAAGGGAGAGTAGTTGGATTCATACTTTCTCAAGTGTATTAGCGCTATGTGAAATGCAAACTGCTTTTTTGTGTATAACACGCACTTACCAGGCAATCCTGGGTAGCCGCTTCTAGTGCACAATAAAGGTTTGAATTTAGAGTTTTCCTTCTCCTAGACTGGTTACCTAGCCAGGGTTAAAGAGCACAGTCTGTTCTACTATTTACCGATAGCTGAAGGGAGAGTAGTTGGATTCATACTTTCTCAAGTGTATTAGCGCTATGTGAAATGCAAACAGCTTTTTTGTGTATAACACGCACTTACCAGGCAATGCTGGGTAGCCGCTTCTAGTACACAATAAAGATGAGGACAACAGTCCGAAATATCAAAATTACTCATGTACAAACAAGTTAAGTTTTTTTAGGCCGAGACTAAAAAAGACCTATGTAACTGTGAATACAATAGTCTTTTTTTGTTTTTTTTTTTTTTTGTGTGTGATAACACCTGCTCTAATTAGTTTGCTTCTTCAAGTAGTATCATTACTTGTATTTTTGGTCTTGGCTTAAAAATTAATGCACATCAACTTGTAGAACATCTGGAGACTTTCCAACTGTTTAGTCTGTTAAAGACGGATGAGGTCTATTTTAGAATTGATCGGAACTTTTTGCAAAAACTATTATACCAGTTGTGCAGCACCAGATAAAACCAAATTCCAAAAGACAATTTAAAAAAAGAAACCCAAAAAAACAAAACAAAAATAGCTCATCTCTAATAATACATGTAAAACATATTTTTTTAAAAAATGTACTCCTAGAAGCCATAGCCCAGCATATCATACCATTTTGGAATTGTGAGCAAATTAAGAACATTCCATGCTGAATTTTATTGAAGTCAGTAAGTCTACTGTTGGTTTGAATAACAGCAGCTAACTAAGTACAACTTAAGCAGTGTCCAAGACAGTTGGTATATATAGAAATCCAGAATGACCCATTTATGAATTTGGGGATTTGGGTGATTCCATTCCTTGAGTTCTGATTGATTTGAATGACATTGTGGAGTCTTATGTATATCCTGTCATTCTGCAGTAGACTTTGTGACATTCGGGTTTGTATTTAAGTTACAATCGTTTGTTGCCTTGTCTTCCCAGTTCAACGGTAATTGGAACTTTAATTATTCTTCAAATTTAGATACAATCTTGCCCTAAATCCTTGTAGTGTGCAGAGATGCTGATACGTACACGTCCTGTGTCCTGACGCACAAAAATCATATCTATGGTCCCAATGTTTTACTTTTTTCTTCCCTCACTTTTTCAAGCTAACTGTAAATACATTTTAATAGTTCCTTAGAAATGAATTACACAGAATAGGTTACAAGGTAAGAGTTAGAGTAAAACTCTGAATTCAAACCTGTTAAACTCTGCTTAAGAAAGTAACCTTGTGTTGCATCCTGCTCATGTAGAGGTATTGGTAAATATATATATTTGGTATTCCTGAATATATATATATTTATCAACACTTCCTCATGAGCAGGATGTGACACAAGGTCAATTTCTTAAGCGGAGTTCAACAGATTTGAATTAATAGTTGGGTGGTCGGTTGTTAAAATGTAGTCAAAGATACTCGATTGTAATGTAGACCATATGAAAGTCTGTATCTTATAATCTGCAAATGAATTTTTTTTTTCATTGCAAGTAATAAATATGTCTTGAATTAAAACCCAATGTGCATGGCCAAAACATTCAACTTTGCTGAGGGCACCTTACCATCATATATGTATTGGCGGACATTGACCTATGCCTGTTAAAAAGGAAAAAAAGATTAATCTTTTCTTTTTTTTTCTTTTGGCTTAACAATTATTCCACACTAGTTGCAATATTTGTTAGGCCAGGGGTCAAAACTTGGATTTGCAGACATGGTAAGAGGAGTAAATATAAAAAAATCTGTCTACTAATTTCATTTTTCTAAATTGATAGTCTATTTTACAATCTTTGTGGTCAGTTAAAAAATGTACGCAATTTATATATATATATATATATACTAGCAAATATATGCACCCTCCAGGTGCAAGTATTCAACTTTTAATGTAATAAAATATTATATTAAGTTAGAAAGGCTAACGAAACTAAATAACAATGCAGATAAAGATTTGAAACAAAGGGGTGTATAATCGAAAAATAGAACAACTGAAAACTGCAAAATTTTCATAATTTAACTATTTAGTTAAAATAGGAAGTAAAGAATAAAATTACAGTTATTTCTTCTTGTTTATGGATTTCTTTTAAGATTTATCTCCGAGATTTTTGCTCATATTCATTAAGATAAAACCAAACAATTCAAAATCAATAATCCTAAGCACATATTTATTAAAATCAAATGTTTAATATCAATATGCAAATTAGCCTTCACGTTCACACTGTAAACTGCTATTTTGTTGTATATATAAATACAATTGTATGTTATTAGTATGTATCTATGGTCAATAGTATTAATAATGTTAAAGAATTTTATTAATAATTGAGGTTTAAAAAAGAATAAATTTATGGAGATATGAGAGAAAGACGGAATGAAACAACCGTTAGAAGAAAGGGTACAAACAAAACGCTATTATTCAATGCTGGAATTTTAAAAAATGCGTGTTCTGTGTTAAAAAATAAATTTTATTTAAAAAAATCAGAAGCATTATAGTTCATAATAAAACTCAATAGAGTTTGATGTAAAATTATATAAAAGTGTATAATGAGTATCAAAATTGTTCATGATATATTCCAGCTATTAAAAAAGTAATTTACAAGTCCACAGCATAATTGAAGAAAGATGTAAAGTTTCAAAGCATTTGTGGTGTTGATAAATCCGTAGTGTTGTAGATAATAGCCTTCAGAGGTGTAAAAATCAATGTTAAATTCATACTGTCAGATTAACTTCCATTTATTTTCATATATATATATTAAAAGGTCGAAACAGATCTGTCAGCAAACTAATAATGTCTTTTGTTTTTTCTAAATATTTTCTGTTCATACTGTCGGATTCACTTCCATTTACTTCATATATATATATATATATATATATATATATATATATATATATATATAAATATAAAATAACCTCTCTGTATGAGCAGGATGTGACACATGATCAATTTCTTATGCAGAGTTTAACAGGTTTGAATTCAGTTTTCCTTCTCCTAGTCACACTGAAAGCACTTGTTTCCACTAGATCAATGAAGTTAAGCGGCGCTGAGCCTGTTCAATGCTCAGTTGGGTGACCAGTTAAGCAATGACAGGTACTGTAAGCAACTTGAGGCCATATCTAAGCAAATACACATGAAGTTAAATTGTTTGTCAAAGTGACTTGGTTTGGCAATAAATGACCCAACAATGCTGTAAAACAACCCAACCTAGCACGGTTGCCTTACCAAGGTTAAAGAGCCTGGTCTGCCCTGCTATTTACCCATAGCTGGAAGGAGAATAATTGGTTGTATACCTATCGCAAGGGTATTAACACTGACCTGGAGTGGTAGTACCTGTTAGAGTTCCATCTATAGGTTAAATAGATTAAAAAATGAGTTTTTAAAAAAATATCTTAAAAAAGATTGAGTTTGAAAATAAACTAAATACTCAACAAGAAGGAATAAAACAAAATCTCTTCGGCATAAAATAACCCAACAAG
Source organism: Doryteuthis pealeii (assembly GCA_023376005.1). Classification (NCBI taxonomy): domain Eukaryota; kingdom Metazoa; phylum Mollusca; class Cephalopoda; order Myopsida; family Loliginidae; genus Doryteuthis; species Doryteuthis pealeii. The sequence continues at coordinate 71,385,698 of CM042165.1, forward strand.
GATTGATATGCCTTAAAATCCAAAAAGATTGAATACTCAACAAGAAGGAATAAAACAAAATGTCTTTGGCATAAAATAACCCAACAAGGATTGACATGCCTTAAAATCCAAAAAGATTGAATACCCATCAAGAAGGAATAAAACAAAATCTCTTCGGCATAAAATAACCCAAGAAGGGTTGACATGCTGTAAAATCCTACTAACCAACCACCCAACCAACCAAATTTGGTAGCTCTACATCAAACTGTTTGGTTGTTTATAGAGGACAGACAGATAACTTCTTTCCAGTTAATACTATAGATTTAAAAAAAAAAAATTTTTTTTATTGGTAGCGTGACATTTAGGACAGAATGTTAATCATTCTTTTGCATGTTACATCTGGCAGTCTTTGAAAATCATTTAATTCTTCTTTTTTTATTTGTTTGTTTTAATCTCTCTCAAGAAGATGACCACTATTAAAGGACAAAGCAGCATTTGAAAGCTTATCACATGGTGATACGCACCTGGTGAAAGCTAGAGAACAACAAAGATAAAGATACTAGGTTTAGTCAAAAGTTTTTTTTATTTTTTTATTTCAAGCTTTAATTTACTATGTTCAAAGATAGACATGGATGACCAGTGGCTGATTTGGTTATATAGGTGTTTGTGACACCCAAATTTTAAAACCAGGCCAGGTAATTAAGTTTCATATTAAATCCAAATGGGTTATATATAGGTTTTCAAATTTTTTATCCATTTGTCTTCTCGTCTTTCAATTACTCATTTTATGTTGATATCTTTTTTCAATTCTTTCTGTGATGGAGCATTGTGCATCTCAGTTATAAATTATGACTGTTTGAGCTGAAGTATTGTTCTACAAATATTAATTTACTGTGATTCATAGATTTGATTCTGTATCTATAGCTGTTTAGTCTAAAATAAAATGGCTATTCTGACTTTCCAACATATTGTTTTTAACGGCAATCAGTTTAGTCCAGTTTAGTGTATTGTGTGTGTGTATATATATATATATATATATAAGATAAAAAGGATATGAAATATATATATATGTATATATATATATTAATTTATTTGAGTTAAAATAGCGTGGACATGGAGTCAACACTTGGTTACTGATAATTTCTCGGCCATACGATCTTCAGACCAAATATGTCAGTAACCAGGTGTTGACTCCATGTCCACACTACCTTAACTCAAACATAAACGCTCTATCAATGATATTGAGCACTATTTGCTTAGAAATATAGCACCCATATTATCTACAATAAAATATAATTATATATATATATATATATATATATATATATATGGGCCTGGTTTAGCTCAGTCGGTATAGCATTCGGTGAAGGAATCACAATGTTCCTGGTTCAGTACTGGCCCTCGCCAACTCAGTGTATGAGTATCGCAGGGATCTGTGCGGTAAAGTGAAGAGCTGATGCTAGGTGTTGCGCTCCACTCCATACACTGAAATAATCTCCTTGCTAGTGAAAAGGGGATAGACTCCCTCGCTGTCTGGCTAATACTGACATTAGGCCGCCCTGATGACTTATATATGTTACCTTTATATCTTGCATCTCTTAGTCTTTGGAAATAATTTAATTCTTTTCTTCTTTTATTTGTTTGTTTTAATCTCTCTCAAGATGACCAGTGTTAAAGGACAAAGCAACATTAAAACTCTTAACGTCCTATACCAGCTCATTCCACCTGGCTGGAAGTCTCCTTCATTTTCCTAATCCGCCCCAAATGATAGCCTTTGTTTAAATGTAATATTAAACATATTTAGAAGTCTTTCATTTAAGGGAAATAACAGGTACCTTTAGATGCAAAGGTCATTTTTAGCCATTTTTTTTATATATCCTTATAGGAATGCTTTGGACTTAGAAAATTCTCAACAGGATGTTAAGAGTTAAAAGGTTTATCACATTTAATTACGTCCCTGACAAAAACCAAAGAACAAAGATAAAGTTACTAGGTTGAGTTGAAAGTATTATCATATTTAAAGCTTTAATTAATTTAATCAACAGCATCTGTTCACAAGTCTAAACTTATAGATGTGTCAATTCATGGTGCTTTGTGAAGAACCCAAGTTCTTTTTGGCTTATGTTGAACCATTTCAAGCCAAGCTTCATCTGTCACAGTAGAAGAATGTCTCCCTGGCCTTGGTTTATCTTCAAGGCTGGTACCACCATCTTTAACTCTTTAGATAGATAGATGGGTTGGTTTCTTAGTCAGAGATTTGAATTAATAGCATATCAACCCTTGTGTGTTATTCATTGCCTCATCATGTATTATATATATATATATATATATATATAAGGATATGAAAACAACACAATATGCTGTTAAAGTGAAAACATTTTATATCATATTCATAGCTAATATTGAACAATATTTCGATTTATAAAAATCATCTTCAGAGCTTGTTTTTTTACTCCGGAACAAGCTCTGAAGATGATTTTTATAAATTGAAATATTGTTCAATATTAGCTATGAATATGATATAAAATGTTTTCACTTTAACAGCATATTGTGTTGTTTTCATATCCTTTTATCTATACTCATACCGTCGGATTCATTTCCTTTTTTTTAACTTCGAATTCAGAGTTTTCCTTGTCCTAGACCGGTTGCCTAACCAAGGTTAAAGAACACAGTCTGCCCTACTATTTACTCCAGCTATGGATAAAATGTAGGGCAGACCGGGCTCTTTAACCTTGGTTAGGCAACCGGTCTAGGAGAAGGAGAATTCTGAATTCAAACCTGTTGAACTCCGCTTAAGAAATTGACCTTGTGTCACACCCTGCTCATGCGGAGGGGTTGGTAAATATATATAAGCAATTTCATGTTGTACCCAGTACATGCCATTTTTTGGGGTGAGGGGTCCTTTATCCTTCTGCAGTGTATTCTAAGCCCTGCCGCCAAGGCTAAGGAATTTGAATTTTGCTTTGCTAATTTCATTTTCCACCCTGGTAAATGTTACGTCACCCACAAATCCTTTTTCTTTAATAGTTACCTAAAATTATTGACTGTGTATTCAAAAGGAACATAACGATTGCTGTTTTGGTTTTGTCATTAAAATTAACTGATAATTTATAACAACTCCCTTTTCCACCTTTGTCAAGCACCAAGCACCATTGGTATCCTATATCTTTTTAACAGTACTTTTGTGATGTAATAGTTATCAAGACTGTTACTAGTAGGTTTGATTCACATGGGTGCCATATAGTTATTTACTAAGCTTAGCTTAGATGTGGCACAAGGCCAGAAGTATGGGGTGCCTAGTGAGAATCGAACTCACTAACAATGGTCTGTGAATTTAGCTTGCTAACCATTACACCACCTGAAGTGCCCGAACATGGGTGCCATATACCTCTGGCCATGTGTCACAATTAAGCTAAGCTTGATGAATAACTATACGAGGTGTTTATTGTGTAATGGTCACAACGTTTCAGCCGAAGTGCCGTCTGGCCTTCTTCAGGTATTTCTTGTTGAACTTGGGAAACTTCTTTACTAAGTGCAAATAATACTCTTGGGAAAGGTGTGAATCCAATTATTCTCCCTCCGGCTATGGGTAAATAGTAGAGCAGACTTGGCTCTGTAACCTTGGTTTAGCAACCAGTCTAGGCAAAGGAAAACACTGAATTCAAACCTGTTAAACTCCGCTTAAGAAATTGACCTTGTGGTAAATATATATAACACTTCTTGGGGCATTAGGCGGGCCACTTGGTGGCACCCATCTCCTCTCTAGTAATATGTGACAAGTTGTATTGGGTTACATGGTATCAGTAGTAAGGAACAATCCCTGGCCTGATCTAGCCTATACAGCTATTTTGGATTCATAGTTTTACTTTTTTTTTTTTTTTTTTTAGACCAGTTATTTTACCAAGGTTTGAGAGCCTTATCTATTGAATGTGTAATGAACAGCCCTTAATTTTTAGCCAAAAAAGGTGTTTTTATCTTATATTACATAATAATGGAGATTCACTTCCGGTTTTTGTCTAACTAAAACTACGTAACTGCTTATGTCACACTACCTAAAATTGTCATAACAGAATAAAATGCACACTCAAAATTTGAGCATGAAATGGTAGACAGTCCTCATTGGTTTTTTAAACAAGTTTTAATAAATACATACCTGTTATTATCTATCTATATATAGTTTGTTTTATTTCAATATATATTTACAGTTATCAGAACTCAGTTTCCATTTCAATTTTTTATTTTTTACTCCTTTAATAAATTTATTTTATTTTTTACTCCTTTAATAAATTTGATGATTTTACTTTACTTATGATACAAACTCTCTGATATTAAATTTGCAACTCCCATCCCCTCAGGCAATATTTATTTTACGTCGCCCAGAGGGTTTTTTTTATTTTGCTAGTTACATATAATGAATAACTCGTAACTTTTGTTTATGTCAGCCTACAAAAATATATCTTATCAAATAACATAAAAAAAATATTGAAATGCTTATTTATAATTTCAAAACTACTCTAATACAGTCAAAGGCTTTTAGTTAAGATAATGACGTTTTTATGTAACTTTGTTTACTATTTATAATATTTGTATATATTGTATGCACAGGTGTTATAGATAGTTAATAGTGTCAATAGACTGCGACACCATTGAGGCCTATTTTATGTTTTACTTGGTAATTCTTTTACTCCTAGTTTAAATTGCTCTATTTTTTGGCATCTCCGACACCATTGAGGCCTATTTTATGTTTTACTTGGTAATTCTTTATTCCAAGTTTAAATTGCTCTATTTTTGGCATCTCCAAAATAAATAGAGGATTAAACCTTGGGTACTCTTCGCGGAGTTCTGTCCTGGACTCCTGCCTCAAAAAACGCTAGCCGGTGGGTGCTGAAAAAAACCCACCAGCTACAATTGAAGTCCGTAGCTGAAGCGGTGTCATTTGAAAAAAAAAAAACCCCAAAACAACCAACTTAGGGCGTTTTTCCCGAAAACCTACCCCCCCTAGTTGAAATTAAGTTTTATTACAAAATTTGTGGGTTCTGTTTTTTCTGGAAAGAACAGAGCCCAAATTATTTATTTATTTTCCCATTAAATTAACCCAAACCCTAACCCCAGTTTTTTTTTCAAGTGACACCGATTCGGCTATGGACTTCAATCGTAGCTGGTGTTTTTTTTCAGCAGGCACCGGATAGCGGTTTTTGAGGCAGGAGGCCAGGACAGAACTCTGCGAATATACCTAAACCTTGCCCTAAAAATGTTTAAATTTTATTTGAATTAATCGTTTATCAAAATCCTTTTAAGACCTTATATTGTATGCACAGGTGTTATAGATAGTAAATAATGTCAAGAGACTGCGACACCATTGAGGCCTATTTTATGTTTTACTTGGTAATTCTTTTACTCCTAGTTTAAATTGCTCTATTTTTGGCATCTCCAACACCATTGAGGCCTATTTTAAAAATCACCCAGCTTTTGCACTAAGACTTCACACATGTCAAAAATTGTAAAATATTTTTGTGAGTTATGATGGCTTATTGACTCTTTTCTAGGTACGCTTATTGGACATTACAGATACAAAACAGAAAGTATGTGTGAGTATCAGCATCAGTGCACACATGCTCTTTATCTTTTAAAATAGTATATATATATATATATATATATATATATATATATATATATTTAAAAAAATTTTTTTGATGAAACAAAGAAATTACAGTGCTCAACCACAAATTTGTAGGTGCTTTATTTATTTATTTGTTGAATTTTTTAAAATATAATTGTTTTCCATAAGCAACTACCCAGGTTTCAGGCTATTTTGCCATTGTCAGGCTGCTAATAGATCTTCTGGTGTTTATGAGAAGACATTTCTTGCTGTTATGTTTTTGGACCACAAATTACGTCGGTTGATTATTGTGGACGCTCTTTATGCTTTTGATTATATTTTTTAATTTTTGAATTCCTGCATTTAAAAAAAAAAACATAACTGCAAGAAATGGCTTCGCATTAACACAAGAAGATCTATTAACCTGACGATGGTGAAATAACCTGAAACCTGGGTAGTCGCTTATGGAAAACAATTATATTTAAAAAATTGAACAAATAGATAAATATATATATATATATATATATATATATATATATATATATTGGGCAGCATTCTTTCATTTATACATGTGGAATTAAACAAAAGGCAGGTCTCCTGTTTAACGATTTTATTGGTGATCTTTTCACTGGCCAACTTTTTTATATTTGGATGGAATTTGTGGATTAGTCCAACGAAGTTCATATCCCGAATACTTTCGGCACTTCGAAGTGCCATCAATTCTCCTACCTCCCACCTCCATATCTGTTAATATACTTTGTAAAAAAACTGGAACATATCACCCCTGATGATGGCACTTCGAAGTGCCGAAAGTACTCGGGATATGAACTTCAGTGGACTAATCCACGAATTCCATCCAAATATAAAAAAGTTGGCCAGAAAGCTTGAAAAGATCACCAATAAGATCATTAAACTGGATACCTGCCTTTTGTTTAATTCCATATATATATATATATATATATATATATATATATGCGTGTTATATGAAAGATTTGGTATATAGAAGGTTCTCGAAGTAAAAATGTATGAATAATGACGAGTTAGAATTCAACGTCTACCACAAACCCACATCCAAAAGCGACCACATATATTTTTACTCACACCATGACACCAACTCCAAAAGGAGAATTATAATAGGACTAGAAGTGGCTACCCGGCGTCACCTGGGTAGAGTGGGGATTTTTTAAAAAGTTAGTCTTGCAGATCTATTATTACATATCGCCAATGAGATTCTCACTGGTTGCCTCATAAAAATCCCCACGGAAATATTTAATAGTATAGTAAGAAATTTCCATTCAATGATTTACAATTTTTTTTAAATAAGATATAAATAATGCAATTAATTCATCAATCAATCAATATTATATTTCAAAACGAAAAAAAAAAAACAAAAAAAAAATAACAAAATAACAATGCAAATGATTTTCCCTCTTCTGTTAGTTTTCAAATTTGAATTTTTAAATATCTTCCCAAATATAAATCAAATCTTCATTATTTTTGCTCAAAAACCAAGCCCTGGTGATATTTAATGTGTATATATATATTTACTTTGTTGTTAATTGTTTTATTTTCGAAGTTTACTCTGGACATACACATACACACAACTGCCCTTTTATATATGTATAGATTTTACCTTAGAGCTCTCCGCATCTGCACATCTAAATACTTCAATGACAAATTCAACCACACACACACACACACACACATATATATATATATATAAATGAAAGTCAAACGCCTCTGAAGACGAATAACACCAAAAAAAGTGTTATTCAGAAACCAATGGTAGGACGACTTTATAATTATAAATAAATAAATAAATAAATATATATATATATATATATATAAGTCAGATACTATCTACCTAGGTTTCACCCGAATGATTCTTCAGGATAATTCTGACTGAAGGAGGTTGTTACAAACGTTTTTTATGACTAGGTCAGGTATATATATATATATATATATATATATAATAGAGAATGAATGTGAAAAGTATTAGCATATGAAGGTGCTCACTGCTAAAATAGCAGAGCAGATGGAAAATCATAGATTAAATATTATGGTGTTAATATTCGGTAACTGCAGTTTCATGCATATTATGCAATCTTCAGACGGTCAAAAATATTAAAATATTGGCTTGTTCAGCGTTTATATATATATATATATATATATATATATAACGTGAACTGTTCTCACATATATAAACACTGAACAAGCCACCATTTCAATATTTTTGACCGTCTGAAGATTGTATAATATGCATGAAACTGCAGTTACCAAATATTAACACCATAATATTTAATTTCTAATTTTATATATATAGCTGTATCTGATTTTGAGAAAAATGTTTAAAATCCTGGATAACATTCGATCATCTTGCTTGTAGGTTAAGGTAGTATTTAAATTCATTTTAATCTTGTGTTCCTATTGCCCAAATAAGTATATCACGTATTTATACTTGTGTATGGATACCATACGTATCAAAACTATTTTACACCAAAACTACAACCCCCACCACAGAGATGAGATGTGGCATCTTAATAAGGAACCCCCATCCATTTTTGTGTGTTTAGTTTTGTCAGTACATTACTGCAGGCATCAGTGAAAGCCTTAACTAATTCAGTGGGGATAAGCTGCCTTGGAGATGTATCCTCTGAGATTAGGCACAAAGCAGATTGTTTGTGTCCTACTGTAGCCTTTTATTATTATTATTATTCTTATATATATATATATATATATATATATAATAAAATGTTATAGTTAGATAACCTACTTCAGGGTTAACGGCAATGAATTAAATTAATAACAAAAGCAGAACTTATGCTTTTGTTCTTGATTAATTAATTCATTGCAATTAACCCTGAAGATCCACATGGTGAAACTCTAGTAGTTATCTGATTATAACATTTTATTAAATCTGCTCTTATTGAATCTTATTTTATAAACCCGACTTATTCGGATAATTATTTTATTGACAGTCGAATTTGCGGCTAACTCGATATTATATATTCCCTGATAAGTCACCCACTTTTCATATATATATATATATATATATATAAAAATATATAATTGTAACTTAGAACAATTTTTTATTAGAGGAATATATATAAAATGCTTGAACTTAGATGAATAAAACTATTTCCAATCCAATTTCAGTCAACTGAATGATAATTTTTTTAATCATCCCTAATTTTTTATTTAGGAGAGATGACTATGAAATGCTTATAAGAATTCTTCACTCCTTCCCATATATAGATTTACCAACCTCTCCGAATGAGTAGGATGTGACACAAGGTCAATTTCTTAAGCGGAGTTTAACAGGTTTGAATTCAGAGTTTTCCTTCTCCTAGACTAGACTAGTTACCTAAACAAGGTTAAAGAGCCCGTCTGCCCTACTATTTACCCATAGCTGGAGGGAGAGTAGGTTTCATACCTTTCCCAGGGGTATTAGCGCTAAGTGAAATGCAATTATCACGTCCAGGATTTGAACTCGCGGCGACGAGCCCATTTCCTATGACTTTAACCATTACACCATGCACTCCTTCCCATATAGAAGCATCGATATCATCATGGACTGCTCTTACAATAAGAACCCCTCAGGTTCATGGGTCGGCTAATATATTCTATGAAAATAGCTGACATTTTTCCCCTGCCTGTTCAACCTCCTACCCACCTTCTTTTTTTTTTTTTAAACTAAAAGTCTTGAATATACTTATATAGTAGCTCAAAAAGAGAATTTTTGTTTTGGTGTGGTGGTGGTGGTGGGGGGGGGGGGTTAAGGGGGGGGGCGCATAAAGCATGGTCCCCAAGTCCCTCTAGACATCATCTCTTCTTAGACTTGCCTCTTTTTTTTTTTCTTCTTTCTAACACAGCATATCCTGTCCCTTGACTGCTAGCAGCCTCACCCACCCACCATACATCTTTGGAGAAGATGTGAGTGTCTGTTTCTACCCTCTAACGTTTCTGCTGCCTTCCGACACTAGTAACTGCACCGCTAGGCCGATGTAATTCTGCTTGTGCACCATGACTGCGTATGTGTACATCTATGCCGTGTAAAAGCCTATAGTACTTTTTGCCACATTGTAGTCACAAATTTTTATCCTTTTTTTTTTTTTTTTTTCCTTCATGGGTAATTTGAGGAGAAAGGACATTGCTACTAATTTTTAAAGAAGTGTTTTTTTTTTTTTTTTTTTTTTTTTTTTTTTTTTTACTTTGAGGAATCCAAAGAGCAGGATGTTGCCCATAACTTTTCTTTCTCCACCTCCTGTTTGTCACATGGAAGCAAACATCACATGTCTGTGGAACAGTGAAAGTGCTACCTAGCAGAGGTGCCCTTTGTTTATGTGTGTGTGTGTGTGTATGTATATATATATAATATAATCTACTGAGTCAGACGAACCTACTATTAGTTTCGCATAAAGCTCTTCAGGGCTAAAATCTGACTTTAGAGTCAGATTTTAGCCCTGAAGTAGATTATCTTTATTACTTGGCTCTACTTAGGTATCGAGCACTTTTTACAAATTAGCTTCTCCTAGCGGTTATATGAATATATATATATCTTATATACATATATATACATATAAATTGTTTTTCTTTTGGCCAAATACTATACCAATAGATTATTTTTTTGGTACGAATATCTTGGTCTTTTCTTTTTTCAAAAATTTTTTTCTTCCTGGTTGATGTTTGGTAGTATATTTTTACAATCAAACTCTCTGCCGGGTTTTTTCTCTCCGCAAGGATCTACCAACATGCTTGGTATATTAAATATATATATATATTATATATATATATATATATAATATATATTAAAATAAGTGTATACAAGTTTTGTTGAACTGTACAGACAATTCTTGTCGGACGAGTTTTTGGTTGATCCTTTCTAATTTTCGGCCATCTTTTTGGTGTCAGGGTGGAACTGGTGTAAATTAAAAAGGATCAACCAAAAACTCGTCCAACAAGAATTGTCTGTACAGTTCAACAAAACTTTGTATATATATATATATATATATATATATATATATATATTTTTCATGCAGCTCATATAGTTTGCTATAGTAAAGCTTGCTCACTATCATTGATAGAGCATGTGTATTTAATTTGGGGTAGCGAAGACATGAAATCAATGGCACTTGGTAACTGTCAGTTTCTTCCCTATGCTACCCTAACTTAGATATACATGCTATATCAATGATAGTGAACACCCTTTACTTATATATAGCAAACTATATCATCAATATATATATATATATATATATATATGTATGTATGTATGTGTGTGTGTGTGTGTGTATGCCTCTGCGTGCATGTAGGTCGCTCCAGAAATTGTCCAATCTTCCCTTTTTGGCATTGGAAATTGAACTGTAAATGTTTCAAATATGGGGCATCCAGTAAGGATCCAACTTGCTATTGGATCTTTGAAACTAGTTGGCAAACCATTAAACCATAGTGGGGGTCGCCCAAATGAGTTTCATTGGGTGTAATCCCGGAAATAGAAAATAGAGTATGAATCCAGTTATTCTCCTCCAGCTATAGATAAATAGTAAGCCAGTGTAGAAGAAAGAAAACTCTGAATTCAAACCTGCTAAACTCTCCTTAAAAATTACCTTGTGTCACTCCCGCTCATTAAGAAAGGTTGGTAAGTATGTAGATGCACCTTTTTAAATGCAATGTGGAGGTATAGTCTGGTTAGGATAGCTTCCTGGATTCTTGGGGACCAGGAGCACAATTAGGCTAGATGGTTGGAGAGGCTCCCTCCAATCAATTGGCTGGTCACGTCAAGCTCTGGAACCTGTATGATTGTCCCACCCCTATTGCCTTTATGGCAAAACCCCAACTCTTTTTATCATATACGTGCTAGAACTCAGTGCCTGTTATGAGAATAACGTTAAACTCTATCTGATAGTGAAGTTCCAGTTCTGGAGTTCGCGGAATGTGGAGTACCCCATTATCACCATTACTCCCCGGGCCACTTTGACCCGGAGTGGTAGTTTGGCATGGTTTGTTTTGTTTTACGGCATATCAACCTCAGTGGGACATTTAATGCCAATAAAGTTTTGAAATAAATTCATTCTTAACAGATACCCAATTCTTTTTTATAAATACAATTTTTGTATTTAACCCATAGATGGGACCCTAACAGGTACTACAACCCGGAGTGGTAGTACCTGCTAGGGTTCGATCTATAGGTTAAATTGAACAAAATGTTGTTTTTTTTAAATGCGTTTAAAAAAAATTTAGTACTCATCAAGAATGGATAAAACAAAACTTTTTTTAGCATAAAATAACCCAATGGGTTTACATGCTGTAAAATCCAACCAACCAACCAGGAGCACAATGCATTATGGGAAAGAAAAGCATTCTTCTTAGTAGTGTTGAAATCTTGTTTTATACAATTCTATTTGTTATTTTTTAATGATTTTAAGAATAGAGTTGTTTATGGCTCAATTTTAGACTATTTACATAGAGACGTAGTTTTTTTTATTTCTTCTTATCTATACTTATTTAATTCTCTTTGCTAGTGATTACCACTGACTAGCTTTTAATCTTTAATCATTCTTTCTTGACACTCATCTGCTATGATTTTATTGATCAATCTATCTATCTAGGCATATATATATATATATATATATATATATATATATATATATATAATGTTGTTAGTAACTGCTAACAAGATAGATATATCATGTTTGGTGTTAATGCAGATATTCACGTGTGTTGCCAAGTCATGTTGTGGTTTGCCTTATGGCTGAATTATGAGGGTGGGCTGAAAAGTTTATATGATGACATCATATCTGCTGTTGATGAATTTTTTTGAACAATCAGATCCAAACACTGCAACAGTGATGGAAGAAGTGTGTGGACTTGCAAGGGGGACTATATATATTTGCCAACCCCTCCACATGAGCAGGATGCAACACACGGTCTTTTTAAAAAAATTTTAAGTGGAGTTTAACTCTTAACATCCTGTTGAGAATTTTTTAAGTCCAGAGCCCAATTCCTATAACCATTTATCAAAAAATGCCTAAAAGTGGCCTTTTCATTTAAAGTTACCTGTTATTTCCCTTAAATCAAAGACTTCTAAATATGTTTAATATTACATTTAAACAAAGGCTATCGTTTGGGGTAGATTAGGAAAATGAGTGTGACTTCCGGCCGGATGGAATGAGGCGGTATAGGACGTTAAGAGTTAACAGGTGTGAATTCAGAGTTTTTCTTCTCCCAGACTGGTTGCCTAACCCAGGTTAAAGAACTCAGTCTGCCCAACTATTTACCCATAGTTGGAGAGAACTTAGAATTAACATGAATTTTTTTAGTAGTGCGGCCCGTCTGATGTTGAGCCATGTTTCATGTGGCCTGCTTCTTACAAATGGTTACCCATGCCTGATCTAAAGCAAGGCTACTCAACGTAGTCTATGTAGACCCTTGTGGCAGGGGGGAATAAAATCATAGGTCTCTACAGGGGGGGTGAATTTACGAGTTTACATTTATAAATCTCATTATCACAAAAGAACTCCGCTTAAGAAATTGACCTTGCAGAGATGCTGATAGGTACACGTCCTGTGTCCCCGACACACAAAAATCTAAAAGAATGCAGTCCCATTGTTTTTCTTTTTTCTTCCCTCACCATTTCAAGCTAACTGTAAATGCATTTCAGTAGTTTCTTAGAAAGAATTACACAGAATAGGTTACAAGGTAGGAGTTAGATGGCTTTGGTTATTTCCTCAGATCATAAATAAAAACTTTACAATCTATTAAGAAACTTTAGTTGGGACCCATTAATTTTTCCGGGGGACTCATTCAAAGCAAATATGTGCACCCCAGAATGCACTAAATGAAAAAGCTATCACCATCACTGAGTGAGGACATTACCGTTCATTGTTAACGTTTGGTGTTAGGGTGAATATTTAATCATGTAGCTATTTGCCAAATTCCAATATTAATATTAATATATCCATTGATACACTAACACTAAATAAATGGTAGGAAAGGACAAAAGTAGCTCATCTCTAATAATACATGTCAGTGTGTCTCATTTTTTAAACTTTACTCCTAGAGGCCATAGCCCAAGATATCATACCATTTTGGAATCATGACCAAATGAAAAACATTCTAGGCTGAATTCGGACCTGGAAACCTTGAAATTTTTGATTCCAAAAGGTGCGTGGTTTAATAGTTAGAGTCATAGGAAACAGACATGACGAGCCGAGTTCAATTCCTGGACGAAGCTATTTGCATTTCACATGGTGCTGATACTCTTGGGAAAGGTATGAATCCAATATACATGTAAATGTCAATGTTACTCCTAGAAGCCTTTAGTCGGGACCCATAAATTTTCTCATTCAAAGCAAATATGTGCGTCCCAGGACATACTAAATCAAAAAAGCTCTCAGCATCACTGACCTTGTGTCACACCCTACCTGTGTGGGAAGATTGGTAAATACATATGTCTTTGTTGATATTGCTTTCTGTAGATGAGATACTGTCTTTGTAGTTGTGATGAAAAGCAACTATTTAAGATGAAAGAAATTTATCAAAAAGTAGCAACGATTTATTTAAGAAATTTGAATAACGTCTTTGCAGTTATCTCCCTTGAACGCAGAGGACGGCCTTTGTAGTTTGCAATCAAAAGCGATTGAAATTAAGATGAAAGAAATATCAGTTGAAAATTAATGTGTCAAGTGAATGTTTTCGAGTTAATTTTAAACTGTGACGACAGAATAATGAAAACAGAAACTGACATTACAGGAAATAAGAAACGCTTACCTGTGTGAGAAAAGCAGGTAATATTTTGGGTCCAGCATGTCGAAGAAAGTACAATCTATTTGTAGCGGTTTGTTTTCATTAATTATTTACAAACTTATTTAGATCAGTCGATTCAAGTTTGATAACAAAATCAATGTAGATTCTTTATTTAGAATGAATTGTGAGAAAAGAGTTCTCAATCGGATCCTAAGATGAAATGATACAATCTTGATGTTCTTTCCACCCCCACCCCACACACACAAAAAAAAATCTTTATTGGAAGACTCATACAAATGTCAAAAAGTTCACTGATATTGCTTTATATATACTAGCAAATATATATGCACCCTCTGGGTCAGTCGGTAGAGCATTAGGCTAGGAATCGCAAGGTTCTGGGTTCGATACCGGCCCTCACCAACTCAGCGTATGAGTAGCACAGGGATCTGTAGGGTAGCTGTGGCGCTCAGCCTCAGATGCCAAAACAATCTCCTTGGTCTGGCGCTAGTGAAAAGGGGATAGACTCCCTCGTTGTCTGGCTGATACTGACTATATAGGCCACCCCGACAAAAAAATAAAAAGTAATAAAATATTAAATTAGAAAAACTAATGAAACTAAATAAGAATGCAGGTAAAAAGATTTGAAACAAAGGTGGGTATAATCGAAAAATAGAACGACTCAAACTTACTCTTCCATCATTCCTGTCTTTCATTGCTAAATTTTACTATTTAGTTAAAATAGGAAGTAAAAAATAAGATTAGTTATTTCATTTTGTTAATAGATTTCTTTTAAGATTTATCCCTGAGATTTTTGTTCATATTTATTAGGATAAAACGAAACAATTAGAAATCAATAATACTAAGCACATATTTATTAAAATCAAATTTTTAATATCAATATGCAAATTAGCCTTTCCGTTTACACTGTAAACCATTACTTTGTTGTATATATAAATACAGTTGCATGTTATTAGTATGTAGATATGGTCAACAATATTAATAATGTAAAACAATTTTATTAATAATTGCGGTTTAAATAAAAAATAAAATCATGGAGAATGTGAAGTAAATAACTAAGGGAATTGGGAATTGAGTAGTAATATAGTTTCGGTTACAGATAGAAAAACACACAATCTCCATTATAATAAGATTTACTCAACCCCTCTGCACATGCAGGATGTGACACAAGGTCAATTTCTTAAGCAAAGTTTAACAGGTTTGAATTCAGAGTTTTCCTTAAAAAAAAAAAAAAAAATATCCAGCTGGGTATCTCGCTACCTTGGTTTAGTGGCTTTGGCTTCTAGACCTCTGAGTAAAGTAAAATTAATTACATGGTCCCATGGGACCATCTTCCCAGGCAACACCTGCCTCCTTGTCTAAAGTGCAGAGCTGGGGTTTATTGCCCAAAAGAGGAATGCTGAAAGGAACCACGCACATTTTGCACTACCCATTGCATGAGGTTTGTTTTGTGCATGCTCCTCGTGTTAAAAAGACCTTATGTCATATCTCGGCCTGGTGGGAGGTTATGCACGCATCCCCACCTGGTGGGAGGTTAGGTAAATACTTACTTATCAGATAAGCCAGTTGAAGAAGCTGGTTTAGTTATTGACCAAAATAAAAACATTGTGAGTTTGTTTCTCATAGTGGGCTCACTACTTCTGGCCTTGTGCCAGACTATGGTAAGCTTTGTTAATGACAACAGTTTGATCCATTTTCCTGACCCGATCCTGGTGTTACATAATTATTAGATTCCTAATATTTATGTACAGTAGTGTAGAAACCAAAATGGCTGTTATAAGTTCAGCCGGTGGCCTTGAAGGATTGAATGACAAGGCTTGACCTCATCCTGATCCTTCCGGTGGATACCGTGAGAATCGATGGAGAAAACCCTCTTCCGGTTTAGATTAGAAATAGATTTTAGTCAGATCGGCCAAGACCACGGCGGTGGTGAGTCGTGTTATGCACGCGTCCGACTCAATCTGCGCAGGTAGTCTGGTGGGGATTTCAGAATAAAATATGATCTAAGTTAAATCGAAGTCTTGTGTTATTATCTAAAAACTATCAATGACACAGGGCTTCTGATTAATGGAAGACCAGACACGAAGTCCCCAAGATGAAGTCCAGACGCTAGAAGAGACGCTAGAAGAATAGAAGTAAGAAAGTAAGGAAAGATAGTATACAACACTGGGATTATCTTCTCGCTTTAACCTCTAGTTAAGCTAGTTGGCCATTGTTTGTGAGTTTGCTTCTCACTGGGTGCTCTGGTTCCATCTATGGGTTAAATACAAAAAAATGTGTTTAAAAAAAAATCCAGTACCCATCAAGAATGAATCAAACATCTTCGGCATAATATGACCCAATTGGTTGACATGCTGTAAAACCCAATTGACCAACACTGGGTGCTCTGTACTTCTGGCCTTGTGCCAGACTATGCCAAGCTTTGTAAATGACAACAAACAAACAAACAAACAGTTTGATCCATTGTGCCGTCTTGAACCTGAGATGATCTTTTCGATTTAACACCAAGTTTTGACCTCCATTAAAGAATAGCTTATCTTTTGTTAAGGGCAAGGTGTCTATTATTTATCTACAAAAGGTTTGTTAAAGGTAACCATTAATTCCACGTCATCTGAAGAGATCAGGTAGAAAGAGAAAGAGAGAAAAAGTATTAATTGAAGACAATTGAGGTTTGAATAGAAATTGTATTATAATAGTGAATTGCTGTGTGAGTACTCGGGGGAAAGAAAGAGAGAGAGAGTGCTGGAGAGAGAGAGAGAGAGAGAGAGAGAGAGAGCGCGAGTGCTGGGGAGGGAGGGGGGGTTAGATGATTACTGACAAACCAGAGAGAAATTTGAATTAGATGTCATCCAGAACCAAGTGGCCTGCAAGAGTGGACAAAGGAAGAGAGTAAATGCCAATGTAAAGAAGACAGTGTAAAGAGTTCACACAGACTGGTTCTTTGACCGACCTGGCCGCCTAACAACAGGGTTCAGAGAAATTATCAGACATTGTTGGAACCGGTTCATTCAGACGGTACACTCAGAATTACCAAAGAGAAAAGGTTGATTAGTTTATTACTTACTTCAATCGTTTCTTGATCTTTTATGGAATGTTTTAAAAGAAAATTGTCAAATGTTAACTGTTTGCAATTTGATTGGTTGGTTTGGTTTGTTTTACGGCATATCAACCACGGTGGGTTATTTAATGCCGACAAAGTTTTGAAATAAATTGATTCTTAATGGATAATACAATTTTTTTATAAATACAATTTTCTATTTAACCCATAGATGGGACCCTAACAGGTACTACCACTCCGGGTCAGAGTGGACCAGGGAGCAATAGTGATGAAGGGGTGCTCCACATTCCCCAAAACTCGAACCGCACCATCAGATAGTTTAACATCATTCCCAGGACACGTAGACCCTCAGTCACCGCCTTCTAGCACCCATATGATAAAAAGTGGTTGGGGCTTGCCATAGGGGCAATAGGGTTGGGAAAATCATATAGGTGCTAGGGCTTGACATAACCAGCTGATTGATTCGGAGGAGGCCTCTCCGACTGCACTTCTAGCCCAAGATAGGACCAAAGTGGAGTATTGCAAGTCATGAACTGCTCATCCACCTGGGCTCTATCCTTAAGCATCATGGGTCGCCACCCATGGCCAACAGGTGGCCCCATTGGAGGAGTCTTACCCCTCTACAGAGGTGCAGTTGGTGCATTCTAACACCTCACCGACAGGGCGGCAATTTGATTGGTTTCCATAGTCAACTCTTCAAACAGATATATATATATATATCTCGTAAGTTCGTGTAGAGGTCACTTAAGAGGAATATAAATACCTACTCCTTAACAAAACGAAGAAATCTGCTAAGTCCGTTTGGTGTGGTGGTAAGACGCTTGACAAGTCAGCTTGACAATCAGGTTTCGAATCGCACACGGGGCGGTCTTTGTATCTATAGCTCTGCTGATGAGGCCTAATAGGCCGAAATGTACATACAGAGATTGATTTTTCTCGATTTGTTTAGCCTTAAATTTAATAGGTAATCCCGCCTAATTAATTAATTATTAATTAATTAACTTTCATAAATTAGGTTCGACTTCATTTAAACACATATTCTCCCATATATATATATGTAGTGTCCAAGTGCTGCTTTAATGTTACTGTTGCAGTGGCATTAGTAATTTATCAAAGAGCGTTCAGTATATCATAAAAATAGAGCTATAATAACTATTATTTGGATTATTCGGACTATTGTCCTCATCTTTATTGTTATCTTTACAATGTTTCGGCCAATGTGCCCTCTTCTTCTCTTTCGACAAGAAATACCTGAAGTCTTCTTCAGGTATTTCTTGTCAGACTTGGGAACCTTCTCTTCGAACTCAGGAACCTTCTTGTCGTAATCAGGAGCAATCACGGAACTTCGAACCCAACCCTTTATTCAATCCATGGAGATATCCTGTTCTTATTCCACTAACCATAGCTGGGGTACAGGTGTTAAGCTAATTATTATTCTATGCTACTGCTGCCCCTAACCAGGATTGAACCTGCAGCCTAGAGATAACTGTCACTTAGAACTGCCTTAACCCAACACCTTTATCCACTATGTTATCTAACCAATTTAAAGCTATAATAATTGAAAATAAAAGAATAGTTATGAGTCTACTATGGTTTTTGCTGAGGTAGAACACCATACCTACTGTCAGCTCTCCATGTACTGAGTTGGTGGCGACTGGTATTGAACCAGGAACCTTGCACTTCCTAGGCAGGAGCTTTACCAGCTGAGCTAAACCAGCCCATTAATTTTTATTATTGTCACACTGTGGTAGCAGATTATATAGGAAAACTAGAAGCGGCTACCTGGCGTTGCCTGGGTAGAGGGTAGGATAATAAAAAGTTAGTCCCGCAGATCCATTGATTGTCTTTGGTCGTAAACAATTGATTTATGTTTTAATCAGGAATGCAACCCATGACTTTCCCTTCTCTTACTATTCAAATCCTGATTTTGAAATATCTTTTCAAATATGAATAAAATCTTCATTATTTTTGCAACAAAAAGCAAACTCTGGTGATAGGGAATATATATATATATATATATATATATATATATTTACATTGTTTGTTTAGGGCCGGGTTAGGTCAGTCGGTAGAGCGTTCAGCTAGAAACCACATGGTTCCTAGTTCGATTCCGGTCCTTGCCAACTCAGCGTATGAGTAGCACAGGGACCTGTGCGGTAAAGTAAGGAGCTGATGGTGGCGCTCCACCTCAGATGCCAAAAACAATCTCCTTGGTCTAGCGCTAGTGAAAAGGGGATAGACTCCCTCGCTGATTGGCTGATACCGACTTTAGGCTGCCCGACGACTTAGTTACTTACTTACATTGTCATTAATTGTTTTATTTTTGTAGCTTCCTCTGGACACACACACACACAACACACACACACATACATACATATACACACACACACACACACACACACACACACCTGCCCTTTATGTATGTATGTATAGATAGATAGATGACATACTTGTTTATTCCCTGCTTTTGTGTAAATACATTTAAAAATAAAGAGTGCGGATAATTTTTGACTCTCCTTTGTATATTAAGTGTACTGATTTACTTACACTGAATAAAAACCTTCTGCAATTTTTACATTTTTGAACAGTTAAAAAAAAAAAAAAAATGACTGAAGCTCTTTCTCTTCGTCTCTTTTAAGACTTAGCCATTATTTAAAGAAGCCTGAATAGATGTTTTGTCTGTGCCATAAAATATTGAAAATGAAAGATAGGGATAATAGGCATTTGAGTACGAATAGCATCTCCTCATCTTATTAGTGAATCTTAATTACCCGTCTCTTTAGCATCTTGACATTTAGTTAACACAGTTCCGTCACTAGACTAATGTGAACAGACATTCTTGAAATGGCTTGTCAATTTGTCTTGATGGTATAAATATATATATATATATATATATATATATATATATATATATATATATATATATATATAAAATGTTGTATAGTCCGCATATGCTTCTTTGTTGGTATATCTGATGAGTCTAATTTTCAGTGTAAATATTATGTGTATGTATGTATGTATATATATATGCATATTATACACTTGTCATACTATACACTAGACCTGCTCATGACGCAACTGAGGAACATAACTGGAGGCCTATTGAAAAGTTTGATTTTCAGAAATTTATATATATTATATATATATATATATATATATATATAAAATGTTGTATAGTCTGCATATGCTTCTTTGTTGGTATATCTGATGAGTCTAATTTTCAGTAAATATATTATGTGTATGTATGTATATATGTATATATATACACATATTATACACTTGTCATACTATACACTAGACCTGCTCATGACGCAACTGAGGGACATAACTGGAGGCCTATTGAAAAGTTTGATTTTCGGAAATTTATATATATATATATATATATATATATATATATATATATATATATATATATATATATATAAAATGTTGTGGAGTCTGCGTATGCTTCTTTGTTGGTATATCTGATGAGTCTAATTTTCAGTGTATATATTATGTATATATATATATATATATATATATATATATATATATGAGGAAAAGGGTGTTGGAATGAATCCGACAGAATGAGGTAAAATAAGGAATGAAAGAACAAAACTCAGACACAAATGTGTATTATATTTCGTTGTCTACTTGTGTCTAAGCCATTGAAGTTTCATTAATATTAGTGGCAATGAAAAATAAGATTTCAGTTTTTTCACTGAAACTTTGATTTAAAATTTCAGTCCCATTATCAGTTTCAGATGAAAAAGTGGTATTATTTAATTGATTGATTTAATGGCATATCAATGCGTCTAGGGTTATTAAATGCCTAGAGGTTAGGGAATTGCATTCATTGTACATTCATATTTACAGTTTTTGTATAGTTGTTTTTAAATTTTTTTGTCATGGTTCTATTGAATATGAACAATTTTTAAACATATCTATTTGACCCATAGATGGAACCCTAATAGGTACTACCACTCCAGGTCTAAGTGGATCTGGGAGTAATGGTAATTAATGTGTATTCCACACTTCCCACATTTCCAGAACTAGAACCTTGCCATCAGATGCTGATTAGGGTTATACCCAGGACTCACATGTTGGCTGTGGGTGGCGACCCATGATGCTTAAGAATGAAACCCTGGTGGCTGAGCAGTCCACTTTGACTCTTACTTAGGCTAGATGGGTCGTTGGAGAGGCCATCTCCAATCAATTGGCTGGTCACGCCAAGCCCTAGTTCTTATATAATTTTCTCAAACTTATTGCCCTTATGGCAACCTCCAACCCTTTTTGTAATATATGTGCTAGAATGTGGTTGCTGAGAGTCTTAATGTCCTGAGTATGACATTAAACTCTATCTGATGGTGAAGTTCCAATTCTGGAGTTCCGTGGAATGTGGAGTACCTCTTCATCACCATTGCTTCCAGGTTCACTCTGATCCGGAGTGATAGTACATGTTAGGGTTCCATCTATGGATTAAAAATGTTTGCAAAAATGTGTTTTAAAAAAAAATTGTGTTGAAAAAAATTGACTACCCATTAAGAATGAATAAAGCAAACGTCTTTGGCATAAAATGACCCAATGGGTTGACATGCCGTAAAACCAACCAACCAACCAACCAACCCATCAGGACTGAATAAAACAAAAACGTCTTTGGCATAAATGACCCAATGGGTTGACATGCCGTAAAATCCAACCAACCAACCAACCAACCAACCCATCAGGACTGAATAAAACAAAAACGTCTTTGGCATAAAATGACCCAATGGGTTGACATGCCGTAAAAACCAACCAACCAACCAATATTCTCGGCACCACCGACAGGGCAAGTAATTATTTGAATAACTAAGCATTTTAATCATGAAACCTATCAAGAAAGCAATCACTTATTTATAAAAATCATAAACAACCCGACTGGAAATGAATAATAAAATGGTTATTTGCCACAATTTGAATTTTAAATTAACTATCCTCATTAAGCAAAAACTGCCAAGTTTGCTAAGAGACATTCTCAGAGACATAAAAGGTGTTCTGTTGTGGTGTAATGGTTAGCAAGCTAGTCTCGTTAATAACAAACTTCATTAAACCTACCATTAGAGAATGGAACTTAAAATACAACAAAAATAGAAGAGAACAGGTTGTGCTGACCCGCCTTCACATTGGCCACACCTACATCACCCATCATCATTTACTAGAGGGCACAGAATCCCTATTATGCACTACATGCCAAGAGAGATTTACAGTGAAACATATACTGCTAGAGTTTGTATAATAAATAGTGGCGTTTTTATCAATATATTCTTGTATATATATATAATATATATAGATCCAAAATATATATATTATAGACACTAGTACAAAATAAAAAACGCCCTCCGGGCAATGTAAAAATAGATTTTTGAAACATATTGCCTAAAGGGTGGGAGTAAAAAATTCAATGTCAGCAAGTTTGTACCCTAAGTAAGTAAAATCATCAAATTCATTAAAGGATTAAAAAATAAATCAATTTAAAATGTAAACTTTAAATATGTATTAAAATAAAACAAACTATATATAGATATATAATACCAGTCATGTATTTATTAAAACTTGTTTTAAAAAACAATGAGGTCTGTCTAATGTTGCATGTTCAAATTTTGAGTGTATTTATTCTATGTTATGACGATTTTGGTTAATGTGATGTAAGTAGTGACGTAATTTTTGTTACAGACACAAACCAGAAGCGTATCTCCATTATTAATAGATATAGAGTCATCCACAGACACTGTGTTTCTACGTATAACATCTCTTCAGTGTGGCTAGATATTTGCAGGGTACCTCCAGCCGGAATGGAAACCCTATTGATTCATCATCAGTCAGGCTTCATATTATTGTATAATAAATAGTGGAATAGATAAGTTTTTGTTTTTGTATTGAGATGTTATAGTAATGGATAAGGCTTTTCTGTAATTATAAAAATATATATTTTGTTATTACTGGATTTTAGTCAATGAATCCTTTGGTGATTTTCAGGGTGTTGAATTATTGATAAATGATTGTGAGTTCAATTCTTAACCAAAGCTGTAGGATGCTGGCATAGTGGATACACACATATATACACCATTTACAAGGAATCGCGTGGTGTAATGGTTAAAGTCATGGGAAATGGACTCGTCGCCCTGAGTTCAAATCCTGGACGTGGTAATTGCATTTCACTTAGCGCTAATACCCTTGGGAAAGGTATGAATCCTACTCTCCGTCCAGCTATGGCTAAATAGCAGGGCAAACTGGGTTCTTTAACCATGGCTAGGTAACCAGTCTAGGAGGAAAACTCTGAATTCAAACCTGTTAAACTCCGCTTAAGAAACTGACCTTGTGTCACATCCTGCTCGTGCGGAGGGGTTGGTAAATAGATATATACACCATTTACTTGCTTACTACCATTGTAGAATTCACTTGGTATTTTTATATTATCTGTTGCTTTAGCATGACGGATATTACTGACTAACAGACACACAAAAGGTCACATTATGTACAACATTAGCTACCCGTTCTGTCAAAAATAATGGCAATATTTAAATAATAATGCAATTACTCTATATATATATATATATATATATATATATATACATATACACACACACGCCAACCCTTCTGCACAAGCAGGTTGTGACACAAGGTCAATTTCTTAACCAGAGTTTAACAGGTTTGAATTCAGAGTTTTCCTTCTCCTAGACTAGTTACCGAGCCATGGAATCACGCTCTTAAATTGGCTGGCCGCTGAGGCTGGCTGAATTCTATCTACTAAGAACAATATTTATACTATATTTAGTCCTATTTTTCTAATTTGCCCCCCCCCCCCCAAAAAAAAAAAAACGTAACTAAAAGATTAAGGTGTTTTTGGAGGGCTGAAACGGATTAAAGGTATTTCAGTTTATTTCAATGGGGAAAATTGATTTGATGTAGAAAGTAATTGAGTTACAAGCGGAATAAATTAAACTCGTTAATAAAAGGTACCTACCTATATTTAAATGTTTTCTTTTTTAAATTTCTGATTATTATTATTATACTCTAATTATTTCAGACTAGTATTATTTGGATTATTCGGACTATTGTCCTCATCTTTATTGTTATCTGTACAACGTTTCGGCCGATGTGCTCTCCAGCCTTCTTCAATAAGCATGAAGACAATAGTCCGAATAATCCAAATAATACTAATTATCAAGCCTCATCTAAAAAATTTAGAGAAATATTTCAGACCAGTTTTATCATCTTGGTTTTTCTCACAGCCATTTTGGCTATTGTACCTTCCAACATTCTTTAAATATTTGCCATATTTGTTAAACATCTGGGAATGGAATAAAGGGTACAATTCAAAATTACCAGAAAATTACTGAATACATCAAATATCTGAAAAGGGTATAAAATGGCCGAAAGAAACATTGGGACTATAAAACCAAAGATTAGAATTCTTTTCTAAATAATACATTTATTATTACTACTAGCAGGACCTGTGGATATAACACAGTATGATCATTTAATTATTACAAGTTGTAGTTCCTACAACTTATATATACTAGCAGGACCTGTGCATATAACACAGTATGATAATTCAATTATTACAATGTTTGATCTGTTTATCTAAGAGCTATTGCAAAATAGTTCAATATATAAAAAGTATGATAATTAATAATCTTGATTTAACTCTCTCTCTGTCACTCTTTTTTTTTCTTTCCTTTCCTTCTTTTTATCTTTTCATTATGTTTGATTGAAACAGATTAGCGTTATCGCTTCTGCACGCTCACCCCTCTCTCTGTCTTTCCCCCTTATATTTTTTTCAGTTGTTATCTGATAAGTTGACCAATTCTTGTTCAAATGATCTCAAATTTTAACAGTTTGTATATATATATATATTCTTTTCAGATATAGAAATGTTATTCAGTGGAAAAGAAAATGCATTTAAACATAGAATTTTTAATGAATGGTATTTCTATACTTGAAAATGAACAAAATAAAACATTAAACCTAGAATTTTGAGTTGTTTCTACTCATTAAAATTTGAGATCATTTCAACTTGATTTAGTGAAGTTAGTGGTTTACAATATTATATCAATTTTTCTGAAACACCCTGTATATTTCAAATGATATCAATTTTTCTGAAACACATTACATTTCAAATATCAATTTTTCTGAAACACATCACATTTTAAATGATATCAATTTTTCTGAAACCATTACATTTCAAATATCAATTTTTCTGAAACACATTACATTTCAAATGATATCAATTTTTTCTGAACACATTACAATGGCTGACATTTCAAATATCAATTTTTCTTTACATTTTAAATGATATCAATTTTTCTGAAACACATTACATTTCAAATATCAATTTTTCTGAACACATTACATTTTAAATGATATCAATTTTTCTGAAACACACATTACATTTCAAATGATATCATTTTTTCTGAAACACACATTACATTTCAAATGATATCAATTTTTCTGAAACGCACATTACATTTCAAATGATATCAAATTTTCTGAAACACACATTACATTTCAAATGATATCAATTTTTCTGAAACACTCATTACATTTCAAATGATATCAAATTTTCTGAAACGCACATTACATTTCAAATGATATCAATTTTTCTGAAACACACATTACATTTCAAATGATATCAAATTTTCTAAAACATGCGTTACATCTCAAATGATATAATTTTTCTGAAACACCCTGTACATCTCAAATGATATCAATTTTTCTGAAACACCCTGTCTGTACATCTCAAATGATATAAAAATCTTTGAAACATCCTGTATATTTTGACTATAGTAACTAGGATGAAAATACTTCTAATTTTTCCCATAATAGTTGTGATATTTGATGTATGAAATCTATATGCAAATGTAACATCTATTATGGGACAGAGGTAGTAAATAATAATTTTAATTTGGATTATTTGGATTTTTCGGTCTTGTTCTCATCTTTATATTTATATGCACAACATTTCAGCCAGAGAACACATTGATTGAAATGTGTATATAACAATAAAGATGAGGACAACAGTCTGAAAAATTCAAAATATAGAAATTATCTAGACTCATCTAAAAAATTGAGACAAACAGTAATTTTAATATCTCATAATTAATAGCCCTGTTGATGGTTTGAATAAAAACCGAAACACTATAGGGTTGGCTTAAAAAGTGTCAATTTTTCGACTTGATGTTTTTTTTCACAATTTTCATATCTCACAATGTAAATAAATTAATCTTTTTTTTCCAAAGTTATATTTTCTTCAAGACTGAACTTTAGCAAATGCCATTGCAAATGGTTTATATATTACTTATGCACTGCACTCTATAGCAGATGTTTTGCTTGAATTTAAAAACAAAACAAAAAAAACAAAAACACAACACATGAAAGTTAATTTTAGATTGATTTTTTTTCATTTATTGTAAACTTAAAACAGTTGTAAAACGTCTCTATTTGGTAATCCTCATTCCTTACCATATTCTATCTGGCACTTGTGCAGATAATAGATTAACCCATTCCTGGTTTTCCGTCACACACTTAACCATCAGCACAGTGGTTGCCAGATCTCAGCAATGGCACATTCACCATGGAGACAAATAAAATTTTCAACTAGGCCTCAAATTATTTGGATCCTTATCTGCAATAGTTGTGCTATAGATAAACCTGTATAGTTGTGAGGACTACATATAGATGTTCTTTTCTTAGAATCAGTTTTATTTTTATTTTTTTAAATTTTTGAGGGGGTGGGTGCTATATATTTGATAATACCATTTTTCTTCTTCAAACTATTATTGTTTATCTTATTTTCTTTCTTGATTTTATTGCATCAAAATTCTTTTTTTTAAATTAAAAAAAAAAAAAAAAGAAATATATATATATCACTGACGACCATTGTCAAATCCGAGCATATTTATTGGAATTAAACATTTCGCCCCCCCCAAAAAAAACAACTTTACCTATTTTTATTATTTAAAATTTTTTTAAAGTGGGGTGTGTGTGTGTGCTATATATTTAATAATACCATTTTCTTCAAACTACTATTCAGTTATCTTATTTTCTTTTTCGACTATTTATTACGTATCATCTATTTATTAAAAAAAAAAAAATTGAGGGTGATAAGGAGTGGATGTTGTATGTTTAATAATACCATTTTCTTCAAACTATTATCGTTTATCTTATTTTCTCTCTCAAATTAAATTATCACCCTTCTTTTTTCTTTTTTTTTTTTTTTTCAAAAATTTTATTTGATTAAAAAAAAAATCTATCACTAACAACCATTATCAGATCCGAGCAGATTTATCAGAATTAAATGTTTAGGTAACCCCCCCCTAAAAACTTTACCTATTTCTTATTTATCTTTTAAATTTCTTTCTTTCATTTTTTTCGATCACCTGTTAGGCTGCTGTTGGCTCAACTTTTTCAACTCTACTTTTTCTCGTACACAAACCGTGGCCACGATGACATTCTATTCTTCTTCGCGTTCTTACTTTCTTCTGTCTTCATCACCGATTTAAAACAAAAATGGTCTAATTCTAGTTTATATTGCTCCTTAAGTTTAGACCCTAAATTATGATATTATTAGTTTTCTGTTTTTAGCATGTGTGTGTATGTGTGAAAAAAATTATTTCATTACTCAATTGCGCCCAACATATTGTTGTTAGTGCTGTTCTTCTTGCCAATAAATGCTACCTTCATCACCCAGCCCTCCACTCTCATCACTGCTGCTGCTATTGCATGTCTACTCTAGCAACAGGAGCACATGATGAGGACTTACGTATATGCCTGTCATCATGACGATGATAGTGCTCAACTCATAACACACACACACACACACACACACACACACAGACAGAGGTGCGCGCGCATACACGCACATACTTCCCCTACCTATTGTGGACCTGAAACGTAACTGCTACTTTATTTCCTATATAATGCACACACACACATGCTCGTGCGCGCTTTACTGTAGCAACACTTTTCTCTTACTTAAAAATAAATAAATAAAATTGGTGAAAAAAAAAAAAAAAGAAAGAAGAAATCTCTCTTTCGCCTCTAAGAAAAAAAAAAAAAAAAAAAATTAATGAAATAAAAATATCACTAGCTGCAAGAAAGTGGTGGAAGGTATAGTGGTAGTGGTTTTTGACTCGGATAAACATTGCGCTCTCGTTGCGAGCGCCCACCTCCCCTCAGCTCTTGCGAAGAAAGAAAGAAAGAAAAAAGTAAAGAAAACTCTGCCTTAGGTCACCCCAACCATGCCTAGCAAATGTTGAGAGAGAGAGAGAGAGAGAGAGAGAGAGAGAGAGAGAGAGAGAGAGAGAGAGAGAGAGAGAGAGGTGTGTTGAATTGTGGGCATCATAAAGCCATACTTCAATTATCTTAGCTGCTATTCCTCATCTCTCGTGTCCCTATGTGTATGTATGTGTGTATCCCTTATATATATATATATATATATATATATATATATATATATATATATAATTGCACTTAGATCCACTATTGTTTTTGTTTCTACTTATTACAACACCTAACTTTTACATATTTTAGCTTATTAAAAAAATTTTTTTTTTTTTAAATCGTTACGTTAATATTTTTATTTGATTTCTAACTTTATCCCCCAAACAAGGTGTGTGACTTTTAACTAAAGAAACAGATGTAGCGACTCAGATCAGCACCAATTGCAAAGAAATTATATATTTTTTTCTTCTTCTTCTTCTTCTTCTCTCCCTTCTTCGCATATTGTCGTCTGCAGTAGCATTTTCTTGCAAGAAATGTTCCTCTGTAGTAGCACAACAAGCACATGTTCCATTGGAATTAACGAGCGAGCGGTAAGAATAAAAAGAAGGAACGGGGGGGGGGGAAGGAAAGAATATTGGAATTATTTAAAAAATAAATATATAAATAAAATAAATATAAAAACAAAACAAAATAAAACATGTCCGTCTGTAAACGGTTGTTTAAGATGAAAATTAAAGAACATGTTAGTTTTTAATTTAGTTGCATCTAGCGTTTTATCACCAACAGCAACGGACAACTGTTTAATAGCCAGAGCTTTAAAAAGTCGTCATTATTGTAATCTCTCTCTCTCTCTCTCTCTCTCTCTATATATATATATATATATATATATATATATATATATATATACTTTCAATGAAAGAAAAACTTAACAAACCGTCATTTGGCTATTATAAATTTATTTCGACTAGAAACTCAATATGAGTCTAGTCTCATCAGATAGCATTTACATAAAAACTGAGAAAAACAGAATAGAGAAAATATTTTTTTCCTTTTCTTTTCTTTCTTTTTTATAAGACCAATGAAAATTCTCTCTTCACGTATGCCTACGTAAAAAAAAACCTTTGACGGTGTAAAAAAACCAAAAAAAAAAAAAAACCCGCCACTCTAATTTGTAATTACAAAATACAAATTTTCGCATGTAGAAAAAAAAAAAATATATATATATAAAAGGAAAAGATCAAAACATATGCACCACCTGAAAATAATCAGCCAGCACTACTGTAATGGCAAAAAAGAAAAAATACCGAAAGAGTTGCCTGTCTATAATATATATAATATATATATATTTGTCTATAATATATATTTTGGGGATTTAGAGTGAAGCATGGGTAAAGTATGAAATAAATGAGAAACTGTGTTGGATTTGTGGAAAGTTTCATTTTATTTCATCCAATATTTCGAGAGCATGACCTCTCTTTTACAAGGATTCTTTTTTTTTATTAGACTCGGATATATATATATATATATTATATATATATATATATATATATATATATACACCAACAAAGAAGCATACGTGGACTCCACAACGAATAGTGTGTGTGTGTTTATTTATTGATATATAATGTCTTCTCTCTTCCAATTATAAACAAATCTGAGTATATCCTTGTTTTTCTTTTCTTTTCTTTCAATTTTTAAAGCAAGTCGGGTGTGATTAAAACACATGTTCAATTTCTTATAGTTAATAATTTCGTAAAAAAAAAAAATTAAAAAAATAGTGTCAGGTCAGTCAACCACTTGTTTTTTTTTTCATCATTCATGGCCTTTTTTTTTAAAGAATATTTATTTTCTCTAAAGATTTTAATGATCTTTTATTGTATATCATTATATTTATTCATTATGTTATTATTTGCATATACATGTGTAACCATAATCTATCGAAAACGGCACATCATAGCGACATTGTTATTTATTAGAGCAATGCACATAAATCTCTTAGAGAATAAAGCAATGTCCAGTCTAATCTGCAACTGAATGATAATTTTGTGGGGTTTGCGTTCGCGCTGAAAAAACGTAATCAAAATAAAAATTAATTCGGTAATCCAAATTCTCGATATAACGGATATAACTATAAAATGCTAATCGGAATTGGTTCCTTTCTCTAAATAGAAAGCTCAGTATCATTAAGGACCGCTGTTAGAAGGGGAACTCAGTGGGTTCACTGGTCGTCTCTAGTAAAACGTAAATGTGAAATAACTGGAGAAAAGATTTTGTAAGAATTATTACAAAGATTTTTCGTTAGATTAAAAAAAAAAAAAAAAAAAAAAAAGATTTACTATTAAAGTCTTTCAAGAATTACCTACCATTGTATATGTTTGGTTTTTTTTTTTGTAAACTTTCTGCAGATAATATTTTTTTCTGTCTTAAATAGCAATTTTAGAGAAGGAAACATAGCAAAGTAAAAAAAAAAAACAAACAAAATAAACAGAAAAACCCCAGAAGAATTGAGTATCAAGTTAAGGTTGTATAATAGGCCTCTTCTGTAGCGATCATATGTCTTCTCTTACATATGATCTCCTATACAACGTGTATGCGTACGTAAAGCAGTCCCACTATTTTGCTCTATTACTTTATATATATATATAATATATATAATATATATATATATATATATATATTCTCTTGCTCACTTCTCTCAATCCTCTCCTCTCTCTCCCTCTAAGTGAAATATGAGCTGAAGGAAGTCACCATGTTCGTTTTCCTGCTTCAGATAAAGCAGCAGCAGCAGCCGTAGTAGTCCACATGTATACGAAACTAGGCCACTTTTCTTCTCTTGTATATGTTATTATATTTTATTTTATTTTCAATACCTCCCCCCTTTTTTTTCTACAAAAATAATTACGTGCCTTTATAGACCGGGTAGAAAAGGGTTGGTGGGGGGTCAGATTTCAGGCCGTAGTCCACCGTACAAAATAATTTTTATTTATTTATTTATTTTTTTATATCATAAAGCTTCCGACTGGAACTAGAAACTATATCATCATTAATTCCATATTTCG
Source organism: Doryteuthis pealeii (assembly GCA_023376005.1). NCBI lineage: Eukaryota > Metazoa > Mollusca > Cephalopoda > Myopsida > Loliginidae > Doryteuthis > Doryteuthis pealeii. The sequence continues at coordinate 71,417,397 of CM042165.1, forward strand.
TGCGTGCGTGGTTAATGATGTGTGCGAGAGAACATAGTCTTAAAAAACAAAAACAAAAAACCGGCTTTTTTTTGTGAGGTGGGGGGGGGGTTCTATCTCTTTTAATAAAATAAACAGAAAAGAAGAATTTAAACTTTAACTCTTTGGTAGCAATCTCTAAGAAAATATGTACGATGAAAAAAAAAATATTAAGCCGATATTTGAATTATTTTTACATCATAGTCTATTTTTCTATTTTTCATTCAATGAGCGTGTGGGAGGGGTTGGTGGAGGAAACATGGTACCTTCTTGGCTACCACAGTTTGGTGTCCACACACATTTTTTTAACAAGATTTATCGACAGGAATTCGCGAAAATATAGAATAAAACTTTTAGCATTCGCTAAAAAACGAACCCGCCCCGATTTTGCAAAATCTAGCCTTCGCAACATACCTGTTTATTGCCTACAATCCAAATTATATATATATATATATATATATATATATAATGCCATTGATTGGATAAATAAATACCAAAGCAAATAGGTCTCTGTAGGGAATTGAAAACTACCACTAGTAAACTAAAACACAATAAGTATATTAACAGAAAAATATTATTGTCTAAAAATAAAAACAAAAACAAACAAACAATTCAAATTTACTCCATTTTCTTAAGAAAACTTACTGTTTATTTTTTATTATAATAAACGTTTGGTAAGTTGGTTTAGCTCAGGGTTTTTTTTTTATTTAAAATTTTTTTATCTAAAAAGGTTTTGAATTTATTTTTATTATTATTGAAAAAAATCTTTGCATTTGGATATCTATTTAAAAAAACCCAAACAAATCCTTATTCTTTTCTATACAATTAACTCGCTATGTTTTAAAATACAACGAACACCACCTGGTGAAGATTAGAGTTAATTATCTGAAATTCTTCATAGAAAGGTTGATTTGTAAAAAGGTAAAAACCAGGAATGGTTTCCAAAATGAGAGAAAAAAACATCAAAAAAAAAAAAAAAAAAAAAAACCCTGTTGGATGTCACTTCTCTGCTGAAGATGGTTCCAATGAAATTGATTTTCTATATCCAGAAAGGAGCTTTTCTTTTGGGAGGTAGATATTCAGCTAGCACACTCAGAATTTTGACCCCCACACCACCATCTACGAATTTTATTAAGTGAAAACTTATGAATGAATAAGTGATATGGAGGAGATATTTATAAAATCCTGCAGTGAATATCCGAGTAGTTGAAAAAAAAAAAAAAAAAAAAGGCTAATATCTAACTATATACTCACATATTACATATGTAAGTTTTGAACTCGTAAAACAGAAGTTCTCAAATTAAACCATGTTTCATGTCTATCTGTTAGGCTTTCAAATTGCACACTGAAGCAAAGCACAATATGTCAGGACACCAACTACCACGATACTACCAATCATAGCAGGTACCTTGAACTGCTTTGGTCATGATATATCACCTGTCAGTTTGACATTCGATGTTTCGAGTCACACACGGAGCAGTCTCCTATGTCTATCACCTTGCTGATGGGACCTAATAGGTCGAAATGTACATTCAGGGATTGACATTTTCTCAATTTGTTTAGCCTTACATTTGAACATATATGCCTGCCTAAATTCATTAATTATTAATTAATTTTCAAAATTAGGTATGACTTCATATATATATATATATATATATATATATATATATATATATATATATATATATATACCAACCCTTCTGCATGAGCAGGATGTGACTGAAGGTCAATTTCTTAAGTGGAGTTTAAAAAAAGCTTTGAATTGAGTTTTTTTTCTCTCCTAGACTGGATACTTAGCCATGTTTAAAGAGCCCATCCTGCTCTACTATTTACCCACAGCTGGAGGGAGAGTAGTTGGATACATACCTTCCCTAAGAATATTAGCTCAATGTGAAATGCAAACAGCCTCAATCAGGATTTGAACTCTGACTGACAAGTCCATTTCCTATGACTAACCATTACACCACGCGCCAAACTAGCATGTACCAAAGTATTGCAAAACTTTTGACTCACCCTTATAATAATTCTATAGTACAGTTGAAAATTAAAAATGGTTTATCTTTTAAATGTCAACTGTCTTTCTGTCGACAAGCTAAGAATTTTGTGAAAATGAGTGAAGCTATGCATAACATGCAGGGATGCTGATAGCTTTTTAATTTAGTGAGTCCTAGGACGCACATATTTGTTTTGAATGAGTCCCTTCGAAAATTTATGGGTCACAACTAAAGTTTCTTAATAGATTGTAGGTAACCTATCCTGTGTAATTCTTTCAATAGAAACTATTGAAATGTATTTACAGTTAGCTGGAAATGGTGAGGGAAGAAAAAAGAAAAACACTGGGACACATGGATATGATTTTATTGCGTCCTTTTAGATTTTTGTGAGTCAGGGACGCAGAACCTATCAGCATCTCTGACATGTCAGCATACCGACTACCACAATACTACCAATCATAGCAGGTACATTGAGCTACTTTGGTAAAGAATTTTGTAAAAATGAGTGAAGCAATGCACAACATGTCAACGTACCAACTACCACAATACTACCAATCATAGTAGGTACGTTGAACTGTTTTGGTCACATGATATACGCGCTGCAAACTAGCATGTACCAAAATATTGCAAAACTTTTGACTCACTGTTATAATAATTCTATAGCCCAATTGAAAATTAAAAATGGTTTATCTTTTAAGTGTAACCTGTCCCTCTGTCAACTAGCAAAGATGAAAAGGCACACTTTTGTCGCTTTGTAATCTTATCAGGTCAAATCTAGTATGAAATGGTAACATGAAAATTGTTAAAATAATATGCTAGTGCTGCCTAAACATTCAGCCAGCAGTGTCGTAACTATTTCCACCTGTTACATAATAAACTGGTCTGTCAGTGTGTGTGTGTGTGTGTGTGTGTGTGTGTGTGTGTGCCTGAAGCCTAGTTCTTGCTTGAACTTATATATATATATATATATATATATATATATTCCATCTCCTTATTTATTTGTTTAACAATCTGTTGGTTATAAAGCACATTCATTCTTGATATGGTACACACATACACACATATATATAAACGTGTGTGTGTGTAAGAGAGAGAGAGAGTGTGTATATCTATCTATCTATCTCTTTCTCTCTCTCTCTATATATATATATATATATATATATATATATATATATATATATCATATCAAGAATGAATGTGCTTAAAAACCAACCGAATGTTAAGCAAATAAATAAGGATATATACACATACATACAAACACACACGTGTGTATGTGTGTATATGTATATATATATACACACACGTGTGTATATGTATATATACACATGTGTATATATATGTGTGTGTGTATGTGTATATATATGTGTGTGTGTATGTGTATATATACACGTGTATATATATATGTGTGTGTATGTGTATATATACACGTGTATATATATATGTGTGTGTGTATATATATGTGTGTGTATGTGTATATATACACGTGTATATATATATGTGTGTATGTGTATATACATGTGTATATGTATATATACATGTATATGTATGTGTGTATATATATATATATATATATATATATATATATATATATATATATACCATAACAAGAATGAGTGTGCTTAGGAACCAACAGATAAGCAAATAAATAAGCTGGAATATATATATATATATATGTGTGTGTGTGTAATGGCAGGGGCCATCTGGATTATGACTCATTTTCTGTGAGTGGGATGGATTTTGGCAATTCTTTTGCACCAGTTATTTCATTTATATTCTTGTAAAATCATATCTTGTAATATGATATAAATATATTTTTTTGGTAATATGGTTTTTAACAACTTTTACAAACAGCATCACAACTTAAAGGATTGGCCGCGCTCATACGGCAAATATGTTTGCTGCTGTTTTGTGCTGGTTCGCCTTTTGCGGTTTAGTATTTTTATTTGTGCCAAATCCATGATGATGTGTTGAGGGTACATGTTGTAATGGTTATTGTCATAGGAAATGGACTTGATGGCCTGAGTTCAAATCCTGGATGAGGCTGTTTGCATTCCACAACTTGCTTATCCACTTGGGAAAGGCATCCAACTATTCTTCTTCCAGTTATGGGTAAATAGTAGGGCAGACTGGGCAATTTAACCTTGGTTAGGCAACCAGTTGAGAAGGAAAACTCTGAATTCAAACCTGTTAAACTTTGCTTAGGAAATTGACCATGTGTCGCATCCTACTTGTGTGGAGGGATTTTGCTATATATATATATATATATATATATATATAAGGCATCCATGGACACCGTGTTTCAACGTTTCACGTCTCTTCAGTGTGGCTAGAACCAGCAACTACTTCTTGCCGGAAGCGAAAACCAACTGAATTTTCATCAGTCCGGTTCCTTAACCTGTCTGCCGTAGGCACATGCCAGTAAGGAGTGGTGTTATAACTGTTAAATACATACATCGTTGTATATATTTTCTGAACACCAGAGAGTTCAAATCTGTAAACAACAGACGAGCCTTGCTTTATTAGTGAAAGTCAAAGTTGCTCCTAGAGAGCTCTAAAAAAAAAAAAATGCTAGCCAAGAATTTTGTGAAAATGAGTGAAGCTATGCATAACATGCAGGGATGCTGATAGCTTTTTTTTAATTTAGTGAGTCCTAGGACGCACATATTTGTTTTAAATGAGCCCCACAAAAATTTATGGGTCACAACTAAAGTTTCTTAATAGATTGTAGGTAACCTATCTTGTGTAATTCGTTTCAATAGAAACTATTGAAATGTATTTACAGTTAGCTGGAAATGGTGAGGGAAGAAAAAAAAAAAACACTGGGACACATGGATATAATTTTACTGCGTCCTTTTGGATTTTTGTGGTAGTCAGGGATGCAGGACACGTACCTATCAGCATTTGTCCTATGTTCAGATTTCATTGAAAAGTTTTATATTAGACATAAGTGCACTGTGATAGACACAACCTAATATCAAAATTATTCATATCAAGCCTCATCTCATAAATACATATAGGTATCACTGATATATCTGTAAGTATAATAATTTACTATTTGATTTAAAAAAAAAAAAAAATTTTTAAACTAAAGTTGAGTATTCAAAATTTTCTGTTATAAGTTTTATGTAAGACATAATAAGTGCACTGTGATAGACACTCAACCAAATTTCCTTCTTTCTAGAGTAACACAAAAACAAACAAACAATATCCTGTTATATCAATCAGCAATTATGTCAACAAATTCTGGTTGCTTATAGTTAAGTTGATACCACATGTATATCGCTGACAATAGCTGACAATGTCCTGTGATTATATCTATGACCTGATGTTTATCTCTTATAACGTCAGCTGTTACAGTTCTATGGTTGTTATACTTTTTTTATGTGGTAAATAAGTCAATTTCTTTTATTGAAATTAGGCTTGTACTCTTGGATACTTTCAGAACTATTACATCTGTTCTATAAAAGTTGGTACATTTGAACATAAATTCGATTCATTAAATGTACCAACTCTTATGGGACGGGGTAGTATTTTCTTTGTTGATATACAAGTTTTGTTAGTTGCTATTTCAACTCAATTGGTAGAGCGTATTTTCTAAGTATCACAAGGTTCTGGGTTCAATACCTGTTCTAAGTTGAAGCCCGTGTCCCTATATGATTGTCCCAACCCTATTGCTCTTATGGCAAGCTCAGACCCTTTTTTTTAATGCATGCTAGAAGGCGGCGGTGTTGAGGTCTTATTGTCCTGGAGTGGTAGTACCTGTTAGAGTTTCATCTATAGGGTAAATAGAACAAAATGTGTTCTAAAAAAATGTGAGTTTTAAAAAAAATTGTGTACCCATCAAGAATGAATAAAACAAAATGTCTTTGGCATAAAATGACCCAATGGGTTGACAGGCTGTAAAACGCATTTAACATAGTGCTAATACCCTTGGGAAAGGTATGCATCCAACTATTCTCCCTCGAGGTATGGGTAAAATAAGTAGGGCAGATTGAGCTCTTTTACCTTGGTTAGGTAACCAGTCTAGGAGAAGGAAAACTAAACTCAGCCTAGAAATTGACCTTGTGTCACATCCTAATCATGCGGGGTGGGGGGTAAATGCATATATATCTCAAACATAAAAAACGATTTTTATAATTCATAGACCAGCCTGGGAACCACAAGGTTCCTGGTTCGATACTGGCCTTTGCCAACTCAGCGTATGAGTAGCACAGGAATCTGTGTAGTAAAGTAAGGAGCTGATGGTAGGTGTGACACTCCATCTCAGATGGTAAAAAAATCTCTTTGGTCTAGCACTAGTGAAAAGGAGATAGAATCCTTCGCTGTCTGGCTGATACCGACTTTAGGCCACTCCGATGACTTTACTTACTTTATAATTCATAGAAAACTACTGTGAGTGAACCAGTTAAAAGTGTTTTTTTCAAAGTGAGTGGGTGTGTATATTTTTGTTCATTGATTGTTCGTGGTCACATAAAGCAATTTAGATGGATAGTGATCAAATTATTAGTTACTTAAAACTAATCAACGTTATATATATGAGAAAGCTAAGATATTTGAAATATCTAAATCAAATAGTTGTACAACTACTGCTACTAATTAAACCAATTGAAAGCAGAAATCAACAAAAGATCAGAATTAGTTAAGTGAATATCTATGTGTTTGTTGGTTGGTTGGGTTTTAAGGCATGTCAACCCATTGGGTCATTTTTATGGCATGTCAACCCCTGTTGGGTCATTTTATGGCATGTCAACCCCTGTTGGGTCATTTTATGGCATGTTAACCCATTGGGTCATTTTATGGCATGTCAACACCTGTTGGGTCATTTTATGGCATGTCAACCCATTGGGTCATTTATGGCATCTCAACCCCTGTCGGGTCATTTTATGGCATGTCAACCCATTGGGTCATTTTATGGAATGTCAACCCCTGTTGGGTCATTTTATGGCGTATCAACCCATTGGGTAATTTTATGGCATCTCAACCCCCGTTGGGTCATTTTATGGAATGTCAACCCCCGTTGGGTCATTTTAAGGCATATCAACCCATTGGGTCATTTTATGGAATGTTAACCCATTAGGTCATTTTATGCTGAAGACGTTTTGTTTTATTCATTCTTGATGGGTTGGTTGGTTGGTTGGATTTTACGGCATGTCAACCCATTGGGTCATTTTATGGCATCTCAACCCCTGTTGAGTCATTTTATGGCATCTCAACCCCTGTTGGGTCATTTTATAGCATCTCAACCCCTGTTGGGTCATTTTATGCCAAAGAAGTTTTGTTTTATTCATTCTTGGTGTGTATTCATTTTTTTTAAATGCATTTTTAAGAAAAACTCGTTTTGTTCTATTTAACCCATAGATGGGACCCTAACAGGTACTACCACTCTGGGTCAGAGTTGACCTAGGATCAATGGTGATAAAGGGTTACTCCACACAGAACTGGAACTTCACCATCAGATAGAGTTTAATGTCATACTCAAGACAATAAGATCCTCAGCCATCTCCTCCTAACACATATATGATAAAAGGGGTTGGGGCTTGCCATAAGGGCAATAGGGTTGGGACAATCATATAGGTGTTAGGGCTTGACATGACTAGGAAATAAAATGAATACCCTTGATTAACACGAGTAAGAATTTCAAAATAGGATTTTGTATTTATGTATTGTAACTGTTATTAAGTATTAAGCAAAAAAAAAAAAAAAAAAACCCCAAAAAACAACACAACAAACCCTGATTTATATACATAATAAAGAAAATGAATTTAGCATTGCCGAAAGCCAAACTTTCATATATAATTAATGATAACTCTCATAAGTCAATAGGAGGAGTAAAACAAAACAAAAAATAAATATTTTTTATCGGATTCCATTGAATGTACTTAGTAACACGTTTTTTGTTTTTTTTTCATACCTACATACTTTTGTATGTCCACTCACTTAATGCCACCCCCTCACCTGGGTGTTATGCATGATGTAATGTTTTTTAATCTAGACCAGTGGTTCTCAAACTTTATACAGTCTGGGCACACTTACAGTACTACAGATACTTGATAGCACACTGTATACAAAATAGGACTAATATGTTATTAAGTTAACTGTTAAATATATAAAAAATAGCACATTTAACAAAAGCAAACTTAACATACCTCTATGAAGTTTATTCATTCCTGTGTTAATGAGAAACATGAGCTTGAGGAGACCTTGCGATTTCTTCAATGTTTGGTCTTATGTTTGGGAGACAAACTCTCATTTCCTCATCAATGCATTAAAGAGTTCCTCTCTTTTTACATTTAATTGTTGTGAGGGTTGAAAATCCCAGTTTACATAAATATGAGGTGGAAAATTGCAATAAAATGGCCAGTGCTCTTTTAGATATCGACACATTGTTTTTTGATAGAAATCCAAAAAGCTTTAAGAGACAATTCTTTGTATTTAATCATTAATCCACGATCAGTGGACACAGCTGCCAGTTCTTCTTTTTCTGTTAGCGTTAAACTAGAATCTATTGCAGTTTCTACAAAAGGGTTTCTAATCCAGTCATATTGCGCAGTGTTAATTGATGGAAAATAATACTATGCACCTTAAAAAAGCTATGGGGCGCACTATTTGAGAACCACTGATCTAGACTGACTGACCATTGTTAATGAATTTGATTCTCACTGGGTGTCCTATATTTCTGGTATTGTGATGAACTTAGCTAATTTTAGTAAATATTTACTCTTCCATTCACTAGAGCTGCCCCCTAATCTGGGTGTTATGCATGGTGTAAAAGGTTATTATGCTCAGCTAGCAGACCATCGTTAATGAAGTTTATTAAATATTTATATTTAGATAACCCAGTCTGCCCTTGAAAGTAAAAGTGAGGAGCTGATGGTAGGTGTGGCGCTCCACCTCAGATGCTAAAATAATCTCCTTGGTCTAGCGCTAGTGAAAAGGGATATACACCCTCACTGTATGGCTGATACTAACATTAGTCCGTCCGCCGACTTTATTTTTACTATATATATATATATATATATATATAAAATGTTTGGTATCTGACATGTTTATTTTTATCTTTATTTATTTATTTTTTTTTAACCTTTTTATCTCACCCCAGATTCACAAAAAATATTTAGTTGCCAGTATTTGTGTAATTATCACTACTAGATGATGTGATTTTGTCTTGGCCTTGTGCCAGTCTTGACTAAATTTAGTAATCCATAATGTTGTCTTGGATAAAATTATCTTCATAATTTCTATACAGTTAATTGTGATGGCAAGATTTAGTTTGTCAGATAAAGATAGTTGTGAAAGAAACAAAAAAAAAAAGAAAAAAGAAAAAGAAGCATATTAGTTGATATAGGTAAATGTAAGTTTACGTCACAGAAGAAGCACTCATGGCGTAATGGTTATTGTGACAGGAAATGGAATCGTGACAAGAGTTCAAATCCTGGATGGGAAAAAAAAAATCATGGATGTATTCGTATTTCTGTGAGATGTATGTTTTTTTAAAAAGTTTTTTTTAAAAAATAACAATATAACCTATTTTTAAAAAGTAACAATATAACCTATTTTAAAAAAAGTAACAATATAACCTATTTTTAAAAAAAGTAAACAATATAACCTATTTTTAAAAAAAAGTAACAATATAACCTATTTTTTAACAATATAACCTATTTTTTTAAAAAAAGTAACAATATAACCTATTTAAAAAAAAAAAGTAACAATATAACCTATTTAAAAAAAAAGTAACTATAACCTATTTAAAAAAAAAAAGTAACAATATAACCTATTTAAAAAAAAGAACTATAACCTATTTAAAAAAAAAAAAAGTAACTAAACCTATTTAAAAAAAAAAAAAAAGTAACAATATAACCTATTTCTTAGCTCAGTCGGTAGAGTACCATCTAGGATTCGCAAAGTTCCTGGTTTGATACTGGTCCTCACCAACTCTGCATAGGAGTAGCACAGAATGTGTAATCTGATCTGTGTGGTAAAGTGGGGAGCTGACGGTAGGTGTACGTTCCACCTCAGATGCAAAAACAACCTCCCTGGTCTAGCACTAACTAAAAGAGGATAGACTCCCTCCTTGTCCGGCTGATACTGACAGTAGGCCACTCTGCCAATTTTACTTATTTACTGTAGGCATGTAGGGTAATGTTTATCATCATAGGAAATAAACTTAGCAACCTGAGTTCAAATCCTGGATGAAGCTGTTTGCATTTCATATAGCAATAATACCCTTGGAAAAGGTATGAATCCAACTACTCTCTCTGCATAAATGGTTAAATAGTAGGGTAGACTGGGTTCTTGAACCTTGGTTAGGCAACCATTCAAGGTGAAGGAAAACTAAATTCAAACCTGTTAAACTCTGCTTAAGAATTTGACCTTGTGTTACATCCTGTTCGTGTGGAGGGGTTGGTAAATATATATACATAGATATATACACATATCTACTGTAGGTTGAGTAATGCCTTGTGTTACTATAGCAACAGAATTTCTCATTATTTTATAGTGGGATCTTCTTGTGTGACCTCATCACATGGTATTTCATATATAAGTAAATTAGTTAAAATGATTTTTATGCTAACTATTACAGGATGTTAGTATTGTTGATAGATGTTCAACTGCTAAATCCTAATTGAAACCTAATTTGAATTTCCAAATTAAGCTGGGCCTGATGATGTCTAGATTACAATATAGTATAATAGTAGGAAGCGCGTGGTGTAATGGTTAAAGTCATGGGAAATGGACTTTTCGCCCCGAGTTCAAATCCTGGATGTGGCAATTGCATTTCACTTAGCGCTAATACCTTTGGGAAAGGTATGAATTCTATTCTCCCTCCAGCTATGGGTAAATAGTAGGGCAGACTGAAGACTAGGGCAGCGCTATTGAAAAGGGGATAGACTCCCTCGCTGACTGGCTGATACCGACTTTAGGCTGCCACGTCGACTTACTTATATATGTATATACCTAATACACTTGGGAAAGGTATGAATCCTACTCTCCCTCCAGCTATGGATAAATAGTAGGGCAGACTGGGCTCTTTAACCATGGTTAGGCAACCGGGCTAGGAGAAGGAAAACTCTGAATTCAAACCTGTTAAACTCCGCTTAAGAAATTGAGCTAGTGTCACATCCTGCTCGTGCGGAGGGGTTGATAAATATATATATTACAATATTACAATAACTAAGAATATATTGTGCATGTTTAGTCTATGAAATTAAATGAAAAGTCAAAAGTTCATTAAATTATCTCACTTGTTCTTGTGGAACCTTTAGGACCTTTGGCGGAACTTTAGGGTTCCGGGGAACCCTGGTTGAAAAACACTGGTCTAAAGCTATTCTATCTTTCCATTAAAAGAAATTCTGTGAATGGTTGCTATTTTAACCCTTTTATTATCAACATCTGACATGATGTCTTTGAGCTCAAAATATCAGATGTACAGTGTATGGATTCAAATAGTTATTTATAATAGTGTGCGATACAGAATCTTAGGGTTCTGGGGAACCCTGGTTGAGAAATGTTGCGAGAGAAGTAGACATTAGGAAAACCTCAAAAGTAGTTACATAACACTCTTTATTTTTCAATTTGTACTTATTTTTCCGTCCAATGAAGTAGTTACAGATTTGCCTATGAAATTATGAAAATTGATCGGTTTAAGAATTCATGGGTGAATTCATAATTGAATAATTTTCTTTTTTTTTTTCTTTCATTTTTTTTTTTTTTTTTTTTTTTCATTCTTTTTTCTTTTTTTTTTCTTGTCTGCACTTAGATTTCTTTTAAATCAAGTCTGAAAAATAAAATTTGATTTATGTAATAAGATTGTGCACTTTAAAAATAAATACATCTCTTGGATGCTTCCCACAACCTATTAGGTCACGGGGGGGCATCATGTTGAGTAATTCACTTTCATAGCATCTCTCACAGCAATAGGGAGGGGTACATGGGCAATGTCCGTCTCCTCTCTAAGTAACATGCGACATATTGTATTGGGTTAAATCGTACCAGCATCAAGGGATGAGCCGTAACCTCACCATTTACTTGGTAATGTCCATCTCCTCTCTAAGTAAGGCGTGACAGGTTGTATTGGGTTACATCGTACCAGCAGCAAGGGATGATCTTTAACCTCACCTCTTACTTGGCAATGTCCATCTTTCTAAGTAACATGCGACAGATTGTATTGGTTACATTGTACCAGCAGCAAGGGATGATCCTTAACCTCACCTGTTACATGGCTATGTCCATCTCCTCTCTAAGCCTAACTTGCTGCTGGTACCATTTAACCCAATACAACCTGTCACTTATAGAGGAGGTGGACACTGCTAAGTAACAGGTGATGTTAGGGATCCTCCGTTGCTGCTGGTACTATGTAACCCAATACAACCTGCTGCATATTACTTAGAGAAAAATTCAAAGTGGTGAATATTACCTTACTTTTAATATCTTAATCAGGCCTCTGTCCATTTAAACAAAAATGCTGTTGATTCAACAAAATTTTTTGAAAAATGACAAAGGCCTGGTCTAAATATTAGAAATAAGGTAATATTCACCATTTTTAATTTAAAAAAATTATTATTATTATTACTAGCAAAAAAAAAAAAATGCCCTCCGTGATGTAAAAATAAATTTTTGAAAGATATTGCTTGAGGAGGTGGAAGTTAAAAATTAAATGTCAGAGAGTTTGAACCATAAATCATGAAATCATCAAATTTATTAAAGGAGTAAAAAAAAATAAAACAATTTGAAATCGAAACTAAGTTCTATTAACTTTGAATATCTATTAAAATAAAACAAACTATATATAAATATATGATACCGGGGATGTATCTATTAAAACTTGTTTTAAAAACAATAAGGACTGTCTAATGTTGCATGCTCAAATTTTGAGTGTGTTTATTCTATGTTATGACGGGTATAGTGACGTAACCAGTAACATAGTTTTTGTTACAGACAAAAACTGGAAGCGAATCTCCATTATTAATAGATTTTTATTTTTTATTTTTACTTTTCTATGCTTCTAATATAACCAACAAAGCTTCTCACCATTCATTATATATATATATATATATATATATATATATATTACCTCCTCTGCAGAGGATGCAGTTGGCATATTTTAAGCCTCGATGATAGTTATCGCTACAGAAAAAAAATTTATACACACACACACACACAACCACATACCTAAAAAATGCACAATGTTTTCCTTCAATACACACACTAACAGCGTTACATACTCACACCTTAAAATAGAATATTTGATGTCATATTTCAAAACCGTCTCCTTTTTTTCAAACTTCAGAAAATTTTTTAAACAGACTGAATAAGAAGGATTACCACTCACTTTTTCTCATCTTTCTGTGATATATAATTTCTTATCTTATGCCCTGAAGATGATCTATTTAATAGATCGAAACACTGCAGCGTCGGCCAATAAACTCACCACTTAACCCATTTAAACCTGTGTTTTTTCAATTTTCTTGATATATTACATATATATATATATATTACCTCCTCTGCAGAGGATGCAGTTGGCATATTTTAAGCCTCGATGATAGTGTGATATGTACACATTTCTTCTTTAATAAAAAGTATACATTGATAAAAGTACAGTGTTAAAACTATGCAATGGTTACTTTAGTTATAAATAATCTATTGTCTAACTCTTCCCACACAATTGTTCATTTTTTTCTTCTTACACAGAGACAAAATAATACATAAAACTCACTTAAACATTACAATAAATAGATTTCACTCCAATACATCCATTGAGTAGGTATTTATCCAACCCCTTCACCATGGGTAGGATGTGACACAACGTTGCAAGTATGGGGCATCCAGCAAGGATTGAACTTGCTATTCAGTATTAATGGATCTGCAAAACTAGCCCGTTAACCATTACACCAACACGGCATGCCCTTTTTTATATAAAATATATATATATATATATATTAAATTTTTACTTGAAGGCACTTACAATGCATGTATCGCATAAAATTCGATACTTTTTCTTATAGAAAATGAACTTTTTTTTTTTTTTTTTTTTTTGTCAAAAAAAAAAAGTTAATTTTCTATAAGAAAAAGTATCGAATTTTATGCGATACATGCGTTGTAAGTGCCTTCAAGTAAAAATTTAATATATACTTTATTCAGCAACGTTTCTAAATAAACAAACATCCAAAAGTCTATATAATATATATATATATATATATATATATATATATATATAAGTAAACAAACAAACAATGTGTTTAATATGGCCTTAGCCGACAATTTTGCTAAGGCTATATCAAACATTGTTTGTTTGTTTACTTTCATACTGTCGTGTAGCAAGTCACCAAAAAATGGAGTATAACTGAGTTCAAAACAAAACAAAAAATCTGGAAAAAAACAGCTAGTGTAATGGTTAGAATCCCCGCCTGTCAGCCTGGAAGTTAGGGTTCGAATCACACACAGAGTAGTTTGCCTGTCTATAACTCTGCTGATGAGGCATAATAGGCCGAAATGTACATACAGAGATTGACTTTTCTCGATTTGTTTAGCCTTACATTTGAACAGATATGCCCGCCTAATTCATTAATTATCAACTAATTAATTTTCAAAAATTAGGTATGACTTCAATTAAGCACATATTCTCCCCAAAATATTAATATATATATGATTTTATATGAAAAAGGTGACTTACCGGTGAAATTGGTCACAATGGTTGGAACTGAAGTCGTCTTGTTATGGCATTTCTAGTTAAAACTAGAAATGCCGTAACAAGACGACTTCAGTTCCAGTGATCTTTTGAAAAAGAGATTTTATCTTGAAAATTCAAGAATAAAATACAGGTTAACACCATTGTTACCTTAATATTATTTTTTCTTTACACCTGCATTGTGATAGCCTTCAAAATCAACCTCCAAACCAATATATATATATATATATATATATATATATATATATTTGGAGGATATGTGCTTAATTGAAGTCATACCTAATTTTGAAAATCAATTAGTTAGTAATTAATTAATTTAGGCGGGCATATATGTTCAAATGTAAGGCTAAACGAACCGAGAAAATGTCAATCCCTGAATGTACATTTCGACCTATTAGGTCTCATCAGTAAGGTTATGAGACCTAATAGGTCGAAATGTACATTCAAGGATTGACATTTTCTCGATTCGTTTAGCCTTACATTTGAACATATATGCCTGCCTAAATTAATTAATTACTAATTGATTTTCAAAATTAGGTATGACTTCAATTAAGCACATATCCTCCAAAAATTGTCGGCTTAAAGCCATATAAAAAACAAACACATTTGTTTGTTTACTTAACTTCATATATATATATATATATATATATAGTGAGAGAGAGAGAAGAAATTACAATGTAGTATGCCTGCTTGTTACTTGGGAATCCATATTAAATGAGTTGTGTAATTTATTCACAATGACTAATGAGAAATGATCTTAAAATAAATATCAGTTTTGAATTATTAAGAAACTCAGTTGAAGACATTGTCTTCTATTTCATGATATTCCTTCTTAGAAATAAGTTTTCTGTCATCTCTGTATTAAAACATATTGGACCTGCCTGCCAACCTGGTCACTTACGTTCATCGTTCATCGACTATTAACAACTTGATTGTCAATTCTATAACTGTATTTTAATCTGCTTACTGGAATTTTAATTACAGCTCTAAAGATTTTGATATAGTTTTACGAGCAGATTACTTGGGGCTGGTTTAGCTCAGTCAGTAGAGCATCCAGCTCAGAACCGCAAGGTTTTAGGTTGCCAACTCAGTGGATGAGTAGCACAGTGGGGAGCTGATGGTAGGTCTGGTGCTTCACCTCAGACGCAGAAACAATCTCCCTAGCGAAAAGGGGATAGACTTCCTCGCTGTCCGGCTGATACCAACAATTGGCCACTCTGTCTACTTTACTTACTTTTGCCTCTCAAATTTCTCCCATGGTTGTACCAAATTTTTTGGTATTTTTTTTTTTACCTGTATGATGGGATATTTCAAAGTTCACTATCTATTCACCTCAGAACTCATTCTATTCAAATAAAGTCCTATTATTATTGTAAGCTGAGTCTTTCTGCTGAATTATAATGAACTAACCATCAGCGGCTTACAGTAAGATTACAGTGGCGGGCGAGATGCTGTGAGTGGGTTAAAGTAGTGTTAAGTATATTTTACCTATATCCATTTTTAAAAAAAAATTTTTTTTTTTTATACAGATCTGTCAATCACTTTTAATATCAAGTAATTTATTTGAAAGTTAATAATCCTCGGTTATGACACTAATAAGTAAGGGTACTATTCACTTTAGCTTAGTCAGTAGAGTATCCACCTTGAAACCACAAGGTTCCCGTTTTGATACAAGCCCTCGCCAACTCAGCGCATTAGTAGCACACCCACTCTCATGGAATGTGACCAAATGAGGTTTTATGTTTCCTCATAGTACCCCTTGTGGTCCACAGACTTCTTCCATTAGTGTTGTAGTGCTTGGATCTCATTGGTCAAAAACACATCAGCGGCAGATATGTCATCTTAAACTTTTCAGCCCAACCTTTTGTGTGTGTGTGTGTGTGTGTGTGTGTGTATATATATATATATATATATATATATATATATACATATACACATACATACAGTGAGGCTGATAGGTTTTTGATTTAGTGTGTCCTGGGACACACATATTTGCTTTGAACGAGTTCCCGGGAAAATTTATGGGTCCCAACTAAATTTTCTTAATAAATTGTAGGGTTTTTATTTATGATCTGGGGAAACGACAAAAGCCTTCTAACTCCTACCTTGTAACCTATCCTGTGTAATTCATTTCTAAGAAAATTTTGAAATGTATTTACAGTTAGCTTGAAATGGTGAAGGAAGAAAAAAGAAAAACACTGGGACACATAGATACAATTTTACTCTATATGTGTATATATATATATATATATATATATATATATGAGTGAGAGAGAGAGGGTGTGCATCTTGGTCAGCCTATGAACTTTTCAGTCGTCTATTATATATAGTCCTGTAGACTCCTAAAATTTTCATGAGAAAACACTGTAGTTATCCTGATGACATTGTCAAACAATGTGTATTCGATAAATTCATTAATGCTATGTAATTATTTAACATCTCTGACTCGAAGAAATACCTATAAACTTAATTATTAGTCTTTAATTAAATGTCAATAATTGTTGTAGTAAGATAATAATTTGTTAATTGTTTTTCTTTTCAAGTTTGAATATTTTATATATGATTAGTTAGATCTCGCAGCAACATGGCTTCCTTCTGATTATTTATCTTTAGAGATACTTGCGACGAAAGCCTCACCTTCATTTTGAAGAACAAAACAGTTTTTCACATTAACCCTTTATCTACCACTGCCGTCCGCAATAGGCTTTTGTACAGAACTAAATAGCTAAGTTGGCTGCCATTTGACGCTTAAAATGTCCCGGATCTAAACAACCGATCATTCAGGAATTTCAACTTCATGGGGTTCGGTCCAAACCATTTTCTAAGAGCTGACAATCCCTGGCATTTTTGGGTGGTCCGGCATTTTGATTGTCAGGCAGTTTGATAAAGGCTTAAAATCTTCCTTTAGATCCAGTAAGCGTGCATACCAAATTCGATAGCCAAACGGCTTTGTAGTAGAGCTATCTGAAGAGGACAGACAGACATATGCTTTCTACTTATTGATATAGATTGCTATATTTACAGAAACAACACTTGAGCAGTTAATTTGAGTTATTATGCTTTAACACAAAAATATCATAAAATGTGTTCTTAATAACAATTAAGTTCATTTCAGATAATTTTATGCTAGGAATTTAGCCAACTGACTTTAACTTTGAAACAAGACGCCATTTTGAATGAAATATCCAAATCTTAGAAACGTTTCGAAAACAAACAACTGCATGCTTTAACACAAAATATCATAAAATGTGTTCTTAATAACAATTAAGTTCATTTCAGATAATTTATGCTAGGAATTTAGCCAACTGACTTTCACTTTGAAACAAGACGGTAGCCATTTTGAATGTGTCTGTGCGAAATATCCAAATCTTAGAAACTTTTTCGAAAACAATACAACTGCATGCTTTAACACAAAAATATCATAAAATGTGTTCTTAATAACAATTAAGTTCATTTCAGATAATGTGCACGCACAATTTTGTGCTATGAATTTTAACAACTAAATGTGAAAATTACCGAGCTATCTAAGGAGGACTGACTTACATATTCTTTCTAATTATTGATATAGATTTGCTCTATTTATAGAATTGGTACTTAAAGCAGTTGATATAAGTATACCGCAGAGTTGTTTATCTACTTGATTAATAATAAAAAGATGAAAACTTAACCTTTGCACTTTTTGTTTCTTCTGCTCTGTTGATTTCAACATTAAAATTTCTTATTAAGATTTATAGTGCATTATAGACTTATTTAAACATTTTATTAACAATTATTATTTTCAATAGAAATTTAATACACTACTCTGAAGCTTTGTTGGCGTATTCAAAAGAAAATAATCTCAGATAGTATCTAATATCTTGTTTATTGTCATTATTGTTTGCTTTTTTTTATGATTTAATTTTTTTTCTTTCTTTCTTTTTTATTTATTCATGTTTGAAAAACTAACAATTGTTCAGGCAGTTTTACATATTTCTTCAATTAGCACATATATCAATTCTCTCTCTTGTTTTTTTATGGAACATATATCTTAGCTTTTTTGGAGTCAGATTCCCAGTGATTTAGAGTAGAGTATGACTTAGATAGTGTCTTAGTATAACTTGAATAATGTCTTGGAGTAGAGTGTGACAGCGTCTTAGAGTAGATGAATAGCGTCTTAGAGTAGAGTGTGACTTGAATAGCGTCTTAGAGTAGAGTGTGACTTGAATAGCGTCTTAGAGTAGAGTGTGACTTGAATAGCGTCTTAGAGTAAGTGTGACTTTAGAGTGTGACGTGAATAGTGTCTTGGAGTAGAGTGTGACATGAATAGTGTCTTGGAGTAGAGTGTGACATGAATAGTGTCTTATTAAAAAAAAAATCATTTACCTCGTCTTAGAGTAGAGTGTGATGTGTATAGCGTCTCGGAGTAGAGTATGACTTGAATAGCGTCTTAGAGTAGAGTAGAGTATGACTTAGTATGACTTGAATAACATCTTGGAGTAGAGTGTGACGTGTATAGCGTCTCGGAGTAGAGTGTGACTGAGCAGGATTTGACCCATGGTCAATTTCTTAAACAGAGTTTAATAGGCTTGAACTTAGTTTTCCTTCTCCTACACTGGTTGCCTAACCAAGGTTAAAAAGCCCAGTCTGTCCTACTATTTACCCATAGCTGGAGAGAGAATAGTTGGATGCATACCTTTCCCAAAAGTATTAACGCTATATGAAATGCAAACCGCCTTGTCCAGAATTTGAACTTGTGTTGCCAACTTCATTTCCTTTGATGATAGCCATTACAATAAAGCACTTCCATCTTTTTTTTTTCTTTTTTAAATGTAAGGTAACCTTGTTGTACAGAATTTTGTAATTATAGTCTCCTTTAAAAGGGCTAGTATAAGGGGCCGGGTTAGCTCAGTCGGGAGAGCGTTCGGCTAGAAACCACAAGGTTCCTAGTTCGATACCGGTCCTCGCCAACTCAGCGTATGAGTAGCACAAGGATCTGTGCGGTAAAGTAAGGAGCTGATGGTAGGAGTGCCGCTTCACCTCAGATGCTAAAAAAACAATCTCCTTGGTCTAGCGCTATTGAAAAGGGATAGACTCCCTCGCTGACTGACTGATACCGACTTTAGGCCGCCCCGTCGACTTACTTATATATATATGTGTATATAAGTATTGCTAAGTTTTAATGTTTATGCCTTACATATATATATTAAGAAATCAACACTAAACAGCAAACCTGTTCATTTGTACTTTTTAAATTTTTTTTTAATACTTTGTTTTTGGTCTTTTGCCTGTGATGAAAGTGTATTTTATTGGTACTTGTGAGTATTCTGTTGTATTAAAGCAATAGAAATTAAAAGAAAGTTCTTTATTTAAGATTTTATTTTATTTTATTTATTTATTTTTTTTTTAGATTTTATCTTATTGTGCAAATTTTAACCTAAGTGGACACTTTGTCTTCAGATATAATTCACTCAATTGGCGTGGATATTTAGTAAAAAAAAACAAAACAAAATGATTATACAGTAATTGTACTAAACATTGTAATGCCAAACCCTCACTTAAATCAGGAATATTTTATAGTCATTTAATGTCTTCTTAATTTAAAAAAAAAAAGAAAAAAAAAACCCCCCCCCCGAAAAAAAAGAACTGTTTGAAAGTTAAGTCTTCAAGGTGAAGTAAGACATCATTTTTTAAAGCTCTAAATAACAAAAAAATAGCTCAAATTAGAAATGGTTCCTTGTTGCTGGTACCATGTAACCTATTATAACCTGTTACCTATTTTTATATTATAA
>CM042165.1:71442861-71445361 GCA_023376005.1 Doryteuthis pealeii
ATGTCTTTCGCATTAAATAACCCATGAAGGTTGATATGCCATTAAACAAAGAAACCAAAGCAAATCCTCCCTCTCTCTCTAATATAATCACAAAATAAGTAGTGTAATAAAAGACTATCACATTTTACTAAATCCGCTCTACTAACATATTGAACACTCTTATATTCTTTATAAACCCGACTTATATGGTTAATTTTTTATTTTTTTAAATTTTTATCGATGGTCGAAGTTGTGACTAACCCGTTCTTTAAGCCTTTTTTCTTTAAAAATTACTTTGCTCTATTTATAAAAAGTAAACATTGAGCTCTCAAAACGAACCTGAACTTTGCAATACCGTACAGTTGGAGGAAAGGACCAGTTTAGAATCATTGTAATACCAAAGAACTTGGTACCCAATCAAAGAAAAAAAATATATATAATATATATAATATATATATATATATATATATAATGGGAGAAATGTGAGGAGGTGTGTGTGTGTCCAAGTCCTGAAGATGGTCTAATACACCGAAACGTTGCATCGTCGACAATAAACATCCAGTTTCCATAACATCCCGTGTTTGTCTACCTTTCTCCACACATA
This sequence comes from Doryteuthis pealeii, assembly GCA_023376005.1. NCBI lineage: Eukaryota > Metazoa > Mollusca > Cephalopoda > Myopsida > Loliginidae > Doryteuthis > Doryteuthis pealeii. Next base: position 71,443,445 of record CM042165.1, read on the forward strand.
CATATATATAATATTAGATATATATATATATATATATATATATATATATATATATATAATATAGGATAAAATAAGATAATAAAACTGGGTAAAAACTCACAACTTGGAGTTTCATGTTGTCAGTCCCCAGGTAATTCTTTTTGGGAGGGAGGTCTCTGCTGTGTAGTAGCTAATGTGCCGGACACACACACACACCTTTAGATTTCTAGGGAAAAGACTCAATGGCACAAAAAGAGAAAAATTAACAATACAGATTGTTGGAAAAAATCGAACAAACAGCTTGGTTCCATATACATATATATATATATATATATATATATGAGAATTTTTGTAATGTATAGATAGATGTAAATCAAGCATATAAATGTACTGACTTCTTTTGGAGATATTTAGACCCCTCCCCCCAATAGCTTAAAAGTGCAGAGATGTATGTAAAAAAACCCAAAAAACCTGAGATTCCACCTTAGTTGTATTGTTATCCAAGTCGGTGTTTCTCCAGTTAAATATGTTACTAACTAGATAATGTTATAGATTTTTTTATTTTATTTTATTTTATTTTTATTATTTATTTATTTTTTTTTTTTAGAGTATTTTATTGATTTCAACCAGATCTTCTTTTTTTTTTTCTTTTTTTTCTTTTTTTAAGTGGTAAATTATATTTTGAAATTGTTCAGTTTTGTTTGTCTATTTTGAATAATGATGTTAAATGGATTGTAAAATTTTCTCTTGGCAAAGGCATAAAAAAAAAATAATCATTTTAACCACACCTAAGAATTTATTAAATATAATTCCTTTTTCTTTTCTTTTTATTTATTCATTTTTTTATTTTCTTTCCTTGGCAGTAAATATGTTGTTAATCATTTTGACAATATTCCAATCTGTGTTCAGATAACCAAATTTATTCTTAGTCGTGCTGATATTGTTCCCACGGCATTTCAACCCCTTCTATAGACTTCTTCAGAAATTGTCCAATTCGCTAGGAAGTAGTAGCAGAATATTTTCGGGATAGTTGTGAAAAAAGAAAAAAAAAGTTAAAAGCAAAAAAAAAAACTAAACAAAAACAACACAAACCTTGTCTACATATATCAGTTTAAAATGGCGTTATTGGTATTTTGTAAGCTTAGCCTAGTTTCGAACGAGCCTAGAAGTAGGTATTTACCCAACGTGTTTGCTACGGGTAGGATGTGACACAAGGTTGCAATTATGGGGCATCCAGCAAGGATCAAAATTTTGACCTGCCATAGTAATAATAATTGCTAAATCTCAGAAATCCGAATAGCTGTTTTGTTATATTTGTTTAATAAATCCAACCTATGATAAAAAACAAAATATTGCAAAACTTTTGACTCACCCTAGTAATCTTATTATAATAGAGATTATGTGTCTGTCTGTAACCGAAACTACATCACCACGAACGTCACAATTCCCTTAGTTATTTACGTTATTATCTCAATGGTTATTATATAATCATTATTTAATCTTAATGAGCATCTTATTTATTAACGATGTCTCTTATTAAAGTCTAGCTAAGATAGATTTGCTTCAAAACAGTCCATATCATTAATGTATTTAAGATCCTGCGAAGTGTGTTATATATCATCAAGAACTAAATATTTACATAGTATATGGTGTGGATGATTTGCATACTGGTTTTAACAAAACCGTGTTTAATAAATAATCAGTTGGTGTTATTGATTTCTAATATTATTGTTTTATTCTCAAACATATTAAAAGCAATCCTATGTATAATTTTATATTGAAATCAAGTAGAATAGAATAAAAATAATTGTAATCTTTTTTGTACTCGTATTTAATTTCATTAGTCTTCCTAATTCAACATAATATTTAATTAGGTACTATTCGCAGAGTTCCGTCCCGGCCTCCTGCCTTAAAAATCGCTAGGCGGTGTTAGCTTAA
>CM042165.1:71447861-71485361 GCA_023376005.1 Doryteuthis pealeii
TCTATAGCCTTTTTGAATTGAACACTGTTCACCTAGACTGCACTAAATGAAATCCAGAAAACTGAAGCTTGAACCATAAAGCATAAAATATTATGAACTGTAATCCAAACTCAAACCTCTCGAGTTTTCTGAAAAATTTAGATACTGTTTCTTTCATAACTTTCTATGAAAATGTTTGTATTTTTTTTCTTTAAGTAATTAAAATTTGAAATTGAGATTTCAATCACCTCTTATGTTTTCTTAGCGGTTATATTAGACATATTCTATGCTTAGTTGACTTAAAATAATTTGTTACCTACTTTGCATAGTTGACATAAAAACCAATTGCAAGTATTAGGTTCGACTGCAACCCTTGAAAATTATTAAATATGTGCATTGACAAAGATGAGACCATTAACCATGTATTAAGCGAATGTAGCAAACTAGCACAATGAGAATACAAAAGTTAGGCACGACTGGGTTAGGAAGGTGATCCACTAGGAAAAGTATAGTTCCTGTACACAAAGCTTCTTTTTAAAAAAAAAAAAAAAAAGAAAAAAAAAATCTCTTCCTCTTCTGCAGTTCCTCCAGTCTTTTTTTCCAAGCTTTTTGGGACTGTTCCAAGTGCACCAACTGCAATTGGTACTACTTTCACCCTCATATTCCACAGCTTTTTCAATTCTCTGGTTAGGTCCAGTTATTTGTCTATCTTTTTATTTTCCTTCATCTTCACCCTGTGATCTGCTGAAACTGCAATGTGCATTCAGATGACGCGTGTAGGCGCCAACATCCAGGCACCTGAATTGCACCTCGTGTCCATCCAGTGCCTAAATCGCATTTGTTTTTGCATGCGGGAGGACGCGGGTTCGATCCCGACAGACAAGACAATGTCTCGCTCTTTTTCTAAAAGAGTACGGTAGTACTCGTTCTCCGTCACAAAAAATAAATAGAAACTATCAAATTGTGCCTTCCTTGTCTTAAGAAACGAAGAAGGAATAAACGATGAAAGTGTTGAAATACTGTTTTGTAATTTCTCTTTTTTTAACATCTCCTCCATCTGGTAAAATCATTAGTAAGATTCTTTTACTGCAACCCAGTGTCAAGATTGTCATAAATAACTACGTATACCAATAAGTATATAAGTAGTATGGACTTATTGAAGAATTGCAATTGAGTTAAGTTAATAAATTATTATTTTTTTTTGGGGGGGGGATCTTCTGTTTATAGAATAACTTGAATTTTTAACTGCCCCCCCCGTGTTCTGGGTATGACGTTAAACTGCATTTAGTGGTGAAGTTTTAATTCTGGAACTCTGGGGAGACTGGAGTACCCCTTCATTGCCATTACTCCCAGGTCCACTTTGACCCGGAGTTGTAGTACCTGTTAGGGTCCCATCTATGGGTTAAATAGAAAAAAGTGATTTTAAAAAACGTGTTTAAAAAAATGATTTGTATTATTTGGATTATTCAGACTATTGTCCTCATCTTTATTGTTATCTGTGCAACGTTTCGGACGATGTTCTCTCCGGCCTTCTTCAGGTATTTCTTGTTGGACTCTAGAGCCAACCCTTTATTCAATCCACAGGGGTATCCTGTTATTATTCCACTAACCATAGCTGGGTACAAGTGTTAAGCTGTGTTAATTATTATTCTATGTTACTGTCGCCCTTGACCAGGATTGAACCTGCAACCTAGAGATAGCTGTCACTTAGAACTGTATTAATTCAACGCCTATATCCACTAGACTATGTGTCAAAAAAATTCAGAGAAAAAAAAAATGAGTACCCATCAGGAATGAATATAACAAAAACGTCTTTGGCATAAAATAACCCAACAGGGGTTGACATGCTGTAAAATACAACCAACCAACCTGTATATGGGTTTAAATAGATCATAAGTATATCCCCTTTACACTAGCGCTAGACCAGGTAGATTGTTTTTACGCCTGTGGTTGTTCGCCATGCCTGTCATCAATCCCGACTTTATTACATAGATTCAAGCTGTGTTACTCATGCGCTGAGTTGCCGAGGGCCAGTATCGAACCTGGAACCTTGTGGTTCCAAGATGGACGCTCTATTGACTGAGCTAAAAAGTTAATAATTTTAAGAATTAAAAAAACAAACAAAAAAAACACTAGTACCATTCAAATAAAGAATTACATATGAATGAATATATTTTACGATATATTAGTTTCCTAAAAAGTAAATAATAGCAGACTCAAACTAGTGCGTGTGGGTGGGGTGTGGCGCAAAATAGTGCGTGTGGGTGGGGTGGGGGGCGCGAAAGTAATCAATTTCTAACAATTAAAGTTTAAATTCCATACATTGAGAGATTATTTTACTTGCCGAGAGAGGTGAGATAACATTGAAACAGTGTATAATACGCACTGAATTTTAACCTAAATTTAGCATTTATTCATTTTTTTTTATCGATTCGTACTAAAAATAAGAATTTATAGAGTTGATCATCATCATCATCATTTCGCGCCAGTAGCACATATATCCATGACAATCTCTCGCTAACCGTCCCTAGGATTCATCGCTCTCGAGACGTTCTCTGCGCAGCAGCCAGTAACTGTACAGAGCTGCTCAATGTAGGTCTTTGCTGGACGGCCGGCCCATGTGGAGTACCCCCCCTCATCGCCATTACTCCCAGGTCCACCCTGACCCGGAGTGGTAGTACCTGTTAGGGTCCCATCTATGGGTTAAATAGAAGAAAATGGGTTAACAAAAATGTATTTAAAAAAAAAGAATTTTCAATACCTAACAAGAGAGAATAGAACAAAACGTCTTTTGGCCTAAGATAATCCGGCAAGGGTTGACATGCCATAACCCCCTCTCCCCCCCCAAAAAAAAAAGAAGAAAAAGAGCAAAAAACTTTTTATCCATAGCAGGCACTGTCTATTTCTGTCCCCCCCCCCGAAATGTGTGTGTGTGTTCTATTTTCCTATTTCTCCTTTTTTTAATTTTTTTTAAAAGCATTTGGGCAGGGCAGGACAGGGCAGGGCATTAACTTGTTGGATGTGGTGGGTGGAGGGTTAAACTTCTTTGTTGGAAAGAGTTTATCAGTTCAAAATTCAATTTACTGTTTGATTACAACTTCACTGTATTTCCTGCTCACGTGTCAGGTCATGTTGTATTGAGTAAAGCCGAAAGAGAAAACTCGTCTAGTTGGTCAGTGTCTGTCCGGCTGAGCTCTGTGCAGAGATATTATTATCACAGGTGTTAAAAACACACGCACACACATCACACACTCACAATTCGTTCACATTCTCATAGGTAACTTGCATGTGAGCATTTATCTACATAATTACAATGGGTCTCAACCGGGGTCCATATGGCTCCCCGGGAATAATAGAACATCTTTTGGGGCCCAGGTGAGCAAAAAATCTATTTATAAAAATACTATTACATAATTATAAAAATGGAGGCACGTGGTCTAATGTTTAGAGTCGTAGGAAATAGACTCATCGACCCGAGTTCAATTCCTGGACCCGTTTTCTTTTTTCCTAGTAGATCAATAAATAAATAATTTATCAGTCTAGAGTGGTTCCCCTTTGATAATGTTAGACTTATAGCGTTATTTCCTATAAAGTCTAACATGATCAAAGGGGAACCACTCTTGACTGATAAATTATTTATTTATTTTCCCATTAACCTAACCCTAAACCTGTCTTCTTTTTTCCTAGTAGATGAATAAGTAAATAAGTAATTTATCAGTCAAGAGTGGTTCCCCTTTGATCATGTTAGACTTATAGGAAATAACCCAATTATTTCTAGGTCATGAGTGGCTTTCACTGAATTTCGAAATTAATTTTGATTATTCACAAATTCATTTCCAAGTTGTAAAAATTGTACAAAAAAAATTTGTCTAAAAAAATCAGGTTCATAATTCCCCCCCCCCAAAAAAAAATACAATTGCAGTAATTAAAACTTGGGAATCTAAAAAATCAAGATTGCAAGTCTGGATTGTTTTTAATTTGCTCAGGGGGTCAGCCTGATTTCAATATGGACAACTGCCTTATTGTTGCATTGATACCTGTCTCGATATATAAGTATATTATTATCACATGAGGGAGACGCCCGTGATTGTGTCTCCCATACTAAATCTTCCTCTTTACTTACTTCTGAGTAGCACTTAGTTGATTCATAGTTTCTTTTGTATTTCTTCTTACTTCTTCATGGCTTGGTTTGGTATCTATTTGTCGGAGTAGCTTTCTGTCTATCGGTCTGGTTCTCTTTTTCCGGGTGGTTTCTTCATCTTAAGATGTTGGTGAGATGTCCTGCATGATCGTTTGCTTTTAGTGACCAACACTAGACATATATATTTTATGAATCACATATTTATTATTTTAAGATTTGGATCCAATAACTACCTGTGGTGAGTCTGGCTAACTACGTCTTTATGTCCGAAAGACTCACCTCAGACTGACTATCTAACTTGGAAGTGGGGATCAAAATAAGGTTACTAATTGTCAGTCAAATATCATCATTGTAGAATAATCATACTAGTTCCAGTTACCGTCGAATTGGTAAGACAAGGAAGCAAGCAGTCGTAAATTAATACAAATCTGTCTTGCTGCAAAGACTACTGCAAAATGCCAGGTTATTTATGAATCCTCATAACATCATAAAAACCAAGCAGCCAATCAGGACTCAAGAATGGAATCACCCAAATGCATGAGTGGACTATTCTGGATTCCCATAAGTATCAGTTGTCTTGACACTGGTTCAGTTGTGCTTAGCTGTTGCTCAACCCAACAGTACGCTAACTCACTTCAACAATCATCAGTTATTATTTTATGATCTCCTTGAGTTTGAAACATCAGATTTACAATGTATGGATTCAAACAGTTATTTATAATAGTGTGAGATCTGCATTTACACTCACCCTACTCATTATAATTCATCAAGAGAGATAATTATTAAATCCTAATTGGGTAATACTCTCCTTTATTTGTTTATTTGAAATTAATCAATTATAACATAATGGCTGCTTATAATCAATTTAAGATTAAGAATTTATTATCAAGAAAATTGATCATAAGTTCTCACAAATCTATATTAAAACAATGACCTCCTGTGTGAACATTATTAAACAATAAACAGACCCACTTTAGTTACTTATATACATTGTTTTTGTTTTTCCTTTTTAGCCATACTAGGCCTGTTTTTTTATTTTTTAATTATCATCAGCAATTACATATTATTAAGAATCCTTGATTAAGTGAATATATTGCATGTAATTTAGCATGAGACAGAATTATTCATAAGATTTCATTACTTATTTCTCCAATTCAGTGATTACGCAGATGGAAAGAAATGTTTCCGTGCACACTGTGGGGAATCGTCTCTTAACAGAATGTCATTATCACGTGTTTGTTGATAGACAAAGGAACACTCAAGTCTAATGTGAATGGCTCTTTCTCGTCTATTTTGTAATTATTCAATTTGTGGAATCCGCAGACACAATGTCAATAATCAGTCTTTGATTTTTTGAAGATATTTTGGGGGGGGGGGCTTAAAAAGTTACGACCAGTGTTTAGAAGAGGATTAATTTTCATTGTCGGCCAGGTAAGAGAAGAAATACTAGATACTCAGCAAAATATATAGTAATGCTGATAGCTTTTTGATTTAGTGTCCTGGATGCACATATTTGGTCTGAATGATTCCTGGGGAAAATTTATAGGTCCCAACTAAAGTTTCTTAATAAATTGTAGGGTTTTTGTTTATAATCTGGGGAAACAACTAAAACCATTTAAATCCTACCTTGTAACCTATCATGTATAATTAATTTCTAAGAAACTATTGAAATGTATTTACAGTTAGCTTGAAATGGTGGTGGTGGTCGGGGGGGGGGAGTAAAAAAAAAAAAAAAACACTGAGACACATGGATATGATTTTACAGCATCCTTTTAAATTTTTGTGTCGGGGATGCAGGACGTGCACCTATCAGCATCTCTGCATATATATATATATATATATATATATATATATATATATTAAGTTAGGGATGATTTTAGTCAATAATCAATCTGCTTTGATTTTTGAAGCTATTTGGGGGGGGGGGGCTTAAAAAGTTATGACCAGTGTTTAAAAAGAGGACTAATGTTCATAGTATGCCTGGTAATGGAAGAAATACTAGATACTCAACAAAATTTATATATATATATATATATATGTGGAGGCGCGTGGGCTAGTGGTTAGAGTCGTGGAAAATGAACTCGTCAGTTTGAGTTCAATTCCTAGACGAAGCTGTTGGCATTTCACATAGCGCTAATACCCTTGGGAAAGGTATGAATCCATATATTCTCCCTCCAGCTATGGGTTAAATAGTATGGCAGACTGGGCTCTTTAACCTTGGGTAGGTAACCAGTCTAGGAGAGGGATAACTCTGAATTCAAAATTCCTGAGGTCAGTCGTTGATTGGGTTCGTGGCATTCCTTGATGCACCAATTCTTTCCTATCGACTGTGCCAAAAAGTGTGGAATGGTCCTACACAAGCCTTCACCACTATAAACAAATCACTGCGTTGGTTGTTCACTAGATGAATATATATATATATATATATATATATATATAAACGATCATAATCATAGAATATATATTATATAAACGATCACATGACTTGTACGCTTTTTGGAACATCAATGTTTTTGTTTTGAATTCAAATTAATTTCAGCTTCTCTCTCGATGAGTCTGGTTTAAAAAACAAGCTCTGATGATGATTTTTATAAATTGAAATATTGTTCAATATTAGCTATGAATATATTATAAAATATTTTCATTTTAACAGCATTGTGTGTTTTTCATATCCTTTTATATATATATATATATATATATATATATATATATATATAAGTAACTACAAAAGAATAACAACATAAACAGTGATATTAATCTGACACGTGACAATTTGTAATGGTCCTTCCTCAGTTAAATGCTAACTACTGTGGCCTCTTTGGACAGCTGAACTTTATCTCTGGTTAGTGGTCAGTATGCCTTGAAGTAGCTAACTGAAATCATGCCAAAGATGACCACTTGGTCTGCTATGAAATCAGGCCAGTTAACGACCAATGAATTCTATTGCTTCTGCCAAGCAGAAAACTACTTTATAATTGTTGTTATTTATCTTTTTTTTTCTCCATGATATTTGCTGACCTATAGTCAATAGTTATTATCTTTTTTCTCTTTTCTTTTTCATCTTCTTTTTATTGTGAAAGCCTCGCTGCTTCCTTCTTATGTCTTCTTTTCTGATTATGTCAAGAGAAAATGGGCCAGAAATGCTGGCATAGTTTCAGATTGACATTTTCTCTTGGCGCTTCTGTGACTCTGTGTAAAGTGCCATGTCATTTCCACTGCTTGGGCAATCATTGCTCTTCATGGTTGTCTTTTAACAGTAAATGGTGCATTACCATGACTGGGATGGGGTGGGGGGGGTTTGTTGTCTTCATGGTTTTGAAGTCAGTTTTCCTTCTCCAAGATTGGTTGTTGACTAGCAACCTCATTCTCCTCTGCTAAGACAAAATGTGCAGAATGAATACAATCATTATGATGTCTGTTCTGGGGTGGGGATTTCTCTTGTTTTCTACATGGTTTTGAAGTCAGTTTTCCTTCTCCAAGATTGGTTGTTGACTACACTACTGTGTTACAGTGTCTAGCAACCTCATTCTCCTCTGCTAGGCAAGATGTGCAGAATGAATACAATCATTATGATGTCTGTTCTGGGGTGGGGGTTTCTCTTGTTTTCTACATGGTTTTGAAGCAGTTTTCCTTCTTCCAGATTGGTTGTGACTACAGTGTCTAGCAACCTCATTCTTTTCTCCTTAATACAAATCTATATACAGATCAAATTCTATTTCCCTGAATGTTTGAGATGAGGCTTGATGATTACTATTATCTGCGTTATTCGGACTATTGTCCTCATCTTCATTGTTATCTTACAATTTTCGGCCGATATGCCCTCCGACCTTCTTCAGGTATTTCTTTTCAGACTCGGGAACCTTCTTGTCATAATCGGGAGCCATCTTGGAACTTTGAACATAACCTTTTATTCAGTTCCAAGGGATATCCTGTTCTCATTCCACTAACCATAGCTGGGGTAGAGGCGTTAAGCTGTGTTAATTATTATTCTGTTACTGCTGCCCTTGATCAGGAATTGAACCTGCAATCTAGAGATAACTGTCACTTAGAACTATCTTAACCTAACTCCTTTATCCACTAGGCCATGTGTCCAATTGGACATATAACAGATCAAATTCTGTTAAATCATTGATTTGATAGTTCCCAAAAAATGCCCTCTTAATTTCTTACCATTATTTCCGAAATTATTCAATTCAGTCTTCATTTTTTTATTTTACACTATTGCTGTTTTTGATCTGATTAGTCAATTTGTTCCAAAAATATATCAGCCAAAATTCTATGAGACAAAAAATCCACTTGGTTAATAAGAATTAGTTTTTGAAATCTGCCATGACAAATAAATTTCCAGTTCAATAAGGAATATAAAAAATGTCTACCATATATAGAAATTCCAATGGCTCTTAAAATATTGATATTGCAACTAATGAAGTGTTTACCAGTTTAAAATTGTGAACTATATTTAATTGCTTGCAAATTATTAATATCAGATAGGAATACTTGAAACCATATAACAAATGATTATTATAATACGAATAGTTACTTACTTGAACCAACTTGATAGGGATACTTGAAACAATATAACTATGTACAAACAAATGATTATTATAAATAGGAAGAGTTACTTAAAACAATATAAATATATATGAATTATTTGTATTTGATAGGGATACTTGAAACAATATAACTATGTACAAACAAATGATTATTATAAAATAGGAAGAGTTACTTAAACAATATAAATGTATATGAATTATTAATGTTAGATAGGAATACTTAAAACCATAAAACTGTGTACAGATTATGAATATTAGATAGGAATAGTTAATTGAAGATATATAATTGTATACAAATGAAGAATAGTTACTTGGAGCTATAATTGTTTACAAATGATTATTATTAAGTAGTAATAGTTATTTGAAACCATATAATTGCTTAGAAAAACACTGACTTTGGCATTAAATAACCTAGCATGTGTTGGCATACCATAAAACTAACCAAAGAAACCAATATTTCTGTATATTTATTACCAATTATAATTATTAATACTCGTTAACTAGTCAAGGTTAAAGAACCCAGTCTGCCCTACTATTTACCCAAAACTGGAGGAAGAATAGTTGGATGCATGCCTTTCCCAAGCAGATTAGCGAGTTGTAGAATGCAAACATTCTTGTCCAGGACTTGAACTCAGGTCGTCAAGTCCATTTCCAACTAGCCATGGTTAAAGAGCTCAGTCTGCCCTACTATTTACCCATAACTGGAGAGAGAATAGTTGGATGCATATCATTCTCAAGGGTATTAGTGCTATGGGAAATGCAAACAGCCTCATCTAGGATTTGAACTCTGGTTGATGAGTCTATTTCCTATGCCTCTAACCATTACACCACATGCCTACAAGTGCTAGTTATAGAGTACTTCCCCTTATTTTAAAAGATGAATTATGTATTGAATAAATAGGATGCAGAATATCTTATGTGTCCCAATCTTTTTTTTTTCTTCCCCACCATTTCCAGCTAACTGTAAATATATTTCAATATTTTCTTGGAAACGAATTACACTGTATGGGGTACAAGGTAGGGTTAGATGGCTTTAGTTGTTCATAGATAAAAACTCTGCAATTTATTAAGAAACTTTAGTTGGGACCCATCAAATTTCCTGGGGACGCGTTCAAATCAAATCCATGCGTCCCAGGATGCACTAAATTAAAAATGTATCAGCATCACTGAGGATGCGACTCGACATCGATCTTAATGGCCACTAGAGGTGGCCTTTAAGTGAGTGATAAATAAAAGCAGAATTGGGCCACTAAGTGCTGGAACCCTCAGGACACTCATCCACACAGCCACTGAACTCTCTCATATCCTGTTTTAATTACTGTTGTACTCTCCAATTTGATGTGGGTGTCTGTCAGTGCATGATTTTTTTTCTTTCTCTTTTTCTTTCTCTTTTTCTTTCTCTTTTTCTTTCTCTTTTTTTACTTCTCCACTCACCCAGGGAGGGAGGAGCGAGCGAGCTATGTGGTCCTGAAAATGCTGAAGTTAAACCTGTTAATTTATAATTTTTTTTGACAAAGTGTAAATGGATAGGAATCTCACACAGGTTGTTTCCTAGAGAGAGATAGAGATAGAGATAGAGATAGAGAGAGAGAGAGAGAGAGAGAGAGAGAGAGAGAGTATGGAAAATAGCCCCCACCCTTCTAAAAAAAAAAACCAACAAAGAAAAGTGGAAAGCAAAGAGGTTAAGTAGATTGCATTCAATTGAAATGTACTTTCAAATGCAAATTAAGTAGAATAAATTCATTTAGTTTTACAGTGATGTGATTGGAGGGGGGGGGTTCGAGAGTCTCCATAGCGTAATGGCTAACATGCTGGACTGCAGCATCAAACTCCAGTTGCACTGGGGTTTGGGGACTGCTTGTGAATTTCAATATTCCCTTGTTACTCCTTCCATGAATTCACCACAGGTGCGTTAAGTTTACTTTTTTGGACTAATACCCTTGGGACAACCCCCAACCCTTTATCATATATATATATATATATATATATATATATACACACACACCAACCCCTCTGCACGAGCTGGATATGACACAAGGTCAATTTCTTAAGCGGAGTTCAACAGATTTGAATTCAGAGTTTTCCTTCTCCTAGACCGGTTGCCTAACCAAGGTTAAAGGGTCCAGCCTGCCCTACTATTTACCCATAGCTGGAGGGAGAGTAGGATTCATACTTTCCCAAGGGTATTAGCGTTAAGTGAAATGCAACGTCCAGGATTTGAACCGGGTCGACGGGTCCATTTCCTATGACTTTAACCACTACACCACGCTCTTCTTAATCTTGCCCTTTTATCATATATGTGCTAGAAGGAGGTGGCTGAAAGTCTTCATGTCCTGAGTATGATGTTAGACTCTAACTGATGGTGAGGTTTCAGTTCTGGAAGTCTGGGGAATGTGGAGCACCCTTTCATCACCATTGCTCCTAGGTCCACTCTGGCCTGGAGTGGTAGTACCAGTTAGGGTCCCATCTATGGGTTAAATAGAAAATGTGTTTATAAGAAAAAAATTGAGTATCCATTAAGAATGAATTTATTTCAAAACATTGACCCACCAAGGTTGATATGTCATAAAACTAACCAAAACATGATACCCTTGGGAAAGGTATGAACCACCTTCAGTCAGCATTCTCATTTGTGTGCTGCTTCAGACATCAGATGTGTGTGTGTGTGTGTGTGTGTGTGTGTGTGTATGTGTATGTGGTTTGAATTCAGAATTTTCCTTCTCTTAGACTATTTACCTAGCCAAGGTTAAAGAGCCCAGTCTGCCCAAATATTACTCATAACTAGAGGGAGAGTAGTTGAATGCATACCTTTCCTAAGGGTATTAGCACTATGTAAAATGCAAACAGCTTTGTCCAGGATTTAAAATCGGGTTGATGAGTCCATTTTCTATGACACTAACCATTATACCACACGCCTTCACAGGTGCATGGTGTAATGGTTAGAAACATATAGATATATAAGGGCCAGTTAGCTCAGTTAGTAGAGCATTTGCCTAGGAATTTCAAGGTTCTGGGTTCGAATCCAACTCAGGGCGTCAGTAGCACAGCTTGAGTAATCTGATCTGTTCTGTAAAATATCTGGAAACTGACGGTAGGTTTGGTGCTCCACCTCAGCAAAACAATCTCCCTAGTCTAGCACTAGTGAAAAGGGTATAGACTCCTTCGCTGTTCGGCTGGTACCGACAATAGGCCACTCCGCAGACGTTCCTATAGATATATGGACTACTATGTATTGTATAAGACACTTTTTGGGATGTAAAAGTGGTGGCGCAGATTAATGTTGGTATCAGCCATACAGCGAGGGAGTCTATCCCCTTTTCACTAGCGCTAGACCAAGGATATTATTTTAGCGCCTGAGGTGGAGCGCCACACCTACCATCAGCTCCTCACTTTACCGCACAGATCCTTGTGCTACTCATACGCTAAGTTGGAGAGGGCCAGTTTTCAAACAAGGAACCTTGTGATTCCTAGGCAGATGCTCTACCAACTGGACTTAGGAAGTTAGGCAAACAGACCGGTATGAGTGAGTTTGATTCTCACAGGGTGCCTCATACTTATGACATTTGTGCTAAAAGTAAACTAAGCTTAGTAAACTATAGATCAACTACTTTGTATTTTATTTCTAAATTATAATTATATATTTTTTATGGGTTCTACTATTACTAATGTTTTTTTTTTCTACTTTTTTTCCTTCTTTTCCTTTCATTCCAAATGCCTCATAAATCTTGTATAATTAATGAAATGATCATGTACATACAATTGCGATAAGGTGATTCTACTATTACTAAATGAATTATACTATCATTGTCCTTTATTTAATAAGCGTTAGGGCCGGGTTAGCTCAGTCGGTAGAGCGTTCGGCTAGAAACCACAAGGTTCCTTGTTCGATAACGGCCCTCTCCAAGTCAGTGTATGAGTTGCACATGGATCTGTGCGGTAAAATAAGCAGCTGATGTGTGACGCTCCACCTCAGACGCAAAAACAATCTCTTCGGTCTAGTGCTAGTGAAAAGGGGATAGACTACCTTGCTGATTGACTGATACTGACTTTAGGCCACCCCGATGCCTTTACTTTTTTTACTACATTTAGTGTATGAAATGTATATGCAAATGTAGCAACTATTATGGGACAGAATTAGTAGTTGATATCTTTCTCTGTCCTGTAATAATTGTTACATTTAATGCATAATAATATATATATATATATAATAAAAATAAGTGACTTATCTTTGAGAGCCAAATTCAGATAATGGTCTCTGACTGTCTTCATTTTTTATATTGACAAAGTTACTTTCCTATTTCAATGTGAATGGGCCAGTGGGTGGGGGGTATAGTTCTAATAAGTCTCAATTGGAAAACCCCAAATGACAAACTAACTGGAATCATGACAAACTTTCTTGATAATCGGTAGACATTGAGGCCCTTGTGGAAGACAGTTATAGCGATGAGGACCAATTAACAGAAGTGGGGGCTGGCTACACTTTCTCTTGAAAGGGCAGGCCGATGGTAGCTGTAATGGATTTGATGTAAGGTGGATTGAGCACCCCATCCTGAATCGGTTTCTACGTAGGTGGCACATAACGGACATCATGGAAACAACTCCTACATTTGACCAACCTGTATGACATGGCTTGCCTATCGAGGGCTGGGCTGCTCAGTCATGTATCATCGCATACGTGAGGAAGACGGAAGGGATTCACATGTGATAGGGTACATAAAAACAAATCTGGATCCTTGGACCATCTGCTTGCGCACAACCAAACTACTTGTAGAAATGGCCTTATTCTGTGAAGAAGTGGAATCACCATATATATATATATATATATATATATATATATATATATATATATATATATATTACCTAACCCTCTGCACTAGCAAGATCTGAGGTACGGTCAATTTCTGAAACAGAGTTTAACAGGTTTGAATTCAGTGTTTTCCTTCACCAAGCCTGGTTGTCTATCCAAGGCTAAAGAGCTCAGTCTGGTCTATTATTTACCTATAGCTGGAGGGAGAATAGTTAGATGTATACCTTTCCCAACGGTATCAGCACTATATGCAAACAGCCTCATCCAAGATTTGAACTTGTCTTGCTGTGTCCATTTCCTATGATGATAACCATTACACAATTATTGCAAAATGGTTCAATAAGTAAAAAGTATAATAATCTGGATTTAACTCTCTCTCTCTCATTCTTTTCTTTCTTTCTTTTCATCTTTTCATTATGTTTGATTGTAACAGATTAGCGTTATGACTTCTGCACGCTCATCCCCTCTTGCTATCTTTCCTCTACTGTCTTTTTTTCTTTCTTGATATATTTTTTCTGTGTAGCATGTCCCTTTTCTTCCTTTTCTTTATAATAAAAACAGAATGGTCCATCATTTAGCTGAGGTGACGGCACTTATAAGAAAGAAAAATTCCGTGGATAAGCAACAGCAGATAATTTGTATTTGTATTTTTTTCATTTCATCTTGGACAATTTGAATGATTGATTTTTAAGCAGAGCGTGTTACAAGATGATAACAATTGAAAGATTAAGGAACAAGAGTATTAATGCAGCGATGCTGAGAGCTTTTTGATTTAGTGCATCCTGGGACGCACATATTTGCTTTGAATGAGGAAAATTTATGGGTCCCAACTAAAGCCATCTAACTCCTACCTTATAACGTATCATTTCTAAGAAACTATTGAAATATATTTACAGTTAGCTTGAAATGGTGAGGGAAGAAAAAAGAAAAAGACTGGGACACATGGATATGATTTTACTGCTTCCTTTTAGATTTTTGTGCGTCAGGCAGGCCCCGACACTAACTTTTTTCATGACCGTCCCAAACAAAAATTATCAACCGTCCCGAATGGGGTTTGGACCACCCCGAAATCAAAATATTTTTGTTTAATTCATTAGCATCATCTATACTTGTCAGTCATCAGTAACATAATAACATGTAATGAAAAGGTAACTAAACTTCAGTTCAAATAACTCCTATTTTGCTTCATTGTCACACACGTACGCAACGAGAAAAAAAGGTTACTAACAAAAACATTTATTTATAATCAAGAATAATGAAATAAAAATTTTATAAACTAAAACTAAACTAAATTTTATTCTATTTCCATTTTTATGGGGACATTTTCCAATCATAAAAATATATACTGTGTGACTGTGTCTATTTCTTCAGTGTTGTTACCATTAGTAATTTTAAGTCTAGAACTAGACCTTTTTTTGAGGTCAGTATTCGGCAATCACTGGACGGCCAATATTGAAATGTAGTACTAACTTTTAGGAAAAATTTTTACCGTCCCCGGCAAACTGTCACGGATGACGTATTGATCATCCCGGATGTAAATTTTATCGTCCCCGGGACGACTGGACGGCATTAATGTCGAGCCCTGGCATCAGGGATGCAGGACGTGTACCTATCAGCATCTTTGTTAATGTATAGATACAAGGAAGTAAGTATGTTAGTTTAAAAAGCACATGAATATTCTATCACATCTAGCATTTAGATTCAGTCAGTGCATTTGTTTTTTATATTGTGCAGAGTGTAGAGAATCCAGTCTAATGGCAACAGGTGGCTGTCCCAGGGAAGTGAACTCAACCATGGTGACTTGGTGTTACTGTGTTTAGGTCTCTGGGTCAGTCATTTATATAATGTTAGTAGTTGCTACTTTGTATTTTGTTGCTATGTAACAATAATAGTGCTCGTTGACAGGTCTGGTAGTTGATATATAAACCAATGATTTAATACCTGGTTCAATTTAAGATATGGCTAACATTGCAGGTTTGCTGTGTGTGTGTGTGTGTATATATATATATATAATATATATATATATATATATATATATTAATGATTTGAAGGCAATTACAATGCAAATAAAAAATAAAAACAAAAGATCTTATCGATTTCAAAGTAAACTTTATCTTCAGAGACGATTTTCAGAAATGGACGGGTTTTTTGTGTTGTTATTTTATTTTATTTTATTTTTTTTTATGTTATAAACACACGTCTCACGGTGTTCTTTTTTTTTTAACGCCACGCGGAAGGTCGTGATAGTCGTAATAGCTGTTGTTCATTCAATTTCAATTTATATATATATATATATAGTTATGCTGATAGCTTTTCAATTTAGTGCGTCCTGGGACGCATTGATTTGATTTGAATGACTTGTCGGGAAATTTAATGGGTTCTAACTAAAGTTTCTCAATAAATTGTAGGGTTTTTATCTATGTATGACTAATGCGGCTAACCCCTACCTTGTACCCCATTCGTCTCCAAGAAAATATTGAAATGTATTTACAGTTAGATGGTGGGGGAAGAAGGAAAAAAAGAAAACACTGGGGCATGGATAAGATTTTTCTGTGTCCTTTTAGATTTTTATTCATCAGTGATGCATCTGTGTGTGTGTGTGTGTGTGTGTGTAAGCTACAACATTTTTATCATTTTATCCATATGTGCGAAGTTCAAGTGGTGCAGTTATACAGTAGCACTTACTAGATTGAATTATTGTGATATAATCGTGGACTAATTTGATTTTTAGTTTTTGGTTTGATTTCATATATGACAATATATTTAATGATAACTTTTGTCAAGTTGGAAATTGTAATACTGCCTCAAAATGAAAGGCTGGGGCTTTAGAAAACACTGACTGCACATCTGCAAAGGGGTAAGACCCCCTAATAAGGCCACCTGTTGGCCATGGGTGGTCCTTAACTTAGGCTAGAAATTAGGTCGGAGAGGCCCCATCTGATCAATCGGTTGGTTACGTCAAGCCCTAGCACCTATATGATTGTCTCAACCCTATTGCCCTTATGGCAAGCCCTAACACTTTTTATCATTATGTGCTAGAATGTGGTGGCTGAGGGTCTTAATCACCTGGGAATGACGTTAAACTCTATCTGATGAAGTTCCAGTTCTGGAGCTCGGGGAATGCAGAGTAGCCCTTCATCACCATTATTCCCAGGTCCACTCTGACCTGGAGTGGTAGTACCTGTTAGGGTCCCATTTATGGGTTAAAAAAAACAAAATGAGATCTCAAAAATGTGTTTAAAAAAAAAATGTAGTTCCAATCAGGAATGAACGGAACAAAACTTCTTCAGCATAAAATGACCCTGCGGGTTGACATGCTGTTACCCCCCCCCCCCAAAAAAAAAAAAAAAAAACTCATGATGAACAGCATAGAAAAGCTCATGTCAACTTGATTGCCCTCAGATTATTATAACATACATGTAAATGCTACTAAATCCAGTAAACCTTTCTTTTACTGTTTAATCATTGTTCCTTGTTTAATATATAATCTATATCAGTAATCCCAATCATATAATAATATGTACTAAATAGATCTTAGTTGAATTTTGTATTGTTATTTATTTTTTGTATTTATTTATTTATCTATTTTTTTTCTTCGTTTAATACAAATCCTCAACATTTTTTAACATCAGCTATAAACCTAATAAATCCCCATCAAGAAGTAGGTGAATTTTTATACTGAGTTTTAGTTTGTCACTAGACGAGCTGTCAATCTTGCCGGGTTCCTGCTGATATCAGTGTTTCTTTATTTAATGGCATATCAACCTTTGTGGCTTATTTAATGACAAAGCCATCATTCAGGGATGTTTCTCAGCATTTTGTTATTTATAGTTCAGTCAAGCTGATTGCTTTTTTTTTTCTTTTCATATTTGCTTTGAATAAGTCCCTGTGAAAATTTATGGGTCCAAACTAAAGCCGTCTAACTCCTACCTTGTAAACTATCCTGTGTAATTCGTTTCTAAGAAAATATTGAAATGTATTTACAGTTAACTTGAAATGGTGAGGGAAGAAAAAAGAAAAACACTGGGATTCATGAATATGATTTTACTGCATCCTTTAAGACTTTTGAGTGTCAGGGATGCAGGATGTGCATCTCTGATAGTTTGTATTTTTACCCCCTTCACAATCACAGATGTAGCTCAGGGTCATATATATATATGTGGAGACGCATGGGCTAGTGGTTAGAGTTGTGGAAAATGGACTTGTTGATTCGAGTTCAGTTCCTAGACGAAGCTAATGGCATTTCACATAGCGCTAATACCCTTGGGAAAGGTATGAATCCATATATTCTCCCTCCAGCTATGGGTTAAATAGTAGGGCAGACTGGGTCCTTCAGCCTTGGGTAGGTAGCCAGTCTAGGAGAGGGATAACTCTGAATTCGAAATTCCTGAGGTCGGTTGTTGATTGGGTTCGTGGCAACCCTTGATGCACCAATTCTTTCCTATCGACTGTGCCAAAACATGTGGATGGTCCAACACAAGCCTTCACCACTATAAACAAATCACTTGTGGATGTTCATTGTATCAACACTCATACGTCGATCGATGGGAGTGTCCATTATATATACACACACACATATCTACATATATAAATATAATGAAAATTTTAGTTATATAAAATCATACTTGAGTTTTGTTATATAATCATACTTGAGTTTCGTTTTCATAACCCCTTCCCATCCTTCTTTTTTTATTAATGATAGCCATTGGTAGTTGTTCCTTGTAAAGAGGAAAGGAAGTGGGAGTATTTTTCTTTATGTCACTTTTATTTCTTACTCTTGAAACTCCTTCAAGAAGTCTAAATAGGACAAGTGCCCTGTTGAAATTTCTTTTGGTATTTGAAAAAAGAAAAAGATGACTGTTTAGACTAGACTCTTTCCAATGTGAAGCTGAAGGTCATAATGTTTTAATGGACATATCTTTCATCTTTGTAAGGTGAAATTGAATCATCATCATCATCATCATGCATGCATGGATATCCATGACAAAGAGCCCACTCTGCCTTACTATTTACTAGATATTTGTGCTATGTGAAATGCAAACAGCCTCGTCCAGGATTTGCACTCTGGTGGTTATGTCCATTTCCTACAATGATAACACCATGAGTTCCTTGCCTTGCGTACATACTAGCCATCCGCATTCACCCATAAGAATTTGTAATAAGCCACTGTTGCTAAAAATGGAATTTGGTGAGTTAGATTTGTAAAATTTGTTGTGATCTGAAAAGATCTACCCCGTAGACTAACAACTGGAAAAGATGTACGCTGTAGGCTAGCAACTGGAAAATAATGTACCTGTAGGCTAGCAACTGGAAAATATGTACGCTGTAGGCTAGCAATCTGAAAAGATGTATGCCGTAGGCTAGTAATCTGAAAAATGTATGCTATAGCTAGTAATCTGACAAGATGTATGCCGTGGGCTAGCAATCTGACAAGATGTACGCCGTGGGCTAGCAATCTGAAAAGATGTACGCTAGGCTAGCAATCTGAAAAGATGAACCTCGTAGCCTAGCAATCTGACAAGATGTATACCATAAGCTGTTTTTCTTATTTAACTGAGCCATATTTTCTTTTATTATAATACTGTGACAAGCACAGCACGTCTTCACATGTTGCAAATCTTCCTTATCTCTTTCTTAGATGACCTTTTATTGTCAGAAAGACGTTATATGATTTCAACAAGATTGGGTCTCATAATACTTTACTAATAGCATGAGAATCTTTGCTCTCACTGCCTGCACAATTTCACCTGTCGAACGATTCCACCCCACATTGTTTTAGATTCTCTTCAGGGTGGACTCGTTGTTTCAGGGTTTGGGATTAAAATATGGTAAAACATGAGTCGAATCTACAAGAGGAAGAAAAAAAAACCAAAAAAACAAAATAAATTCTGAAAACAAAACTACTGTATTCTATTTATTTTCTCCTTGTTCTATCTCTGTCGGCGGACGTGCATTGCACTTAGCAAAATTGGTTCTGGGTGCTGATTTTTTAGTTCCACTCTGTCCAACAAGTCACTCCTAACTCGCAGTTCTGTTCAAGGGGATAGGAGGGGGCACCCAGCCCAGCATAGCATAGCACAATCACACTGCTACTCCAAAACTGAACTATCTCCTGACTTTCCTGCACCTCTGCAGAGGAGTAAGACTTCCCCAATGGGGCCACCTGTTGGCTGTGGGTGGTGACTCATAATGCCTGAGTACAGAATTGTGGTGGTTGAGCAGTAGGGTAGATCGATTTTTCACTTTTTAAAAAATATCAAATTGTCCATCTATGCAAAATTGTTTGTTAGTATACTGAATATTGATACCAAAAATTAGGTATTTTACTTGCACCATTGTTTGAGGAAATAGCATTAAAAATCCTTGTTTTCTAAAGGCTAAATTTTATGAAAACAAGGATATTTAATGCATTTTAGTAGCCGATCTTTGATGCTATTTCCTCAAACATGGATGTAAGTAAAAGATCTAATTTTTGGTATCAGTATTCAATATGCTAACACACAATGTTCACATAGATGGACAATTTGATATTTAAAAAAAGTGAAAAATCAACCTACCTTATTGAGCAGTCTGTCACCTGGGACTGTGAGATGCTGAGTTCGCCTGATACTCTTTTGAGTTTGCCCCTATGGCTTGGAGCACAGCCTTGTAATTCACAGTGTTAGTCCTATCTAATACCCTTGGGAAAGGTATGAAACCTCTCATCTCCCCAGATACAGTTCTTCTACAAGGATGGCTTTGGCATTAAGTAACCCTTTATGGTTAATATGCCATTAAACAAAGAAGCTAAACCAACAGTTTGAACATTTATTATAATTGAATAAATATTTAATATTTTCCCAGGGTGTGCAACTTTTTACTCCCCCCCCCCCACATAACTGAATATCTAGAATGGAGGCGTGTGGTGTAATGGTTAGAGTCGTAGGGAATGGACTTGTTGACCCGTGTTCAAATCCTGGGCGAAGCTGTTTGCATTTCACATAACGCTTATACCCTTGGGAAACTTATTCTCCCTGCAGCTATGGGTAAATAGTAGGGCAGACTGGGCTCTTTAAACGTGGCTTGGTAACCATTCTAAATATAGGAAAACTCTGAATTCACAACCTGTTAAACTCCTCTTAAGAAATTGACCTTATGTCAAATCCGGCTTGTGTGGAGGTGTTGGTAAGTATGTATGTGTAAATAGTAGGGCAGACTGGGCTCTTTAACCATGGCTTTACAACCATTCTAAGTGAAGGAAAACTCTGAATTCGATCTTGTTAAACTCTGCTTAAGAAATTGACCTTGTGTCACATCCTGATTGTGCGGAGGGGTTGGTATAATATATATATATAAGTGTATATTTAGTGATAATCAAATAGTGTTAATGCTGCACCCCCCCTCTTTTTTTTTTTTTTCTTCTCTCTCCATTATCTGAACAACTTGTTCTCCAAATAGTGTCTCTTGCTTATCTTCCACTTCTGACCCAGAAACTTGCTGCTTGTAAAAGAAAGAAAGAAAAAAAAAAAAAAAAAGAAAGAAAGAAGAAGGAAAAAAAGTACTTTTTTTTTTTTAAAGGAGACCCAGTCGTTAGGCAGTGCCTGCTGCACAGGTATAGAATCCATTGTGCTGGGCTGGACCGCTTGGCTATTTAGTTGCCTGATGATGACAATGATTATGAAGTACATTCACCCTTTTGACTAATCTGGCTTCACTGAATGATAGACAAGTGCTTTCCATATAATGGGATGTCTTTAACACCTCTCAGCGATACCAATACCTACCCCCCCTCCCGCTCCCTCCCTTCCACATCCTACCACCGCCACCTCTGCTGCTTTTTTTTTCACCACATTTGTGTAATCAGATTTTCACCTAGTAAATCTGTGATAATATAAGTATTATTACGTGGATGTCTGCACTGCTTATTAACAAAGATTAAAGGTATATTAACCCAGATGCTTTTTTTGCTTTTTTTTTTTGCTTGTGTGATATAAGATTATGTTCTTTAGCTTTTTTGATAGCAGACCATGTCTAGTAACTTTAGTATTCATTTCTACCCTAGGTTTTATCAGAGAGAAAATAACTCTCTCTCTCTCTCTCTCTCTCTCTCTCTCTCTCTCTCTCTCTCTCTTTATTGGCACTTGTTATATGTCTAACTTGCAAGATTATCTCTCTCTCTCTCTCTCTCTCTCTCTAACTCTCTTTCTCTCTCTCTCTCACTAACTCTTTCTCTCTCTCTCTCTCTCTCATTAACTCTTTCTCTCTCTCACTTACTCTTTCTCTCTCTCACTAACTCTTTCTCTCTCAGCACCTGTTACATGTCTAACTTGCTTTCCTCTCTCTCACAACTCTTCTCTCTCTCTCTCTCTCTCACTCTCTCTTCTCTCTCTCTCTCTCTCACTAACTCTCTCTCTCTCACTAACTCTTTCTCTTTCTCTCACTAACTCTTTCTCATTAACTTTCTCTCTCTCTCTCAGCACCAGTTACATGTCTAACTTGCAAGATTATCCTCTCTCTCTCACTAACTCACTCTCTCTCTCTCTTTCGGCACTTGTTACATGTCTAATCTGCAAGATTATCCTCTCTCTCTTTCATTAACTCTCTCTCTCTCTGTCTCACTAACACACACTCTCTTTCTCATACTAGCTCTCTGTCTATCCCTGCACTTGTTACACATCTAGCTTGCAAGATTATCCTCTCTTTCACTCCCACTAACTCTCTCTCTCTCTCTCTGTGCATTTGTTACACATCTAAGTTGCAAGATTATCCTCTCTCTCACTCCAACTAACTCTCTCTCTCAGGACTTGTTACACATCTAACTTGCAAGATTATCCAGTATTGCCCAGGATAGAATGGCTTCTCATAAATGTGATAACTCCATCTAAAGTAACTTTTTGGATGAGAGCCAAGTGCTTGTCAAGAATTCAGAATCCTTAACTAATGGATACAAAAAAAAATAATTATACTCCTTGATTTGGAATTAAAGGTACTTGTTGAGCATAATGGGTAGATTAAATGAACTAAGGAGGTTAAATACGTTACTTATCATATAAACTTTTGAGAATGAGTAATTTTCGTTGTTAAATGAGTTGAATTTTGGCTAAAGAGAAAAAGAGAGGTTTGTCATCCATTGAAGTCAGGATTTTCAGACCATATAACCTTTAGGCACCCCTTTTTGATCTCGATTAAGAAAGGACATGTTTTTCATTTACACTTCAATATCCGATTGTTTTAACAGATGATTTTGAGATTTAAAAAATTTTTTATAAAACTAACCCCTAACCCTAACCCCTAACAAACAATCGGATATTGATGGTGTAAATGAAAAACATGTCCTTTCTTAATCGAGATCAAAAAGGGGTGCCTAATGGTAATATTGTTCAGATTTTCATTCATTTTACAGAATCTGTGATTTGACACCAACTAGATCATTGTTTAACTCCTTTTCTTGTTTTAACAGACACGATTTTTAGATTATTTAAAAAAAATTATAAAACTAACCCCAAATCCCTAACCCACAACTGGATATTGATGGTGTAAATGAAAAACATGTCCTTTCTTAATTGAGATCAAAATGGGGTGCCTAATGGTAATATGGTCCGGATTTTCATTCTTTTTACAAAATCTGTGATTTGACACCAACTAGTTAACACCCTTCTCTTCATCTTTATAATACGTATCTTCTTCTAAGCTGGTTGATTGTGGCTTGTCTGTCAGCTGTCTAGGCATCTGGGCTGGCTTCTTTCTGTTTTTCTGATCTTGAACAAATCCTAGAAGCAGCTACCCAAAATAAAAAGCAGTTGTATGGCCACTTACCTCCTATCATCACATAAACCATCCAAGTAAGATGAGCATCACATGCTGGGTTCTGCTGTATAAGTAAGTGACATTCTCCTGTGGACCACTACACATGGACACACCAGCATTGGTCAACGAGCAAAATCTTCTGTACAACAACTATGTGTGGACACTGGATGCTGAGTTGGGGACCTACTAGGAGCAATGACCAATAGAGATGAATGGGGAGAGAGAGTCAAGAGAATCACACCAGAATCTGCACAGAGCTGATTGATGTAGGTTTTTACTGGTTTGCCTACAATGCTATGTCCCTGTCCATAGGAGAATGTCACTTCTGAGTTTGTCCTTGCTTCTCCACCAGTGTCCAGCATATCTTGTTCATCTAATATGAAACAAAATATGTCATTGGAGTTTTAATATCATGTACACATTTCTATTGTACCAAAAGGACATTGAACCATATTGAAGGAGGTCAGTCAGTCAGTCTACTATTGGTTTGAATAATGTGACTGGCCAAGCACAACTGAACCAGTGTCAAGACAACTGGTATTTATGGGAATTCAGAACTGTCCACTCATGCATTTGGGTGATTCCATTACCTGAGTCCTGATTGGCTGCTTGGTTTGTATGATTCCTCTGAGGCTTCATAAATCCTGCTATTTTGCAGTAGTCCAGAATCGTATTGAGTTACGATTGCTTGCTGTCTTGTCTTGCCAATTCGACGGTAATTGGACTTAGTTTGATTATTCTACAAACCGTTTGTTGAGATTTAGCTATCTTTCTACAGGGGTTAGTTTTGACATGTGTGGTGCATATAAGTGGGTAAGGGTAAAAATGAACTGATCTCTTTGACCAGTGTCACATGGATGTTAGACTACTCTGACCTTCCTCTTTAGACGGGCAATCGGAGAGGTCCCTCTGATCAATCGACTGGTCATGTCAAGCCCTAGCACCTATATGACTGCTCCAACCCTTTTGCCCTTATGGCAAGCCCCAGCCCTTTTTATCATATGGGTGCTAGAAGGCGGTGGCTGAGGTTCTTCATGTCCTGGGAATGACGTTAAATTCTATCTGATGGTGAGGTTTCAGTTCTGGACGTTTGGGGAATGTGGAGCACCCTTTCATCGCCAATGCTCCCTGGTCCACTCTGTCCCAGAAACCAGTATCATATACCTATAATATAAACGTAAACAGAATGAAAACAGATAATTGCTGCATCGTGTTTAGTAGTATTATGTATATTTGAAATTAAATAAAAAATCAAAAGTGCATTAGCTAATCTCATTTGTTCTGGCGGCAAACCTGAGGAACCTTTTGCAGAACCTCAGGGTTCCAGGGAACCCTAGTTGAGAAATGCTACTCTAAAGCAATTCATTTTAACCATTACCAAAATTCAAGACCTCATAATTGGGGACAAAAACATTTTTTTTTGGCTTATCTTATACTTTTTGAAGAAATCTCTGTTAACTTTGGTCTGTTGTGGTTTCACTTCCAAAGGTCAGAAAAGAAAAATACAAGTTTCTGCTGGTAGTAAAAAGTGTCTCCTAATTAAGTGTAAAATCTTAAGAATATTGATAAAGATTAGTTACTTTGATTTTGAAAAACATAATAGCATATAAAATTTAGTCTTAAAAAAAAAAAAAAAAGGAATATTTTATGTTTTCGGCTGTTCGAAGCAAAATATCATTTTAACTAACTTAGGGACCTTTTGCAGAACCTTAGGTTTCTGGGGAAGCCTGGTTGAGAAATGCTATGTTAAGTAGTACCAATATTGTTATTTTACAAGGATGACTTTGGTATTAAATAACCCATAAGGGTTGATATGCCATTGAAAAAAAAAAAAAAAAACGAAAAATAGATAAAGAAAAGATATGTAAAGTTTGTTTATTACAGTTTTCTTTTTTTATACAAGTGTCAGTCCCCAAAGAGGATTGCAGTTGAATTCATAGATAGATAGTTATCATCATGCTTTGATACTTCTTCTACTTTCTCCTGTACTACAAAATTATAAATATTTGTATACGTTTAATGTGAGAAAATTACTGAGTATTTATATCTTGTTTTTCTTTTTTTAATTTTTAATCTATTGATAATCTAATAGGAATTGCTTGATAACAACTAATACCACTCACCTCTTGGCTTAGATTAGGACAACACCTTATTACGTATATAGCAACAGGTGAAGTTTATATCTGTCTCATTATCTTTTCATTTTATAGATTGTTATAATTCTAGTGGACGGTATCTAGCTCATCCTGTAAAGTGGTTTGTTTTGGAAATTTATTACTATAAATATAGGGGGGTCTGAAAGTCTTGTCACGCCTACATATTCTTTTAACTTTTATTATTTTTTGTTATTATATAATATACAGGGTGGTCTGAAAGTCTTGTCACACCTACATATTGTTTTAACTTTCGTTATTTTTTGTTTTAATAATATAATATACAGGGTGGTCTGAAAGTCTTGTCACACCTACATATTGTTTTAACTTTCGTTATTTTTTGTTTTAATAATATTATATACAGGGTGGTCTGAAAGTCTTGTCACACCTACATATTGTTTTAACTTTTATTATTTTTTGTTATTATATAATATACAGGGTGGTCTGAAAGTTTTGTCACACCTACATATTGTTTTAACTTTTATTATTTTTTTGTTTTAATGTGATATAGAAGTTATTCAATTATTTTAACCTCTTTAAAAAAATCTCTTTAAAAATTGAATTATTTTCTAAAATTTCTGGTTGTGATATATAATTATTTCACCTCTTTAAAAAAAAAAATGTGTAAGGGGTGACAGGACTTTCGAATCACCCTGTAAATAGAAAAATAAAGAGTAATATCCCAGATATAGTGGTTGAACCATAAAAGAAAGACATCATGTATGTCTAAGTTAGGGTACCAAAAGCATGAAGTCAATGGCCGTGGGTAACTGACAGTTTGTCACCTATGTAATTTCAAACTTTGTGCTGGTTTAAAAATCGCATAAGCGAGAAACTGACAGTTACCAAGCACGGTTGACTTCATGCCTTTGTTACCCTAATTTATATGTATGTATATATATATACACACACACACATATAGAGATGCTGATAGGTATGCGTCCTAAATCTAAAAGGACACAGTAAAATCATATCCATGCATCTCAGTGTTTTTCTTTTTTCTTCCATTTCAAGTTAACTGTAAATATATTTCAATAGTTTCTTAGAAATGAATTACACAGGATAGGTTACAACTACAAGGTAGGAGGTAGATGGCTTTAGTTGGGACCCATATATATTCCCCTGGGACTCATTTAAAGCAAATATGTTCGTCTCTGGATGCACTAAATCAAAAAGCTATCAGCATCACTATATATATATATATATATATATATATATATATATATATTTATACTACATCTGTCTCATAATAGTTGTTACATTTAGTATTGTGAATCTAAATGCAAATGTAGCAACCATTATGGGACAGATGTAGTAGTATTAAAAGGTCATTATTGTAATTTGTTCCCCACCCAAATCAAGAATTTAACTTTACTATGATACACATGTTATTTTGGATAGGTATTTCGGTGACTTATAGTTTGTTTTATAACTAAATATTGAGTCTTTTTAAAGCTTTTGAGACCAGAATCAATTTGGGTCATGGATTCCATTTTTCCATAGTGTAAAAGCAGGGGTCACCAAACTACAGCCCACGGGCCGGATCAGGCCCGCAAAGGCATTTCATCAGGCCTGCTGATGGTACTTGAATTTGTTTGTTAACTCTTAACATCCTATACAGTCTCATTCCACCCGGCCAGTCACATTTGTTTACCTAATCCATCCCAAATAATAGCCTTTGTTTAAGTGTGTAATATTAAACATATTTAGCAGTCTTTGATTTATAGGAAATAACGGGTAACTTTAAATGAGAGGCCATTTTTAGGCATTTTTTGATAAATCCTTATAGGAATGGAACTCTGGACTTAAAAAATTCTCAACAGGATGTTAAGAGTTTTAAAATGTACGGAACATGAAATGTTCTGATACCGTTTAAATTTAAATATAATGTTAAGCTTATCAATCTTCATCGACTTAACTATTGTAAGTAGGTTACAAAATTTTGTGTGTGTGAGCATTTCACATGTTACTTACGCGATCCCAAAATTTCCCTTGTTACAACTTGGTACAATAATAATGTGGCCCACGCTCGTTATTTTTTCAATTATCCGGCTTACCAAGAAAGAAGTTTGGTGATCGCTGGTGTAAAGCATCAGTCCATGGCCATGATGCAGTAACAAGGTTTCAGGATGATGCTATCCTATGACGGAAATTGAAATAACTTAAAATGGGCTTGAAAGAGCAACCAGTCTAGGAGAAGGAAAACTATGAATTGAAACCTGTTAAATTCTGGTCATGCAGCGGGGTTGGTAAATACATATATTCCAAACTACTCTCATACCACTATATATAATTAAGTAAAAAAAGTAAATTCGGTATCAGCCAGACAGCGAGGAAGTCTATCCCCTTTTCACTAGCACTAGACCAGGGAGATTGTTTTTGCGTCTGAGTTAGAACACCACATCTACCATCAGCTCCTCACTTTACCGCACAGATCCCGGTGCTACCACAATTGCTAAGTTGGCAAAGGTCGGTATCGAACCCAGAATTTTGTGGTTCCTAGGTGGGCACTCTACCGACTGAGCTAAACCGGCCCTTGTATATATAAGAGTTTAGCACAAATACCTTTAATTAGCAAACAAGGTTTATTCACCTCATTTCTCAGAACAGGTGAATATTAAACAAAATCACTTGGAACTCCTTTTTTTGGTGTGAATAAATATTGAAATATTAATAAGATTATCTATGACTTGTTAGTTGAATATTGATTACTTACCGGAATGTTTTGTTGGTGGGTGGGTAGGGGAGTTAGCTATTTGACTCAAGTTAGTTATGTGCTGTTGGATTGTGGGTAGTGTGATAATTACCAGCATTCAAAGAATCGGCAAGCCAAAATCCAAATCCAGCCAAAGGTGTATGTGTTTGCTTCATAACGTCCTTGAGAAAGGCATGAATTACCCCCCCCTCTGTTTAGTCCTGTTGGTGGGGCTTTAGAATACACTGACTGTGTTATATAGTACCTTTTTCACGGCACTAAATTGTGTATGTAACATAGCGGGTATGGTCACAGTACCAAAAGCGACATATGTAGTAGTCGGCCTTCAGAAAATCACAACACGTGTATGGTAGAACCTTCTGACTTTATTTCTTCTTACTCGGCTGTGCTGTTGGTCGCGAGCGTTGACAATGACTGCTGCTGGGATGGCTAGCATTGGTGAGGTAAAGGGGTGGCTAGGTGGGTCCACCGCCTCTCGGCCGTGATGGGCCGTCACTCACTTGTTCTCTGTCCCGAGGGTTCTGTCTGACTAACCTCTGCTATTGACTTTCTTTTTATGTATATAAACCGCCCACGCATTTTCTTTTATTATACTTATCAGCGGAAAAATCTATTTCCGAATTCATTGTTATACCCTTCCTTCTTTGTTCGTGTTAACCGGAAAAAAGTTCTTTGTTATTTTTTTTGTCTTTTATCTGTTTCGGTTTAAATGGAAAATCCTACTTCCGACCGTATGATATGCAACAACTGCACCTCTGCAGTGGGTTAAGACCCCTCCAATGGTGCCACCTGTTGACTCTGGGTGGCAACCTGTGATGCTTAAGGATGGAACCCTGGTGGCTGAGTATTCCATGACATGCAACACTCCACTTTGGTCCTTACTTAAGCTAGACGAGTGGTTGGAGAGGTCCCTTCTGATCAATTGACTGGTCATGTCAACCCCCCAACCTTTCTATCATATATGTGCTAGAATGCAGTAGCTGAGGATCTAAATGTCCTAGGTATGACGTTAAACTGATGGTGAAGTTCCAATTTTAACTCCCACCCACCTCAGACAATATCTTTCAAAAATTAATTTTTGCAGTACTCAGAGGGCGTTTTTTTTTGTTTTTGCTTTTTTTTGTTTTTTTTTGTTTTTTTCTTTGCTAGTATCACTTAAACGTTTGACCAGTGTTATTAATTAATTATTTTAGTAAGATAATTTGTTCATTTTTTTTATTTGTAGTTAAAAAGTATAGATTCTGTATGATTAGTTAAGTCTTGCAGCAATATGGCCTCTGCTAATAATTGTATATTGCTAGAACTAAGAGTTAAGCTAAGCAGTCAAGCTTGCTCCAGTCATGTTTAACCTTTTGAAGGCATAAAAAATACACTTCACTGATTGCTAGTCATCCTGAAGAGTTGATAGCTGACCTATAGAGGTTCATCCACCCTTGAATAGGACTTGTGTTTTAATCCTGCTAAGTGTCTACTACCCTCATCACCTGTTAAATCTACTAGTGGTAGTGTTGGTGGTGGGATTGAAAATTCTGAGACACCTCGTTTATTAGATTTAGTAGGTAGATTGTCCAACTAGGAACCTCAAAGTTCCTGGTTCGATACCGGCCCTCGCCAACTCAACGTATGAGTAGCACAGGGATGGTAGGTGTGGCGCTCCCCCTCAGACGCTAAAAATACAATCTCCTTGGTCTAACGCTAGTGAAAAGGGGATAGACCTCATTAGTCTGGCTGATACTGACTTTATATAATTTTAGAGGGATCCATATGAGTCAGTTTCTATCTACATTTTATCTGCAATTTTCACTTGTAAGATTCAATGGTAATTAATGAACATACAATTCCGACAAGTTGTGAAACAAAACATTTAATATATATAACAGCACATGGAAACAATAAGATACATAATGTACAGGAGAATAGAACATGTAAATACATATACAATATTTAGGTATAAACAAGATACCCAAATGTACCTAACATATAAATGTTACAGATATGGAACTAAAGGATAGTCCATGCTGTATAAAGGACGTACAGTAATGTAAGGGGGAGGGCAAAAGCCCCACCGAGAAGGGGGTAGATAGACTTTAGCCCATAGCAGTTCTTGAGAAGATCCTGCTAAAAAAGGAAGCAGCGTTTGAATGAACGTGCTTAAATACCAGGTCCCCCTAGTGGGAACAAACAGCAACGCAGCAAGAAGATAACTCTTCCGGCAAAAAGAAGATAATCCCCTACACACTGTATAATGTTTGGTCTATGTTATTGATATACTTCACTTCATTGGGTACTCAATTTTTTTCAAACCCATTTGTTTCTATTTAACCCATAGTTGGGACCCTAACAGGTATTGGCTGACTTCTGATTTAGGTCGGAAAATTAAAACGGAAAGTTTTTTTGGTGATACCCAATGACAGTTTAACTGCAGTCGATGAATTAACATTTTGTGACCATCAGCTCTCCGCTTTACCGCACAGATCCCTATGCTACTCATATACTGAATTAGCGGGCCAGTATTGAACCCGGAACCTTGCGGTTCCAAGCCGGATACTCTACTGACTGATCTTTCTAAGTGGAGAAAATTTCATTGAACTCTAAAAATTTGTGCGTCAGAATTAAAAGAAAAAATCTAACTGAAATGGAATAGCTTTTATAAGAATCTTAATAACGAACAAAGAAATAAACACATAAAATATTCACTAAGGAAAACCAATTTAGAAATCTTTAGATCTTCTTGAATGCTTTTTAATCATAACTTTAATATACGTTCTTTAATTTGGGATATGAATCATTATCCTTCAAAGAGTTCAAACTCTTTTATCTTTTAGATTTTACCTTTTTTTTAAAAAAATATTTCTATGATTTGTATTAAAATGCTAAGGCAACCACTTTTATTAAATTCTTATTTCACCTAACCTTTTGTAAGTCTAATAAACGATAAAAATATGTGCTACAAGACAGAAAAAATGACGTATATTCATTATTTTTATAGATTCAATATTATTACCTTTATTATTAGCAAGATATCTATGGTTGCTATACAAGGTGTGTCAAAAAAGTATTGAGATTTTTGTACTTTTTGACACCTTTTATTCTGAAAAATTAACGTTCCATTCATTCTTCATTTCTATCTTGGTAAATGCAGCTTTAAAATCTGTTCTTTTTGACACACCTTGTATTCTGGAAAAAAAATTAACGTTACATTTATTGTTCATTCCTATCTTGGTAAATACAGTTTCAATCTCGATACGTCTTTGACACACCTTGTGTGTGTGTGTGTGTGTGTGTGTGTGTATATATATATATATATAATTTTAAAAAATCTTGTAAATGAGGCACTATTTTCACTGTGTGACACACACACACACACACACACACACACACACATATATATATAATATATATATATATTTAGGCATGTGCTATTGAACTATATGGAGCACTCTTTCTTCATTTTTTGGATCTGTATTTTTTCCAGTTATCTGGCGATCTTTTTGGTGTTTGGATCCAATTAATATAGAATATTTCCCATACTTTTATCCTGAGCGCTATAATATATATATATATAACTCAAAATTAGAGCAATACACTTTATGCTCTTTAGAGAATAAAGCAATTTCCAGTCGAATTTGCAGCTGAATGATAATTTAGTGGGGTCTGCATTCATGTTGAATGTATTTTTATTTATTTATTATTTTATTAAAAAAAATTCTTCCAAATTCTTGATATACAGGAGATAACTATGAAACCCTAATTAGAATCATTCATTCCTTTATACACAGAAACATTAGTATCATCATAACTGCTGTTACAATGGTCACCCAATACATTCATGGGTCATCTAGTAATTATTTTACTGATTAAACAACTGATATGTAAATTGTTACTTTTGCAATTTCTGATGGTATCATCGTATTTCTAGTCATTGGTATTCATATAATCACCATGAGAGAGAGAGAGAGAGAGAGAGAGAGAGAGAGAGAGAGAGAGAGAGAGAGAGAGAGAGAGAGAGAGTACCAGCGGAATGGTAGGAAGATTGAAATCAGTTCTCTCCGTTGAGTCAAGCCTGGTATAGAAATCAAATAATAGACTTGAGGACCTCCAGTTTATTACTCTCACTATAGTCTCCTAGGACATCCTTAGTAGAATGCAAGCGGAAAAAAAAGAAGAAAAAAAGAAAGGAAGAAGAAACAATCTAAATACGGGTGATGTAGACAATTATAAAAAAAAAAAAGAAAAAAAAAAAAAGACTAAGAGTCATCGTAATTAAATCTGATTTAAGATTACAGTTCTTTTGATGATTAACTTTAAGACAAAATAAATACCGTAAAAATGAGGCAGCAGTTGGGGGGGGGGAGTCAGGGTGGTCAGGAATGCTTATCCAACTTCTTGATGTTCGTTCTTTTGTTTCTGTCGGATATTTTTTGTTCAGTGGGAATAGTTTTGGAGTCATTAGCTAACCGCCATAGATGATCTGGTAATTATGAACTTTTGTTTAGTAAATTAGGGTGTCCCAGAAAAAACAGAACCCACAAATTTTGTAATAAAACTGTTAATTTTAACTAGGGGATTTAGGGTTAGGGTTGGGGTTAGGATTTGGGTTCTGTTTTTTCTGGGTCATTCTGTAAGGAAATTAGAATTTGGAGAATAATCAGGATTTTCATTTTTGCATTAGATCTTGGAAGATTTGGATGGTCTCATTTTTAACCAGAGGGTGTTGCAAGATGATAATGGTCGGAATATTAAGGAACAAGAGTATTACTATATAGATAAAGTTAGGGTAGCAAAGACAATAAGTCATAGCGCTTGGCAACTGAGTTCTGAAGTGAATAGATAGTGAATTTTGAAATATCTCATCATACAGGTAAAAAATACAGGTAAAAAAATACCAAGAAAATCTGGTAGGCAGAGAGTTAAAAAAAAACCCAAATAAACTATTCATAGAATAAACAAAAAATTTTCATTTGAATTAATATGCAAATTTTCCATTAAAAAAAAAACAACAAATTAGTAAGAAGTAGTAAGTAAAGTTGTCGGGGTGGCCTAAAGTCGGTATCAACCAGACATCGAGGGAGTCTATCCCCTTTTCACTAGCGCTAGACCAAGGAGATTGTTTTGGCGTTTGAGACGGAGCGCCACATCTACCATCAGCTCCCAGTGCTACTAATATGCCGAGTTGGCGAGGGTCAGTATCGAACTAGAAACCTTGTGATTAGGCGGACACTCTACCGACTGAGCTAAACCAACCTGGTTTGAAACCATATAATCATTAGTATTAAATAGGAATACTTGAAACCACAGAACTATGCAAATTATAAGCTATGTGCATTTGATGAAAAATACTATCTTTAGATAAAACATGTTTCGTCTGAAAATTGATTTTTTTTAATACATGAGATTTATAGTATCCTCACTTTACCCCACAGATCCCTGTGCTACTCATATGTTGAGTTGGTGAGGGCCGGTACCGAACCTGGAACATTGTGGTTCCTAGTCCGATGCGCTACTGATTGTGCTAAACCGGCCCTAGACAAACAATAGTTTATATTTTGTTTCTTCAGGAAGGAATGAACTGGGAAATAGATTCCTAAAGAGATACTTGTTCTTCCTTTCTTTCTTTCTTCTTTTCCTTTCTTTCTTTCTTCTTTTCCTTTCTTCCTTTCTTCCTTTCTTCCTCCCTTTCTTTCTTTCTTCTTTCTTTCTTCCTTCCTTCCTTCCTTTTTCTTTCTTTCCTTCCTTCCTTCCTTTCTTTCTTTCTTCCTTCCTTTCTTTCTTCCTTCCTTTCTTTCTTTCTTTTCCTTTCTTTCTTTCTTTCTTCTTCCTTCCTTTCCTTTTTCTTTCCTTCCTTTCTTTCTTTCTTTCTTCTTCCTCTTTCTTTCTTCTTTCTTTCCTCCCTTCCTTTCCTTCCTTCCTTCCTTCTTCTTTCTTCTTCCTTTCTTCCCTTCTTTCTTCCTTCCTTCCTTCCTTTCTTCCCTTTCTTTCTTTCCTTTCTTCTTTCCTTTCTTTCCTTCCTTTCCTTTCCTTTCTTTCTTTCTTCCTTCCTTCCTTTCTTCCTTCCTTTCTTTCTTCCTTTTTCTTCTTCCTTCCTTTCTTTCTTCCTTTTCTTTCTTTCTTTCTTTTCCTTCCTTCTTTTCTTTCTTTCTTTTTCTTTCTTTTTTCTTTCTTTCTTTCCTTCCTTTCTTTCTTTCTTTTCTTCCTTTCTTCCTTTTCTTTCTTTCTTTCTTTCTTTCTTTTTCTTTCTTTCTTTCTTTCTTTTCTTCTTTCTTCCTTTCTTCCTTTTTCTTTCTTTCTTTTTTTCCTTTCCTTTCTTTATGCAAGCTATTTACATTTCTTGACAACAGGTGCAAAAATTCTAATGATTAGATAATACAAAATGTGATTGTATGTGACAATCTTTTGTATTTTTATCTGATACATCATTGCTATGAATAGTTGAGTTTTTATAGATCTTATTTATCTTGTTTCTTTCTTGACACAGTTATTGTGAATTACTAAATGAAGTTAATATGCTACACTTAGGACTGTGGTGTAATGGTTATTTTCATATCAAATAGACATGAGTTCAAATCCTGGTGGAGGCTATGAACAATTTAAGGAATTTTTTATGAATTTTATTTATCTCGTTTCTTTCTTGACACAGTTATAGGGAACTAAAATCAGCTACAAGTGGTTATGATTTTCCTATTTTGCCTCTAAATTAAAGGCGCACAGTGTGACAGAATCTCAGTGTTTTTTTTTGTTTTTTTAAATAAAAAGAATAAAAAAATTCCATGCATTCAATATTTTCTGAAATTTTGTATGTAGGGCAAATAAGGACTGTAGAATCCAAATATTTAACTATTCTAACCCTATACCTGATAGAACATTTTATTTTGCTCACCCAAATGCATGACTCCAAAATCAACAACTTTTCACCTATGTAGCTTACGGTCAATCTGTAGAAAATGTGTCCTCTTCAATTTTCATAATATTTTTTCCTATTGACATGGAATGACCCTTATACAATGGTACCTTGATTTATGAGTTTAATTCGTTCCACTCGTAACTCAATTTCCTCGTATATCAAATCAGTTTCCTACATTGAAATAAATTGAAATGCCATTAATCTGTCTACAAAAAAAATACCCTAATTTTTTTTATTGATATGTTTCTTTTGATAAGAAAAATAGCGCTGTTTTATATAAAAACAGTAGAAGCGGCTACCCAACGTTGCCTGGGTAGTGGGGGGGGGGGTTAATAAAAAGTTAGTCTTGCAGATCCATTGATTGTTTTGGTCTTATATAATTGAGTTCGGAATTAAAACATAAAGCAACCAATGACTTTACCGTTTCTTACTATTTAAATCCTAATTTTTAAATATCTTCCTAATTTTGAAAATTAATTAGTTAATAATTAATGAATTTAGGTGGGCATATATGTTCAAATGTAAGGCTAAACATCGAGAAAATGTCAATCCCTGTATAAGGTCGAAATGTACATACAGGGATTGACATTTTCTCGATTTGTTTAGCTTTACATTTGAACATATATGCCTGCCTAGATTCATTAATTATTAACTAATTAATTTTCAAAATTAGGTATGACTTCAATTAAGCACATATCCTCCAATATATATATATATATATATATATATATATATATATATATATATATATATAAAAACTTGGAAAACTATTAACTTAGGGTACTCATATATCAAGGTACTATTGTATTATTCTTCTCTCACAAGTCGAGTATATTTCTGAAACAAAGCTTTCACTTATTTACTTTTTTTTCTTTCTTTTTTGATGATAGATGATATGAAAGTGAAGAGACTATAGAGTATTTAGTATGTTGACTTGGGATAGGCATTCATTTCTGACACATGATGTAAAAAAAATGTTATTTCTCCTGGCAAGGTAACAAAAAATGGTTTGTTTAGAATGTGCTGTTAAAAAACAATCTCCATTCACACCTGCTCTGAGTTTGTAAAACTCTCTACTTGGAAAAAATTCCTTTTTATTTTATGTCCTTCATATAGGACATTAAATATATTAATACTCTTGTTCCTTAATTGTACGGCTGTTATCATCTTGCAACACCCTCTGGTTAAAAATGAGACTGTCAAATATGGATCAAGATTAATAAAAACTATCTGAAGCTATATATATATATATATATATATATATATATATATATATATATATGAAAGGTAAAATGGATATGAATCCGACAATATGTGTAGAAAGTTTTGTAGAAAAAACAACAAGATGTTTAAAGTTTTGCTGACAGAAATCTGTTTCGACCGTATGCAGTCTTTATCAAAGCAAACAAAATAAATATATCATTAATCACGAGGCACAGAACGCTCTCGATCAGTACTGGAATTTTCAAATAACTTTTAAAAATGCGTATTTTATGTTAAAAATAAAATAAATTTTATGAAACATGTGTTGCTAAAAATAAAATTTGAAAAAACAAAATTCAAATCATTTTGTAGACCCTCTTTCTTATAAGGTCTTTAATTTTTTCCCGTTGAACCCACAACAATGCTATATATATTTATACTGGTCCTTCGTCATTGAGGCATAAAAATCGAAAAGATGCTCCCAGTTTTTTTTTCTTCCCCCACAATTTCCAGCTAACAATAAATACATTTCAATATTTTCTTGGAAACTAATTACACTGTATGGGGTACAAGGTAGAAGTTAGACAGCTTTAGTTGTTCATAGATAAAAACTCTACAATTTATTAAGAAACTTTAGTTGGGACTC
The DNA here is from genome assembly GCA_023376005.1 of Doryteuthis pealeii. Taxonomy (NCBI): domain Eukaryota; kingdom Metazoa; phylum Mollusca; class Cephalopoda; order Myopsida; family Loliginidae; genus Doryteuthis; species Doryteuthis pealeii. Next base: position 71,484,747 of record CM042165.1, read on the forward strand.
ATCAAATTTTCCGGGGACTCATTCAATTCAAATACATGCGTCCTAGGACACACTAAATTAAAAAGCTATCAGCATCACTGTAGTATATATATATATATATATATATATATATATATATATGATCTAATTTGAACTGAGTAACTAGATATGATTTATTTGCTTTCACACATTTTGAATTGCTACCATAAACCTATTTTAATCTTTTCACCACTTTGTCTTATTTGTCATTAGCGCGCCCCCCCATGTCCTCCACGTACCTGTTAATATAGTCTGATGATTGATTGATAGGTCTATTGACAATCTTTTTTTGATTTCCAGTCACAGGAGAGTGCCAATAAATTTGTATTGATCTCTTGACTATTTTATTAGTAGCCAATGGTGAACTAGTGTAACTCATTAAGACGGACGATTAGTAATGTTAAATTCTTGAATATAATTTACTGTAATACTGTAATTATTTGTGTATAATGCGCACCCCTAACTTTGGAGGGTGGCAGTCCTGTGGTGTAGTGGGTAACCTTGGACATCATAATAAGCAAAGTTCCACTTCTGGACTAATACCCTTGGGAGAGGTATGAAACCCCACATCTCCCCAGCTATGGGTTAGATAGTACC